>OY740769.1:103277778-103695837 GCA_963513935.1 Aphrophora alni | reverse complement strand
TCTCTCTCTCTCTCTCTCTCTCTCAATGTAATAAACTAACAGTGCACAGACTCTACCATACACCCACATTGTAATTGGGTATTTCATTTAAATATAGTTTCATTTTGACTTATCGTTTGCCTTTGAACTGGTTAGTAATACCTTATTGGTTCTCCTCAGTTCGTGTTGTAGGCGCTGTTTCGCAGAACACAATCGGCTTTATCAGGGCCAGTACTAACATATAAACAAACACGAAACACAAACTCTGAACATTTAAAAATAATTCGAGTCAAAGTCTTCGTGTGGCCACAAATATAAACCGTCCAATCTCTCCTGAAACTGGTACGTATGACTTAGTTAGCGTGATGAATTCGACTGTGTTCAGAGCAGTAGCAACGCCTTCAAATAACGGACTGAGGACAACCAATATCAGGACTATGTAGTTTTAATATCAGCGATCTATGGACAACAATTTTATTGTTGAACCATAATTTTATTATACTTCCAATTTGGCTTAATGATTTAGGTTATTAGTCTTCACATTTTATTGAAATCGATTGATCTGATTTTGAAAAATAATTTCTTAAATCAACAACTCTGGACGGGTTTTTGTTTTATACCGGTAACTCCTAAACTTAATTTTTTCCGGAGTTAGGTTAGGTTTTGTTCAAGTTCTTAGTGGCTATATTTAAAACGTTAGATTAAAATTTTGGGGTTTTTCTGTATGCATTGCAGGCACCCATAAATATTGAATTATTTTATTTTAAAACGAGGAAATAACTTTTTAGCGTTTGATTGTCGCCATTCCAGGAAATAACGCCAGGAAATACGCCTGAAATTTCCCTGTATAATGTATTTGATCAAATTTGGTCCACATGTTTATTGTCTATGGTACAGCAAGGAGGATAGACAGACAGACTTAATGGACAGCAAAGCTCATATATACATGATAAATCAACATCTATTTTTTAAGCATTACAAAACTTTCTCTATACAACATGTATGTGAAAAAGTAAAAGAAATGTGAAATTTGTAATCAAAAATAAATAATAATAAAATAATAATAATAATAACGAATTATAACTTATGAGAAAAAAAGAAAAGAAAGTATCTGAGCACATCTAGATTAAAAGTACCTTTAGTGTCGTCCGTCTAAGGCTCATTTTCTTCAGAAACTATTGAAACAATTTCAGTGAAACTCGGTACAAATACATTCTTAATTGTGGCGGTCATGAAATTTTTTTTTTCACATAGATTTTTACTCTTTCCTTAAATCTGGAGTTATGTCCATTCATGTACAACAGATCGACAGATTTTTATCAAATTTAGTAAGTGGTTTTGATCAAAAGACTGGTCAGCAGTTTACAACGACGTGTGGACGAATTGCTGATATAGAAGGCTGGAAACTGATTAATGTAGCAGGTTAACTGCTATATCGGTTAACTGATTATAACCAACATATATCTGTAGAATCAGAGAAGAAGAGCGCTTGAAGGAAAGCAGCCCAAGTTGAGGCTTGGTTTGGATAAATTTTAAACAGTTTCCCTACACCGTTATCGGTTTTCCATATGCAGAGAATTGAGTTAACTGCTTTCTTTGCGTCTTCATAATTTCTTATTATCATCATACCTATACGTAGCACGTTTCCAATTAGTTCCAAAATTAATACACACCCTGTACATTTCGTAAAGTATATCTTACGACAACTTTCCAAGTTTACTGTATTGGACTGCCTATTTCCCAACTTTGCAGAGATCAGAATAATTCTTTTATTGGGACGAGATAACGAGATCGTGACTAAAAGAGTCAACAAAGAATGAAGTGAATAGATAGTTGTGGAATATTTGTAACAAAACACTTTCTGACGCAAGTTCAAAACAAACGCCCACGCACAAACAAAATACAAACGAAGTTCAAAAGAGGTAACAGCTGTTATAATATCAAAAATTAAAATTACAAATTCTTACAAAAGAGGCTCTAAATATTTTGGTCAAATTTGGGTAAAATTTATCCTCACGTGAAACGAAAATTATAGTTTGTAAGTAATTACGATCTTATTTATTTACGAAAAGTAATTTATTTTTACTTGAAGTCGTGTAAAAACATATTAATAATTATTTGTCATAAATCTTTACAAGAGAAATTTGATTTATATTGGTACGTTTAGGAGCACTTTCTCTTTCCGACCAAAAATTCTAAAGTTGATATTTTTGTAGGAGATTGCAAATAATTAGTTTTGTTTGGATTCTTAAATTAAGAGGGCTACATTTGAGCAAAATTTGTTAAACATTATTACCTAAATTTTGAGTTTCGGATTTATTGATACCCCGAATTTTAAGCCATTCGAAAAATATATAAATATTGTAGATATTGATGAAAATATACACTTAATATAAAAATATCAATACATTTTTAAGTATTAGGCATATATAATATTGCAAAACTTTTGATTTCTGTTTATATTTGAGCCAGTAATCCTGAAAAGGGATATATTAAAAAAATGTAGAAGTTGATATTTCTACCATTTATACTCCTAGAATATTTCATTTTAATTGAGACAAGTGAATAATTTTAAAAAAGTGAGTTTAGAATTTTTCTATATTTTCAAGTCCATTTGAATTCAACTATTTTTAAACTGAAGCTTATATCTTCATTTGTAAATATCATTTATATCTTCAGTTTCTTTTAATAAAAAAAAGAGAATCTGATTTGAAACATTCTGACCATAATTTTTCAAGATATTTAACAAAAAAATATTCTTAGTGTTAAGAGGTACCTTGGAGCTTAAGGTTTTTAATAACTCCTGTGCTTTTTGAACGCTAATGCTAACATAATAATTAGTCTATTTCGCTGTCTAGGTTGCGTAACATTCTGTCCACAACTTCAATGGACTTGCCATCAGTAAATACGGTTAGAGCATTGCGTACTATGTTTCAGCTTGTTTAGTTTAATGGTTGAAATAAGTTGACGATTCTTTATTTGTGTTTATTTTAGACCCGGCCTATTTTACTTCATCTGCTAATTGTTCTAGCTTCTGTATTCATGAGAAAGCAGGCAGATGTCGGCATAATCTTCAAGCTTGTTTGTAAGCTTCCAAACTATTCCTCTATGTCCTAGGAGAATGTCCACTTTCCGTATTGTAAAATTTAATACAACATTAAATATTAAAGGAGTAAAGACTTATCTCTACTTTACACAATTCTTTACAGATTTTACTTCGCTTATGTTACTCTTAAGCAAGATGTAACAGTTAGACCTAATTAATGACCGTCAATTATTTGATACATTTTTCCCTCTTAAATATACATTTTTACTTTGATATTAACAACTTGCAGCATTTACTAACACAAAATTGTCTCATGAATTAAATGAATTCATATTCTAGTCTAGAAGATAAAGGTATACAAAATAAATTTAAGTTTCAAATTTAAAAGATGGATTTATGAGATACACAATAATGATTTCGCAAATTAAGACATAATTTAAGGTATTTTTACTTGAGCTATACTATAAGTACAAATCGTACTGAAACGGCCGCCATTTTGAAATTGTTGTAACTATGTTGATGGTTATAAATTCGTCGAAGTTAATTTTAAGACAAACCTATTTTCTAAATTTAAAAATACTGAATTAATACTTTAGAAGACAAGACTCATTCTAAATACACATAATTGTTTTAAACCATGTGTTCTATGGGTCAGAATTGGGGGTTATTTCATAGTCCAAGTTTGGGTCTTACCATAACGGATTTGGTAATAGAATGTTTCCAATTTTTAAAATTTGAAGTTCAAATGGTAGAAACGATTTTGAAAATTACGTATTTTATAACATATGAAGTTGATAATAATCGTTAGGGTCGAATTGAAAGAAATCATAATTTTGTGTTTTTGTTTTTAATATGGCACCAACCCTGTTCATACGACAGAGACGAAAAGCAATTATTGTACTCATAGAATCTTAAAATGGATATATTTGCAAGTACTCAGCAAGTATATTTTAACACATCACATAACTTCCTCTATACCACAAAATGGTTTAATATTACAAAAGAGATTGATACTTTTTGTCATCTTGAATCTCTAAATACTAAGACATCCTATAATACATAATATACACATAATATGTTATGGAAAAAACATGATTGAAAATAGTTTTATTTTAAAGTTAAGTAAGGAAATTTTAAACCAGGTACCAAAACTGTATTAGAAGGTAAGAGATGTGTAATTAATCCTCAGTATAAATTGAAATCGGAGTATTCAATTTGGTACTCTATACAATTCATTATCAGAACCGTAAATTTTCTCTTAAATAATAAATACCATATTTTGTAAATACGTGTCCTGCACATCAACGCTTTGAGCCTAGTTCTGTTTTCTGAACGTGAAACGTAATAATCAAATTTTACGAAAGTTTTTTCCCAGATTTTATAATAAGATTTTTATTTATTTTTTATTTTCAATACATATAAGTAGTGTAAAGTTATATGATAGGTCAAAAAATAGATGTCAAATTCTTTTCGAATACACCAGGAAGGCCATGTAATTTTATGGATTATGACTGTCTGGCGTCTGTTGCATGAGAAGTATTTTAATAAATTTTGGTGTTTGTATATATTTTGGCCATAAGTTGTGTTGTCACTTTAATTTTAATTTTTGTACAATTAAAAATTTGAATGTACCTGTCATAAAACACAAAATTACGATTTTTTTTTTCAAATATGTTTATAAAGATTTTAATAATTTCATTTGTGTTATAATTAAAAATTTGAATGTAGGCTACCTGCCCTATAAACACCACATTTACGATCCCCCCCCAAAATTGACTATAATGATTTTGATCAAATTTCATTTGTTTTATATTTACAAATTTGAATGTACATGCAATAGAAGCACAATATTACGATTTTTTTTTCATAATTGACTGTAAAGATTTTGATATTAAAAAAAAAAAAAATTGCAAATTTTAATTTACACAAATTAATAAAAAACACAAAATAGCGATTTAAAAAAAATGACTAAAGATTTTGAACAAATTTAATTTTTAAAAACTAATTACATATTTGAATGTACCTGCTATAAAAACACCAAATTACGATTTAAAAAAATTTACTATAAAAATTTTGATCAAATTAAATTTTTTTAATCATTAAAAGTTTGAATGTACCTGCCATATAAAACACAAAATAACGATTAGTTTTTTCCAAAATCATCTATAAAGATTTTGATCAAATTTTGTTCATGCGTAACTTCTAAGGAAACTAACAAAACGTATTGGTCGCCATCTCTCAAAAATTGCCGGTTTGTGAGTTATCCATGAAAACTAAAAAATCGACACGAGGCATAAAAGGCATGAATTTCTCAAAATCGGTTCCCCCGTTCAAATTTTAGTGAAATGACAAACTAAAGATCGTGCTATGAATTACCTAAATCACAAAATCATACGTAAAATATTTTACGATTCAGTAATAATTTGTAAAACATAAAAATGAATCTTGACCGTCGTCATTGAAAGATAGTTTTTAATCGAATACAATTCACACTGAGGTTGTGTTTATGTCACAAGCAAAGCAGGTTGATCCTTATATTTTGTTTTCGTTTCACTTTTTGTTTGATACTACCGAATTGTCAGTTATTATGACGGTTAATTTAGTTCCATTTAATTTGTTTTGGGGGTGGATGAGTGAGAAAGTTTGTGCAATGTTTTTGCACCATTTATTAGAAACTTTGGTTGGTGTATCTCGAAAACAAGAATAGTTATAACAAAAAAGAATTCCACCATCGTTTCTTTTGTAAAATTAACAATCACGTGACCATCTTGATATTTAAACAATTAATGTTGGATTCAATATAGTGGAGTCATGATGGTTTATATAAATTTCAAAAACTTTAAAAAAATAGTATTTGGACTTGTCCACATCTTCAACTCTTTCTATCTTCTAGTTATAGTCAGTTTTGTAATATTTACTTTACGTGATGTTTTGTGTAAAATGATCTGTAGCTTCTCAGACGATTTGTTAGCAAAAGTTTCAACATGCATTCATTTTTCCACATAACAACTTTTTTTTTACCTCAGCCGAGTAGCCAGCTAGTATTGTAGGTAATTAGACTTGACATTGCGGACACGTCTTACTGGTTTTTACACAAGGTTAACTAACCAGTGGCATACATATGTTTGTTTTAGTATACGCCTAACAAATCGCAAATTTAATTACATTTTGGTCAAATTTTGTGTTGGTTTGATTTTAGGAATCGTCAAACTAGGTTGTTCTTCCTGAAAAATGGTTTCATACATTGACAATGATTTTCAAATTGTAATAAATGGATTTACGATAGTAAATTGTGACATGAAGTTTATAGAATCGTAAGAATTCATATAATGACTTCCAAAATTGTTTTGTCCAATAAGTAATAAAAGAGTTACACTATCCATTCTAAAGGCCAAACATTTTGTTATATAATAGTTTATTATGTAAAGTAGTTTTAGTATTCCTTGATAATGATTGAAAAGTAGTGGCAAAGTTTCAAAATGGTCGTTATTTCAATTTGAGTTTTAAAAAAGAAAAAGTAAACAGACTAAAAGGATTTTGTTTAAAGTTCGTTAAAATTTAAAATATATTTATATAATTATTTTTTACGAATGATTGAAAAATGGTGGAAAAAAATCAAAATTAATCACATAATTAAAAAAAATTACAGATAGACTAATAATTGAAATTAGTATGAAATGTGAATTTTAATTGAATTTATTACAAATTTATTATATAAATTATATTTCCTTAGTTCTGGAATAAAATTGAATAATAACGGTAGTAATTTCAAAATTAACTTCATAGTTAATATATATATATATATATATATATATATATATATATATATATATATATATACATACACACACAAGTATATATATAATAGGGAGTATCGGATTTTTTTTTGCATTTAAGTCAAATTTATCATATTTCCCTATTCCTCAAATATGGTTGAAATTATCATTGTTAACATCACATAAAATTTAACTTTATAATTGTTAATACAAATCTATATAACAGGGAATAAACTCTAGTGATCGAAATATTGTGCATCTAAGTCAATTTATCATATATACTATATTTAACTATTCCTAAAATATGATTGAAAATATCATGAAATACATCACATAAATATTAACCTTATAATTAAAATAATGATAATTTGTATGATAATAACAAAAGGTATGATTAACCTCAACAAAAACATTAAAATTGGGAGTAGGGCTCTCAATAGGATTTTTTGTTGAATTTACATGAAATTTATCATGTAAAATACATTTCATTATTTCTTAAATATGATTAAAAAATGGTGGCATAATGTCAAAATGGAGGGCGTAATTAAAAAAAAACTCATTATAAAAAAAAAGAAAGAAAAATCTAGTTGTCGGAATTTTGGTAAAAATTTATTTGATTAATAACTATGTTTTGACGATTGAAGAAATAGTTGTAATCTTTAAGTTCCTTTTTATTTAAGAACTACATAAGCCTGAAATATATTATTTTATATAAATACCGGTTTGCATACGATGAAGGTCTTCAATAAATTTACTTTTTATGTCAACATATCAGTTATGTATTTCTATATTTAGCAACAATTAAAAGTACCACTCTCAAATATCTATCACAAGAGTTATACAAGTCCAACAATGGATCTGACCACACTATTGTTGGATGCATCGTCTTGCTTTTATGATAATCTATAACTTTCACTCAATAAAAGAGCATTCACTTCCTAGCAGACATTTCAGTTTCTACTATTGTGATATTCTCTGTACATATGATAGTTACAACATATGTTCCTGTTTTGATCTTCTTTTTATTAATTATTAAAGTATAACTAACGACAACGGACCTTGGTTGTTTCCCTACTACCGCAGGTTACATTCACTTTGTGATTTATTCTTCACCAGTACTAAGGTCGTGGTACACGGTGTGACAGGAATTATGGAAGCTAAAGAGTTTAGAACGTATAATAAGTGTTGTAGGTATTAACTAGAGAGATTATCTTTATCATGTGTTTTACATCCGTTAAGTTAGGCACTTTGGATACAGTTCTCAAAAGGTAAGAAGTATTTGTCAAAATATATTGTATTTTTGAGTAAAAATCTAACTTTAAAAAATGTACTTCTAAAATGGACAGTAATTTAAAATTAGATTGTGGATTTGATATTAGTAAATGAATTGATTTTATTTAGAACAATCAATTAGTTAAATTAAAATAACAGCTACAATACTAACATACTTGAAAATATTTTTTTGTGAACGATTCCTAAAAATATACATTAATTAAAAAACTAAATTCTCAAAATTAACAAATTTTCTTACAATATTTGGTATGTTATAGTAAAAATAAATGTTAACATAAATATTATACTTAAAAACAGATACTATTTTAAAAATTAAAAAGTACATTTGAAATTTGAAAAAAAAACAAACATATAAATAACAAATGTTTAGAAATTAAATAATTAAACTTTAAAACCGACTATATTTGAAATTACGATGTTTGTTTAAAATTTGTTAAATAAATTTAAAAGAAAATTTACATTAATTTAACTTATAAAATCAACAATATTTAAGATATTAACAATATTTTGTTGTATTTTTATAGTAAAAATAAATATTAACTTAAAATTATATTTATAAAAACCAACAATATTTTGAAATTAAGATACACGAAACAAAACTTTTTAAGAACTATATATCTACAATAAGTTAAAAATATTTCTTCTAGAACTAAGAATAATTAAAAATTAGAATGAATATTTGAAATTTGTGAAAATGTGTTTTATTGTTTAGTATAATTTACAGTAACTTAAAAAATTTATTTCTAAAATCAATAATATTTTAAAATTATTATATATTAATGAATTTGAGGGAACAGTTTAGAATATTTAGTAAAATAAAAAGTTTAACTTTTAAGACTAACAATAATTCAAAACTTATGATAAAATTTGTTCTATTTTTAACTAAAGATTCTAATTCTAAAACTTAAATATTATAAAATAAAGATTTATAATTGCGAATTTATGAAACATTTTATTATTAATATATATCAAAAATTGCATATCCGAAACCAATAATATTTATTACGATTATTTGAAATTTAAGACAATCTAATATTATTTTTAAATTTCTGATTTTATTGATGTGAAAATCAAACATTAAGTTAAATAGACAAAGCCAATGACTGTTACAGTCTACAATAAAGTGTATTACCCTTTTTGAATTGTTTTAATAATTTACAAGTGACTAAACTCACAAATAAAAATAATTTGATAATTATAAATTTCCTGTTGAGGTCTAAACTGTTTGTGGTATTAAACACATTTGTGGATTATAACAGTGTTTTGTTTTTTCTTCTCACAATATACAGGATGTCCAGTAATTATGGGATCAAACTTCACCAAGTGATTTTTTAAGTCAAAATATACAAGAAATGTCTAATAAAGCATAGTCCTATCTCGCTTAGTTTTCTGTCTGTCTGTCTGTTTGTTTTTTAGTAAAACATTTTTATCTTCGAAGTCGATAAAGGTATACACCATAACTTTACATACCTGTTAGTATAACAAAGACCAATATTTTAAAAAAAGTTTTAAATAATTATCACTTCCGGTTTCAAAAAGGCGGCCATACTAAGTTTTCTAAGCTTAATAACTCAAAACCCTTCCGGCCGCCATTACTTACTAACAGGTATGTAAAGTTTTAAGTTTATACCTTTATCAACTACAAAGGTAAAAATGTTTTAGTAAAAAACACAAACAGACGGAAAACTAAGCAAGATAGGACTATGCTTTATTAGACATTTCTTGTATACTTTGGCTTGAAAAATCACCTGGTGAAGTTTGATCCCGTAATTACTGGACACCCTGTATAATTTAGTATAAATATACAATCACTTAAAAACTATATAATTAATATATTGTATAAGTAATATCTATATTTCAGTATGTACACGGTCTCTCAACAATACAGATTATGTTTCTTAAAAATTCATTTAAATGTTTTATCACAACTTCATCCTTTTATGTTCCGTAGCACACATTCACTTTAATACTGTGTGACACATTATCAGGCGGAAGTAATTTTAACATACTTGTTTAGTGAGCTAATTTCAAGCTGTCGTCATGGTGATCCAAGACTATGAAATTTGTGTCGATCATGGTCTCTAGAACACATTTTGCTGAATCCTAGATTATATACATATTAAGTATATATGTACTCTCTTTAGTATGTATCATTTTTGTAGTTAGGAAAAAGAAATACTTAAAGTTAATTTTGTCTCATATGAACCGATTTAGTCAGATTTATTCGATTTTTATCAAATTATGTAGAAATATATTTTTGTTCAATTTACAAAATGCGTTTACTAGAAGTATTAATGATTTTCTTAATCGCTCATACAATCTCCTAAAGGAGGCAAAATCGAAAAAAATAAAGTAGAATCCATTGGCGTAAATAAATAATAACTCGATTTAAACACTAAATTAAACACATCTAATTTACATTTACTAATTTTAATATATTTAAATAATACATTATTACATTAATTACTACATGTAAACACATCATAACTAAATTTACTATTTTACCTACAATTTAATTACTACATTATTACATTAATTACTACATTTAAACACATCTTAACAATATTTACTAATTTCACTACACCTAATTACTACATTATTAAATTAATTACTACATTAAACACATCTTAACAACGTTGAATAATTTTAATATATTTAAATAATACATTATTACATTAATTACTACATGTAAACACATCCTAACTAAATTTACTAATTTACCTTAAATTTAATTACTACACTATTACATTAATTACTACATGTAAACACATCCTAACTAAATTTACTAATTTATCTACAATTTAATTACTACATTATTTAATTAATTACTATATTTAAACACATCTTAACTACATTTACTAATTTTATAACAAAAATTCCAGATTTGGTTTGAACTATTTTTATCATAACACATCATAATTTTGCATATTAGTATAACTTCCACTCTAACTGAAAACGATTGGAATGAGCAAAAACTGTACTTTTGTTTTTAACTTGCAGTGTTTTGTTTTACGGTTTTTACTTTCTTACATAGTCATAGACTAAAACAACTGATGTTGAGTTTCTGATGAAAAGCCCATGAGTTAAACAACTGGATTTCAGAATGTTATCTCTCAAAGCCCAACCGGATTTACAGATTTTGTTGATTTGTACGCACATTTTGGGCGTATCTGCAGGAGTTTGTTTTTACTCTTACCTGCCATAGAAAAAAAAAAAAAACTTAATACTTCGAATTTGTTTTGAAACTCTGTTCTAACGATTTTTATTAAATTTGTCTCAATATTATGCTCTTAAAGTAAATTTTTCTACCAAATTAAAATTTCGCTTCTAGGACCTCAAACAAAACGTAATCGTTGCATCTTCCCCAAAATGGGGGTTGTGGATTATTGGTAAATAATAAATAATTGGTCATGGCACTATTATAAAAGACGTAATTTCTCAAAATGGGAATTAGCGTTTTGGTTTGGTTGGTGATGAAAAGTGAAGATTAATGAAGATTAGTGTGAAGATTAATGATCCAAACTACTGAAGATTAATGAAGATTAAAGTGTAGATCAATCACTCAAACTACTGATGGTTGATGAAGATTAAAGTGTAGATCAACGACTCAAACTACTGGAGATAAATGCAGATTAAGGTGTATATCAATGACTCAAACTACTGAAGATTATTGAAGATTAAAGTGTATATAAATGACTCAAACTACTGAAGATTAATGCAGATTAAGGTGTATATCAATGACTCAAACTACTGAAGATTATTGAAGATTAAAGTGTAGATCAATGACTCAAACTACTGAAGATTAATGCAGATTAAAGTGTATATAAATGACTCAAACTACTGAAAATTATTGAAGATTAAAGTGTAGATCAATGAATCAAACTACTGAAAATTAATGATGATTAAAATGTAGATCAATGACTCAAACTACTGAAGGAAATGAATATTAAAGTGTAGATCAATGACTCAAACTACTGAAGATTAATGAAGATTATAGTATAGATCAATGACTAAATCTACTGAAGATTAATGATGATTAAGGTGTATATCAATAACTCAAAAACTATTGAAGATTAATGAAGATTAAAGTGTAGATCACTGACTCTAACTACTGAAGGTTGATGAAGACTAAAGTGTAGATCAATGACTCTAACTACTATGCAAAGTTGCAAGTACAGTATAAGTAAACTGGCTTTTGGAATAACTTCTAAATCTGGAAATCGAATTTTGGCTGCGTTCATTTAAATTAAAATACTTTTAGGACGTAATAATTATATAGCTAAAGTATGGTAAGAAGATGTAACTCTTAATAAATATTTATATAGCTAAAGTATGGTGAGAAGATGTAAGTTTTAATAAATATTTATATAGCTAAAGTATGGTAAGAAGATGTAACTTTTAATAAATATTTATATAGCTAAAGTATGGTAAGAAGATGTAACTTTTAATAAATATTTATATAGCTAAAGTATGGTGAGAAGATGTAAGTTTTAATAAATAATTATATAGTTAAAGTATGGTAAGAAGATGTAAGTTTTAATAAATATTTATACAGCTAAAGTATGGTATGAAGATGTAAGTTTTAATAAATATTTATACAGCTAAAGTATGGTATGAAGATGTAAGTTTTAATAAATAATTATATAGCTACAGTATGGTATGAAGATGTAAGTTTTAATAAATATTTATATAGCTAAAGTATGGTATAAAGATGTAAGTTTTAATAAATATTTATATAGCTAAAGTATGGTATGAATATGTAAGTTTTAATAAATATTTATATAGCTACAGTATGGTATGAAGATGTAAGTTTTAATATATATTTATATAGCTAAAGTATGTTAAGAAGATGTAAGTTTTAACGTTTAAGGTATTACAATAAAAGGACGAATGTTTATAATGCAGTCTAGTGAACTTCATATGATAAATTGTTTATTTCTTAGTAAAGATGAGGCAATTTACGTGTACTTCCATGTGAGGAAAATATATATACACATTATCAATTATAATCAATTAAGAGTAAGATATAAAAATATTATTAATGTATTAGTGTAACTGCTACAGTTACTTTAGCTACTGTATATAGTCAAATATTGGCTAGCGGAACATCAACACTTAGTTTCCGTTGGCACTTGTTCTAGCAACGCGTTTATATTCCACAGTTCCATAGCTAATCAAGCAATGACGTCATGTTGAAATCTACTGGATCCAGCGAATTCTTGAACTTAGAAACTAATCCGATATTTGCTATTATTTCATAAAGAACTACGTACTAATACATTCCATAATGTAAATCATCTTTAATAAACCGTCTTTGTATTTTCATCCTTTAATTTTTGAATGATTAAATTCGTTTGAACAACATCGGGTGAACAGGACTCTTTGGAGATTTTGTGAACCAGAGCTTCAATCTGATTCATAAGCACACGCCACCACGTATTATATAATCAGGACATTTGGCATAAACTGATTAATATTTATAGGTTATAATTTTTCATATTTCAAATACACATTATGAGAAAAACATGACCTTACCGTTGTATTCAACGAGTATTTCATAAGCGTTAAGGTTAACTTATTGCATTTCTAGTTTTTTATCGCATTAAAATAATCTTGCAGCCTACACTGTAAATGAAGTTTTTTTTTTAAATATCCTTATTGGTGCAAAGTACGGTTCTGTGGGAGTTGAACAGAATAAACTGTTAGTATTATATAAGATTGACTCTGATTATTATATACAGGGTGATTTTTAAGTATGAAAACAGTTTTATAATGCACAACTGCGAGGTACTTGGAAGCAGAAACAAAACCGATCTACCTATCTTAAAAAATTATACTCTTTTAGGTTTAGATTTTGTTGCCATATTGAATCAAACTTTTTTTAAATAGGAAGATGGACATGTGATACATCACTTTCATGTAAATGTTTACAAGAAAAACGATTGTGAAAGCAGTTTTTCGATAAATGCCTTCCTTTATATCCATTCAAAGTTGTAATGACTGAAAAATCGCGTTAGAAATAAAACGGTGTAAAATGCGCCTTAGAAATTTTTCTATTGTGTTTTCTGCATCCAATAACGAACCAAAAAAACAATTTTGAACCACTACAACTTAATTATACAACCTAAATGAGTAAATAAGCTCTATTGTTGTGACGTAAATGCAAACAGCTGATTTAGACTAGGTCTACTTTCATAAACGGTACTACTTGAGGTTAGCACATTGACAATCTGTAGAGAGGAAGCACTTTGAACATTTACTGTTGAATGGTATGCTTTCTAAATTTATTGTATTAGTAATGTATGATGGAAAACATTTATTTAAATTTTAAAATGTTGTAATATTTAAAGTTAATAACACCAGAGATTTAATTTGTATTTGTGTTGATAATTATTAGTTATAATGTATTATTAACAACATTATATTCTTTAAAGTTCGTTATTGGATTCTACAGTATTCTACAGGAAAAATATAATAGAAAAGTTTCGACCGCGTAATTTACCCCGTTTTTTTTGCTAACGCGAGTTTTCCGTAATAATTGTAAACTTGAATTCTTATAACTCGAAAATGAAGGCATTAATATGGCGGATCCGAGATGGTGGACAAAAATTTCAAACCTACAAAATGTATAATTTTTTAAACTATGTAGATCCGCATTTGTTTCTGCCTTCAAGTACCTTTCAGTTATGCAATATAAAGTCGTTTCTATACTTAAAAATCACCCTATTTTAACTACCCTTTAACATTTATTAACTAGTGTTTGTTTCAAGAATTATATACAGGCTGTTGTATAATTGTGTCTACAAACTTCAGAAAGTTGTTTCCCGTATCAAAAATAAGAAAAAAGTTCTTATAAACATAGGTATGTCCGAAATTGTAGAACAAAAACTCGAACATAAGATCTCACAAAAACTACGTTTATTCAATCAAACGCGTTTCAACGACAAAGTCGCCATCCTCAGTGATACCTGAGTTACAATAACAAAACTATAACTCCAAGTTTGGAAAGTGGAAGAACAAAGATGGAGAAGCGTGGCGGAAGGCAGAGAGTGGAATATTGTGGTGAAATAGGCCATGGTCCTATAGGACTGTCGCTGTTGGGGTAAGGTAATCCACCCTTTTGATAAGTTTAGACCCGGAAGAGTTTGTAAAATATTAGAAAATTTGCCTTCGTTACTCATAAGGAAACAAAAGTAATAAATCCTTATGATGTAATAAATTATTGTGAACTTTATTCCATTCTCAATAAGAAGTTTTGAAAGTGCCATGATACTGACATGATCAAGGAAAGTAGAGGAAATATTAAAATATCAAGATCTACCAAACTGACACCATTTTAATACTTGAAATAAAGGCTCAAATAATGGTCAGTAACTAATTATATTTTGCACTCTGACATATCGTTGAATCGCTTTGAGTAAGGTCACACAATTAAGACAACAGTGAGATTTGTGATCATTTATGGATCAGAGGCAAGGGATCTAACAACATTAGAGAAGAAACGGGTAGAGATATAATGAAAAGTGATGTTATCTGGTAAAGGAGAATTCTGAGAAAGATACATGGAGCAGATGTGGTGGAGTATAGATGAAATGAGGAGCTTCAGAGCCAGGAATATTAGTGATGATCACATAAACCCAGCAAAGAATCTCAGCGAAGTGGATAGAGAACAACAGTAGAAGAACAATCATAAGAAGACTGGGGAAAAATTGTTGGATGAAGAGCACAGAAAAATGGAAGTTCAGAGGTGTAATAATTGATGGAGAACCGACGAGACTAGAGGCTGTCTGGAAGGCCAAGGTCTGTCATGAGCTGTAGTGCCTAGGATATAGGTATAACAGATGTTCTAAGTCTGATATGGCAGAGTTTATCTAACAAATGAATCGAGTGTTTTAAATTTGCAAACCTTCGAAGCTCGCCAGCCCCACAACCTCCTAACGAAACGTAGAAATGAAGGGAATCTTTATATAAAGACAAACATTTGATAAATTGTTGTCAACAAATTATAAAAGGTTTTAAATATAAATCACTAGTTATGAATACTTTTTATTAAAGAACATTTTAAGCTTATTTTTTATTGGAATAGAATAAGATTGTGAAACAGAAACTATAAACGTTTAACTTTATAATGGGCCATGTTTGATAGCTTTCTGCGAGGTAATAAATGTACAAAAAATACGTAAATAACGCCATTAAAAAGTAAATTGCAGTCAGATTATTGAAATAACTGTTTTAGGTTAATCGGTTTTGTTACGATAACGATTCAATTTATTTGGTCTACGAGAGAAGGTAGGATTTTGCTGATAAATTTCAAAAGATATTTTGAAACTAATTACAATATTACTTCTGCCAATTTTAATTTTAAACACAACGACAAATTTTGAAGAAAACTATAATTATAATTCGTAGATGATAGAAAATCATTACTATGATTGACAGTTTCCAACCACTTTAACTTAACTATAATATTTAACTATAATTTTATCTTGTAAATCTATACATAGTATTAAGTAAAATTGGTACTATAAATGTTTGTTTTCTACAAATGGTAGTTTAGATGTTTATGAACAAATTACAGCTTATTAAATTAGTTTATCTTTACATTTCAATAAGAAAGTTATAAAATTTCGACGGCTGCTTGGATTAGTTTCATCTTGGTATTGCACACCCAATGTCAGCTTCATTGTTTGACTTTTTCACATATAAATAGTTGACGTAGACTGGGGTGTCAAGTTTGGGAGAGCCTAACCGGTGAGATGAAGAACTGACCAGGACTGGTTTGGGTCTGGTGTGTAGGAGTAGCCTTAGAGAGAATGGTGGTTGATGGACTTTAGAACGATATGTAACATTGAGCTCGAGGATCTGTATAGGGCACGTTCTAGGTCGGGTAGGTGTAGGATTTGGCGGTTATGTCCAAAAGCAGGGAGAGGTTTACCGACGCTGGAGGAGGCGCCACTACCTGTTTGGATGGCATGCTAATATTGGTGTTAGTGATCTTCCCCTCAGTGCGGAGCACGTGATTTTGCCAACGAACTTCTTTACGGCCTTCCTTACGGACAGAGTAATCTCGGCCTTAAGTCATCAGGAGAATTCGGTAGAGGAAGGTGAAGTGAGGTGAAGCTATGAATCAGTATTGAACTGGTGAAGGGGAGATTGAGAGCTTGGTCTGCAGTAGATCGTGTCGAGGACTTGTGTAGAGATGGGTGGGTGTTTAATGTTTGTAAGCTTCGCTGGGAGCGCTGTTCTAACAGATTTTTACGTGTGTTTTGCACTGTAGATTGTGGGAGAAATAAGTAGGTTTACTCGGGCAGCTTGGTCTCTGTTCGACGGGCTTTGAGGCGTGTTTTTTCGGTACAGTTTTTCGTGAATAATCTGGATGAATTTTGTCCACGTGTTGTCCACGTGTTCTTATAGAAATCTACGTTTTGAGGTATTAAGACAAAGTGATTTTCTGAGTAATGTGCGATAATGTGGTCTGATCTTGCAGTGTCTCTATGAACCCAAACTTAGTAGAGATAGATTTTAATAAAATTTTGAACGTAAACATATTTTGACATTACCTAAAGTTTATACCATGTTTTGCAGCGTTACAATGAATTAATGATTGGTAAGAGTGAGGGAAGGAGTGGAATTCAAATGAAATTTCAATAAATTACGTTTGTAGCAAACCTATATCGTTTATTTCATCTTTATAAATACTCTGGCTAAAAATATAAAATTGACGAATAGTTTATCATTCATTATTATGGTACGAGTAGGTTGTTTTTTACGGTAAATGAAATTTTAAATGAGAATTAACAAGATGTGATCTTCTGGAATTTCATTTGAGTTCATCTCTCTCCTTTCACCCTACTAAAACAATAATTCAATATAGGCCACGAACCCAAACTGTTTTTTAGCAAAGATTACATTATTAAAGGACTACATTGTTCTTTAGTTTAACTGCTTTCTTTCTAATCAAATTCCTTTCAAGTATAAGTAAAATTTAGAGATTTATTGTAGGCTAACTATTTAAAATTTTTATCGGCAGCCATTTAAGATAAAGTTAACATAGCTTCATTTTATTTGAGTGGATTTTCTCGACTGAATATAAAATTTTTCTTGATATGTAAATAGGCACAATTATACCTACAAATTGATACTAGACTTACAAATTGATACAACTGTACCTACTGTTGGACAAGTAAATAGGGTCATTTATATCTATTTATTTATTGGTAATCATGTAAATGGGCACAACTGAACCTTCTGGTGAACACGTAAATAGGTACTATTGTACCTACTGGTTGACATAAAAATATTTACAACTATACCTACTGGTAGTAATATTAGTAATAGTAATCATATTAGTAATAAAATGGTAGTAAAATGTTAACACTTAAAATTGTTCAAATAGGGTGATCATGGTTATTGACGTTTATCGTTCGTAATAAATAGGAATTAATATTTGAATCCCTAACGGAAGACTCTATACACAAACGTCCTTGCAGTCGTTTACAACAGGAATATTAAGTCCCCCCACTACACACCTCCGTACAGTTGATTATAGCTATTTTGATCTGTCTCACGGAAAAGCCTAGACATGAGATTATGAAATGTGCACCGACCTTACTTCTAGGAGTTTTTTGGCACCAGTTTTTCTTATTGTAACTATGTTAGTAAGCATATGATTTTTTTTTCTTGCAATTTTACCCACGAGTTTAGGTCGTTAATCCTAACATTTTATTAAAATTTGAACGAAATCGGTTAAGCCGATTTTGAGACATTACGTCTTTTATACGTCTTTTTTATGTCTTTACCGATAATGCATTTTTGGAGAGATCGGGACCAATTTGGTTTGTTCGGATCCTTAAAGGCTACGGTTGAGTAAACTTTAACACAAATCGTAGTTTTTTCTTATAGTCGCTACAGCAAGATTTTGAATTTTTAAAAATGAACCCAAGATTTGACCAAAATAGCAAATTTGAATATAACGGTCCACATGTTTGAGTTGTAGGCTGTTCAACGTTTTCTCCGGTACATTTATTTTGCTTTAATTAATTTTGTAATTCAATATGAAATTCCCTGCTGAAGAATGTCTTATTTAAACAAAATTGTCAAGAAATCAAAAAAACCTTCTTTTTTTTTTTTAAATAAGGAAACCTCAAAACAGATACGCATCAAAATATGGATATCACGAAATTTTCGACCTATCACATAATTTTCTTTACTTTTAAGAAAATGAAAATCACTGCTGATTATCAAATATCAAAAATAATGTTCCTGTAATAGCGTCTCACATGTAGGTTAAACGTTAAACGTATAATTAATACGATAGTTATTAAAACCAAAATTGTTAAATAACCTCACATTTTGGAAAAAAAATCACAGAATAATTCTAGTATCCGAAATGTTAATTCAATTTTAACCATGCAATCTTTAAGCTATCTTTGGTCGATGTGTTGGATTTAACGGTGACCTAGTGTACCATTGAGATCGGTGATAACGGGTCTTCCCTCAAAACCCATCATTAAAATATTACATTGTAATATTTGTTATTTAAGTAGTTTTAAGGGTAATTTAAAAGCTTTATTTAACGGTGATGTTACAGCTTTATTTGAAATAAGTGAATGCACAAAGAACAAAAGTGGAGAGATTTTAAAATATTTCGATTGTTTATGAAAATAAGCCCAAAACAAATATATTATTTTTAATATAAAAATTCAATTGCCAAAAATTTTGTATTACGTGTATTAAATAATAAAATTAAACAAGTATGATATTAATCATTTAGTTTTGTATCTTGACTATCTGTTCTGTCAATTTTCTACCATGTATTTACTTTGCTTTAATAAATTCTAAAATCCAATATGAAATTACCTGTTGGAGAATGTCTCATTTACTTATAAAAATATTATAATGATAATACTCAGCAAACCAAGAACTGAACATTCATTGTTTTAACCATTCATTGCGGTCCAAACTGCTTTAGTTTCAGAAGGTTCATCATTATCTGATCAGACTTCATCTCCAGTGTACAATATCTCTAGATCATAGATATTATACTGAAGTGTCCTGGATGATGTCGTGTACACTTCCATCATTCTCCAAACTGTAAACAATATTCATTATTGTCCTTGCCACTGTCTTTATGAACGAACACAGTGTTAAAACAAGAGTGCAATTAGGAGGGGCAGTAATAGCTCCGGTAACTGTAAGACATGCCAGTAGCTCATATTTTTGACCACTACACAATGATTCCATACACTATGGCTGACCTTTCTACGGAGGTAAAATGACAGGATCAGTTAGACGCCAGATGACAAACACATATCCATACAACTTTTTTGAAATCAGGAAACCACGAAACTGATGTATCTACCAAAATCTACATCGATTTTTTGCGCCAACAAAACTTCCTCATATTATGTAAGTGAGAAAGAAAAATCAATACTGACGGATATGTACACAGACATTTTATAAAAATACTTTATTTGATTAATAAGGATACAGAAACAATATTTTGTCTAATATCATAAATCATTCCGTCTAAAAGAAGTTAGAAGAAACCAGTGTGTGTACATATGTGCTTATGGTCGTGTAATATTCAATGCGTTCTCAAATTGAAAAAAGCCTAATGTTATATAATGTTTAATTACATCGGAGAAAGTACCTTCGTTGTAACAAAGTACCATTGTAGTGCGGTGATTGTTGTCCGACATATGGTTTACGCATTTCCTGCAAAGTAGAAAAACTTTCAATACGCACGCGTGAGCTACAGTCGAATATGATATATTTTACGTTCAATCATTCAATCGAGATCACTATTGTAATGGCGGATATTTTTGTACAATTATTGCACACTCTTTACCGACGAAATCGATTAATTCAGCTGTCTCTACTACTTTATTATTGAATTATGAAGGATGGAGTAGCCTACTGATACAAAAGGAGGAAATTTTTTCAGAAACATCTGAATTATTATTCAGAGAAAACACAAATTGAATGGTGATCTTTATATATGATTAGGAAGGAAACATTATTAAGCCGAATTAGTTGATGACTGTCAATAGTTTTTATGGTTACTATGAATTGTAAATTAGAGATTTCTTCCGTTGGATACATTTGTTTAAAATTAAAAGTAAGGTTGCTAAAATTTAAATCATAACTACTTGGGTTTCATTTTTAGGCACTGTAATTTGAGCGTTGATCATTTTGCTGTTTTTACAGTTTCCGATAACATTGAGACGAAATGTGTAGATTAATAACTTAAACAAGTATGCCAGAACCCAAGTAGAAGATTTTTTGGAACATCCAAAAAGAAACGACTTTTTACCACGTTTTTAATGGTATTTTGTGGTATTTGAAAATATAAGTTAATAAATATTGGAGTTTTAATGCATTCTCCCAGGACGAAGTTAGTGAAAACGGAATGAAAATAGGTCCCGTTTAAGCCGTACGTCCGACACATTTTTCGAGTTTGTTATAAGTTTGGTTATTATACAGGGTATAGAAAAACTCGAACACAAGATCTCACAAATATTACGTTTGTTTAATCAAACGCGTTTCAACGAGAAAGTCACCATACTCAGTGATACATGAGCTACATTAACTAAAATATAACTCAATATTTATTTATATTATACAGGGTGATTTACGAAATTTTACCGGCGTTTTCTGAGCAAATTCTCTGGGCCAAAAGAAATATAATTTGCATATAAATATATCTCCTAAAACGATTTGGTAGGTAATTACGGTTAGCGAAAGATTAAGGGGCAAATTTGGTGGTTTTATATGCAATTAGACCTAAAAAAAGTGTAAAAAGTGGGTTTCTGAACTGATTATCCAGTAGTTTATGAGAAAACTGAGGTAAAACACAATTAATTGTGGAGGAAAAACATGTTTTTTTAAGTTTGTTATGAAATAATTTTGTTCAATGGCTGATAAACACTTAAAAGTTTTCAACTAAACATGTAGAGATTTTAATTCTGAACAAATTGGTAAAAGGTAATCAAATACAAACGGAAAATATTGCTTTTTATTTTAAACAAAACATATCAAAGTGTACTGAAAAATGACTAAAGTGAAACTGATAATAATGTTTGGGAGAAAGTAACGGCGGATAAAAGTGAACATAATTAAAATAATAATAAAATCAAAATTAAAAAATAGATGCAAAAGAAGAACTCAACAATACTATTTAATGCTGTTAAGTTACAGAGAAAATTTGAAAATTCTAAATAAATTGTGAAAGTTTAGTTACGAGGGATATTTTCATTCCAAAAGTTGCTAATGGAAAAATTCAATTGTCAACATTTAAACAATGCTGTGTGTTTAGTCTATTAATCTGACTATGGCTTGTGAAATGATTTACTTTCCTTTTGTGATTGGTGAATTAATTATTTAGTCTGTGATTAGTGAATTTTTCATTTATTCGAGATCCTGTATTTATTTCCAACCGAATTGTCCTGTATAAGCAGAATATATATATATTTTTCCAAATAAAATGGGTAACATTTTAAATGAATGTTACCCACTATCTTTGAAAAACGGGAACATCCTTTAATTTTGTTATGCAAATGTATCAAGTTTCGATTAAAAATTTTAAACGTAGGCGTGTAGTAGCCACACCTAAACACTTATAATTTTTATTACTAGAATAATAAAAACACTTCCTAGACACAGTATTAATAGTTCGACATAGGCCTTCAGTGAGTAGTTGCGCATGACCCAGTTTTATACTTAGAATGTCGTATATTTGAAGTTCAAGCCAACATTCACATTGTTACTTCAACTTCCGACTTCTATTGTTTGTTGAAAATATTGACGATGTGTCAATCAGGTTTATAAATAACTGGAACCACATCATGTGACACCATGACGTGATGTGATGCTAATTTTATAAGTTCTAATTAAATGCAGATTAAAAAGACGTTTTATTTCAAATCTCTACAATTACGAGGTTATAAGTTAAAGTCGAAATATATAAGCTATAGATGTACTTAATACAAAAAAAAAAAAAAAAAAAAAAAATCGTTAAAATCAGTTATAAAATGTTTTATACAATTTAGTAAATGAGATATGAGGCGGTTATAGAAGCTACAAAATTACAGTTAATCGATCAACTGTAGCTCAAGATTTTTCAAATTTGTATGTTGAGTGATGAAAATTTACGTTTTTTAGCACATGACACTTACATCTCTGCATTTGGTATTACGCCACTCGTTAAGTGTATGAACTAAAAGTTACAGTATTTGAAACCTAAACATTGCTGGCCTTGGAGAGACGAGAGCCCAATAGCAGATACCGGACTAACCGTTTGGACCAGGCAGAGAATCAGGAACTCTTAACACAATTATGGCTAATTAATTGGTTAGTGCAGTGTGATAAATATTGAATGTTTTGAGATACATGCAGAAATGGCTCAAACGCGAAAGCTAGTATGAATCGCGATTTTGACGTGTGTTATTAAGTTGTAATCAGGTTATCGACTCTCAGCGTCCCTCATCTCGATTTGGCCTAAATTAATTAGTATTAGTCTCATTACAGCTCGATTTGTGTGTGTGTGTGTGTGTGTGTGTGTGTGTGTGTGTGTGTGTGTGTGTTAAATCATTCCCTCTATCAAAATAACCTCTGGCATTAAAAAAAAATGTACTTCTACGAGGAAACTCAAAAAATGTTAAATGGCTTACTGTAAAAATAATGATCGGATACTTGTTGGCATTCAAATTTTAAGAAAATATGTTGTATTTTATCTTGTTTGAAGTTTATTTAACGAACAAAAAAGTACTTTAAGCCTTATTTCATTAGTTGGTTTTATTAAATATGGTTATATATAATGAAGAAACTCTTCTATATTATGACTCAAAAATGGGGTTTGAATACATAACTTAAAGCAAGGTTTGAAAGTACTGTAAGGTTAAACCAGCTTTCCAGTAAGGTGTAACACAGAATGGTATTTTAGCCTTGCTAATCTTAATTTTTCTTTGTGCCTCATGAGTATTACCATAGTTTTACTGGCAAATATATATTATATTTTAATGATTATTTTATGTAGCTATCTTTTTGCAGTCAAAATCCTTTAGCCTAAAGTAAATAATACGGCCACAATAAATATATTAAAAATTTTTATTGCCTCTCATTTTAGATAAAGGCAACATAGTGACCTTGTACACAGAGAAAAGTATTACCTCTATTGGAATCTTGATGTTAACGACTTTCTCATAAACATCAAAAACATCGATGTATAGTATACCTCAGATTATATAGTGATATTTGTCGTGGAAAAGATTGTACTGTTTCTTAGCTCATTAGAGTACGTTGGGCTGCGGGAACTTAGTGTGAAGGAGTTATGTGGTCAGTCAAACAGTAGCCATTGTATTTAACAGAAGAGGAGGAGGTAGTTGAATAGCCTCTGAGGCAGTGGTATAGGAACAAAGATTAGATATAGATATTGTACTTTTGAGTAATTCCAGACCAAAAACTTAACTGGAGCTCGTGTTGTTGACAGAGCCAAGTAGTCAGTTATGGAGTGCCCCTGGTGTAAAGACAAGGCTGACGCCGAAACTGATGTCCTTGCTTTATGCTGATACCCTTCATGGTGTATGGAGGCCAAAAATATCAGCAGCAAAACTGGCATATCTTGGAAGTACAGGAGTGCTCATGGTGCAGCCTTGGTATGTTACCTTAACATTATTCCACTGAATTTGTTAATTGAAACAGTAGCAAGAAAGACACCTACATTGTGAGGGACTATGAAAGTGTATACAGGATCATCTGGGACATTAATAATATTTACTATCATGAGAAATTACACATTGGAAATAATATCTGACCATATGAAGGTATAGCCCTTCTCAAAACCAGTGGTAATGATTGGCTGCAAGGAATGACTAGAGAGATGGAAGCCCTGAGATGGAATGATTTGCTCTGCTCTAGAACAAAGGGTGGAACAGGAGCCGTGATCCGAGCAGACATATTTCATCTTACCAGCGCCAATAACATTAAATGAAAGACAAATAACAAATATGCAAACAGTGCAAAATATCTCGGAATGACACTAGATGTAAAGCTCCGATGGAAGGAGCACGTAAAAAAGAAAAAAAGAGGAGCCAAAGCTCAAATTCATAAAAATGTATTGGCTTATTGTAAGAAATTCCGAACTTTCAATAAGCAACAAAATACTGTTGTACAAGCAAGTTCTGAGGCCAATATGGACATATGGTGCACCACTCTGGGGATGTACAAAAAAAAGCAACAGTAGAATAATACAAGTTTTCCAAAATAAAGTAGGGCCTATTGAGAACGATTGTCAACGCCCCCTGGTATGTGAGGAACGACAACATACATAAGGACCTAAGCATTGAATCTGTGGAGGAAGTCATCAAGCAGCTCTCTGTTAAGCATCGTCGCAGGCTAAAGTATCACAAAAATACAGAGATTGTCAAATTGCTGTACCGTAGTGACAACATCACAAGAAGGCTGAAAAGGACCAAGCCAATGGACCTCTCTAGGCCATAAACACACTGGGACCAGCCGTCGGACTGCACCCCAGCACACAGTGAACACATAATGTTAAAGAAAAATTGCTAGATGAGGCACACCTCATTTGTAATATAAGTAAATAAAATGAATTAAAAAAAATTATCCTAAGAATAAAACGTACCCAATGGTGTTTCAATAATTTAATGCTTTAGAGTCTAGAGTCTCGTCTTCGCCATGAGAACGGTTGCAGAATCTATATTTTATAAAGGAAATAAGTTAACAATAAAATGACAGTTTCTATTGTGAAACGGGTTTTCAGTAAATATTTGTCTCAGTTATCACAATGAGAAGTCACGATCCCTTTCACCTAACTGGAACATTGAAATGATCACTCGATAACCACGACCTAAGCAATGGCCTACAAACAAAGTGAACGAATAATTCAAGGCTTATATATATATGAACAAATCAATCAAATTATTTGTAAATTAAGAAAATATTTCTTTATGATATCAAATTATTTATTATATAAAATAATTACGTTGAGAAAAAAGTAGATTTTGAAATATTTTCTAAATATATCCTGGATAAAAAAAAAACTTTTACAAAACATTTGTCCGTGTGTTCAATACCAATCATTTCATAGAAACCGTTCGACAAATTGTTTAAAAATATATAATTTGGGATGGTTTTTATCTTTAATTTTGAGAGAAAAAAAATCATTATAATGACTCATAATTTGTGGATATGTAATAGAAGCATGAAAATAGAATTTGATCAAATCAGTTTTAAAGGTGTTTTACCAAATTAAAACACTCAATCCTATTAGTAGCGGACCATCTTTTATAAATTGTCAATTGGGTAGTTCTCGTTATCGATAAAAAACTAAAAAACTTTGCAATAAAACTGATTTAGAAGGCATAATTCCGCTAAAACAGCGGAATTATGCCTTCCCGCTGTTTTATCAATTTAAAATTGTATTTGTGTTACCAATTTGTATCAAATTATGATGCCATATTACACAATCTAATTAAAACCATTTGGCTGATTATACAGTAAATGAAAATACTGTTCAAGAGTAATTAAAAAAAAAAAAAAAACTTGATCACAGTTACTAAACATTTGATATCAAACAATAATTAAGAGGTTTCCCTAAATGTGTTTCTGGTAGTTTGAAAAAAAGAAATACACTGGATCACACACTTTCACATTCCATTAACAATTCAACGAAATTGTTTGGGAATTTTGAGAAACCCGAACTTTTAAAAAAGCCTGGCTCAATTAATTAAGAAAAACGTTTTGTCTATTACGGTGTACAGTAAACATAGTCGGCGTTGTAGATGACTTTAAAAAACCTCCACAATTTTATCGAAATCACTTGTTCATTTTGAGAAACCCAAATCTTTTAAAGTGCATGGCTCAATTGGTTAAAGAACACGAGTGGTTTACTATAGTTTTCGAACTTGTCTATAATAAAACGTTGCTGACTCTGTAGAATACTAAACAATTTTTTAAATCAAAAATGTTTGTTAATTTTGAGAAACCCGAACCTTTAAGTGACCGTGGCTCAATTGGTTAAAGAACGCGTCTGGTTTACTATAGTTTTCGAACTTGTCTATAGTAAAACGTTGCTGGCTTTGTAGAATTCTACAAAAAAATCTATCGACATAGTTTGTGAATTCTGAGAAATCCGCCGAATGTTTAAGAGTATGTGGGTCAATTAATTGGTTAAGCACACGTCTAGTCTATTAGAGTGTTTAAACTTGTAAGCCGTTAAATGTTGCTGGTGTTAAGGTAAAACTTAAACCGAAAAAGTTTTTTTTACATGTATTATTATTCTTGAAAAAGCACACGATGTCAAAAATAAAATATTGAAATGCTAAAATTTCTTTGTCTTCATTTTCACTTTTAATCTGAAATGTCACGAAATTTGAAATTTTATGTTTTGGTCAAATGAAAGGTACCTCCAAATTTTCAGTTATTTATAAACATTATATGATTGAAATATGCTCAATTATTAAAATCAGAGGATGTTATTTTGTGCTACACATAAAAACCAAACATTATTTATTAACCGTTTTTTATTTTTTTTATGGACTGAGGAATTAAAAAAAAAGAATTCTATTTTGTTTGACAGCTCAAATATTTCTCTATATTAAGTACACTTGAAAGTACAAATTAAATAAGACTTTATTTGTGTTGAATCTCATAGATAATTTAAGATATAGTACTCTGTATTATGTCGACATTAAATCGGATAGTTTGTTTTTCAATACCCCCCGCCTTGAAATTACGTGATTAACATCAGAGTGGTCGATCTGTTAATTTATATCAGTTTTCAGAAATAATTCTACCACTGACTAACATGAAATATCACAAACAGATCAGATAAATCAGTAAATGAAAGTAACTTACAATCGATTTAGACTCGCCAATATAAATAACTGACCCTTTCACTAGATTTATGCACAATGGAAATGCAATTGTGTGTAATGTTATCTAGTAATCAATTTATGAAAGGGACTTTTCAAAATTAGCTAGAAGACAGAACTCTAATTTAAAATGATTGATCCGCCTACAGCCCATTATTTCTTCAAGGTCTCAATATCGCAGAATTACTTTTTAAAATAGCTGAAACAACGTGGTGCAGGAACATTGCACAAACGTTTTTACTCATTCAGCCCCAAAACTAAAGTAAATCCGAACTAATCTCCACAAAAACTATCAGTTCTGTTGTCAATCTAAAAGTGAAAATGAACAATGGATGCGTCTTTGAAAAACAATATATATATTTAAATAAGGACCTAAACTTGTTTAGCTTGTGCCATAAACAAGTCCATTGCAACTAATCTTGTAATCATATTTAATTAATATCCAGCTTTTTAATGAAAACTGTCAAGGTTAGTTATTTTGGCAATTATTTCTGAGTTGTAATTTATAAAAAATTCGCATATGGGTTTGGGTCATTAATAATTACATTTTAGTTGATTTCAAAGAAATCGGTAGAGCCGATGTTGAGAAATTATTCATAACAGCACTATGGTCGATTTTAGTTTACTGTTAACTCACAAACTGATGTTTTTGAAGAGATGGTGACCGTTGGGAGTTAAGGTGTAGATATAGGATTAATTGTCTAAGTTCTTATTAAGAAGCCAGTGTAAGAACAATTATTGTGACAGACTTGAAAAAGTTATGTAAGTGTTTGGCTTGGAAGCAAGAAGAGACGTCATTAAGCAACAACTGTTTATAAGTTCTGGAGAGAGGGAGCGGGGGATCAGTTGGTCAAAGAAGGACTGCCGGAGGTTTTGCTGATAGCCAGAGGCGACTGGCGAGGACGAGTCTCCAAGGTGCAGGAAGGAATCTCTGAAGGAGAAGTGTGAGCAAACGTAATATAATAGGAAAACTTGTAATTACCTGGGTAATCACTCATTAGAATCATTAAAGTAAGGTCAAGTCTGAACGTCACTATAGTTAGAGATATTCTGGAATCTTGATAATAATATTGTATTAAAGTTGAAAAAAAAAGAAAGAAAGGAAACATATTGTATTTTAAATAGATAAGGTTTATAATTGTTGAATAAAATCATATTTATTGTAAACTGAACTACTGAGCTTATATTAAAAAAAATCCAGAATGAAACTAGGGACTCAAAACGAATTTCCTAAGCGGACCATTGAGTTTTATTTTGGTTTCTTAAAGACTACAACTTGAGCACAATTTGATGAAAATCGTTATAGATAAATTTTGGGTTGTCAAGATCATATAAAAATTCCTCGAGATGTGACAAAAATATGCCCATGTACCAAATTTCATTAATATCGGTTTAAGCGTCTGTGCTGTAGAGCATTACACATGCGACGGACCACAGATGAAATACAGAAATGATTCCAAAAACCACTTCTTAAAACTACGGGACCTCAAAACTGATATAGCCGCAAGAAAATAGATATTGGTATTTCCCCATCACATAACTTTCTCCTACACTAGGTGTATACGTATTAATTATTTCTTAATTTCTTACTTTTTTTTTAAAAATGTACGTATTTTGAAAGAAAAGTAAGTATAATAGAAATACTTTAGCTGCGAGAGTAGAAGACATCATTGAGAACAACCTCTATTCCAGCCTCAGTGTACACATAACATTCAAAAGTATGTATCAGATCTATAAATATCACCTACTAACGGAATTGATACTATCCTTCTTGAATTTAGTTTGAAGTAATTCAACATTCACAAACAATATACCGGGTGATGTTTTCAAAACCCCTCACCTTAATTATTTTTTAAACATGCATTGAAATAATGTTTACTGTGAATCTGTTTAGAAATGGGGGTGCTTTAAAAACATTTGTACAAACTCCAAAACCTCCAAACAACCCCCAACTCCACAACTTGTAATGGATAAGTATGGCTTGTGATATATAAAATTGGAAGGGCAGGAAAACAATTAGTTTTGGGGTAATAAAATAAAAATTGACCTATGCGTTTGCTCGCAACGTTTAAAAATAAAATTATATATATTTTAAATTGCATTGTATTTTTATTGGAGGTACTTAAAAAAATCCAAACTTTTTTGAAAAGTGTACCAGAAAAGGTTGTACAACATTGGAAACCATACCTTTCGCCCCAATCAAAATATAAATTTACTACAAATTCTTCAGAACAGCGGACTCTTTTCTTTCTTTGTTCTCCTGTTCATGAAAATAATTAAACATACATTTAATACCTGGGTTTTTAGAGGAGGTATCATGGCCCCTCTCCTTGGAGTCGCTCCTGCTAATAGCCCTGATCGATGCAGGGTTTTATTCATTTTCATAACATTAACTTACAGATCTTCCTCTCAAAATGTCCCGTTAATTACACAAATAATTACGTAACAGCATTTAAAAGCAGAGCGTGGTTACGGTATATGGATATCAGTGTTATAGGTCCTGCGTTCCTGCGTGCCTGCGTGCACACCTAGTTGGGTAATGAAATAGTCCAATTTTCATAACAAGCAACTATACCAAACAGGAAGTTTCGAAATCATCAGCTTCAGTTTTTACTTATGTACCGTACTTCATCTACGTGTTAATTGTTGTGTAAGGTAACAGTTGAAGATTGTTGCACTCAATGACAGCGATGAACTGAGCCAGACAAAGAGAAGAGCACATGACAATGTTATTAAATTTTATTTATATATTAGCAAATCTTACAATGTTTACGTGATCAAGGAAAGGTCTGTAGACAACCTTTTGTACGCAACGGATTGCTATTTCTCAAAGTTGAGATGCTAATTACAATAGTGATCACCACATACAAATTCATCAAAATTTGTTTTTAAAATCCCATATGATAACATGTATATGTACTGTAAACATATATATATATATATATATATATATATATATATATATATATATATGTTTACAGTTCTTTAGACTTTAATTTATAATTATTTATTAAGTTTTTGTTTAAGAAAAGAAAAAAAATAACTTAATTAAGGTACCATTTTAAAGTGTAAGATAAGGTTTATTTATCATTTAAAGTTTACTTAAATAAATTTAACCATTAAAAAATTAATTTATGTTAGACGTCAAAAAAATTGAAAATTTGAAGATATTATAAACTCAGAAAACTAAAATTTACTTATCATTAGACACCCTCAAAATGTCTGATTCTCAAAGTTAGCTTATTCAATAAGATTAATTACATTATAAAAACTTTAGTACAAATTTCAATAACTGTAAAACACACAAGTGATCACTCAAGAAATAAATTTTGTAAAGAATAAATTTTAATAAGAATAATTGAAAGAATTGTAAGTTGAAATATATTTCAGAATAAATTGACTATAAAATTCAGGATGCAAGAGATACAGATAGAATCCTACACATGTTTAAGTTAAAATTATTTACAATATTTAACAAAATTCGTTGAAATAATTGATAACTTCTAAAATCATTTAAAATCCCAAATTTCATAACAACTAGAATATAATATTATTTTTTTGTTTTATCTGGTTTTGTAGAAATGACCGATCAAACCTATTTAGGGGACGGAAATTTGCTAAGTACCACAAATTGATTTAAGAGTGAAGGATTGAAATTAAAAGATTTTATTTTAAATTTATTTCAATTGACTCAATTTACGTCATTCACTGTTAAATTTTTACCATTTTTGAAAAAAAAGTGCTTTTTATGTTTATTTCACGTGCACTACGACTTCCGGCATCTTGCAACTGGTCTGAGATTAACTTTTCATCAGGATTTTTCCTTCCATCATAAGCCAGTCTGTCACAGAGATAAGAGTGAGAGAGACAGAGACAGGTTGACCTTGGACTTTAGATAACTTTTAAGAGTATAGAGATAAGGAAACCGTTTTACAATACTGCTTTAAAGGAATAATATATTTTTTAAAATTTTACTTTATACTATATATGAACGCAACCAGATGATGACTTAGTCATTGAAACATCCAATTTTGGTGTTTTCCTTTAAGTTGTAGAAATTTGAGTGTAACTGTTGATTACAAATTTTCCTTTTAGATTCACTCGATATATTCAAGCTTTAGATATTTATTATGTATGTGTTTGTTTACAGGAGTCTTCTAGTAGCAGTTGTGTGTGTATCAATAGCAGGACATACGTTAGCTTTCACAAATGATTACCATGGTCCTTCATTTTGTTTTTGTCCCATTGAAGAAAAACCAAGTCTACAGAGGACTTGTGGTAATGAATTCCATTTCATGACATTTGCTGAAGTGTTGCTGGCTACGCAATGTACCATTAAGGATCCAATGAATTGCTATGAACCAGATAAAGTAAGATTACTATATATAACTCCATTATTAGCCTATCACTGATTGCCCTGCTGGACTGGTTATGTTAATTTAACTTATTTATCTCTCATTTTTTTCTACTCATAGTCCTTCTTTGTTCCTTTTTAATATTTGCCAATTGGTTGGGCCTATTATTCTATTGGTTTATTCTTGCATTGGTTTAATGTGTGTTACTTGTTCGAAATAAGTAAAACATATATACACCACATTTGTGTATACATATTTATTATGAACAAGTGACTCGCATTAAATCAATACAAGAATAAACAAAAATAAAGTGGTTTGATAATGCCTGAATAATAGGCGAAACGTCGTAAACAATAGGAAAAAATGAAAAAGAAACAAAGGACTGTGGGAAAAATAAGAAATGTAAATAAGTTATTACTGTACTATGTATTTAGATCTAGAAAGACGGAGCATCCTTCTTAAGGGAGGTAGGGGTTGAAGGTATAACAATGTTTACATTCTCATTTCTTTTGGGGCTATATGTGTTTTGATTCCCTGAGTTCAAAAGTCGTTTTTGGAATGATGTCTGTCTGTCCTTCGTATTTACTTTGCTCTACAGCCTAAACACGTTACCCGTTATTAATTAGTTTTGTGTGGGCATATTTTGGGCATATCTCCGGGAGATTTTAAAATTTTGGTGATAACTCAACATTTGAAGGTAGCCTTTAAAAACAAAAAAAATCACGATTTTATCGAAATCGGCTCTATCGATCCAAACAAAATGCATTGTTTGAAATCTCACAGAAAATTCCGGTTTTGAGTTGTCCGTAAAAACACAAAAAGTGGATCATCGTACTGTTATAAAAAATATAATTTCTCATATTGGTTCTACCGATTTCAAATTTTAGTGCAATGTGAAGATTAATGACCCAAACACGTGTAAAAATCGTAAATCACTCAATATTACAGTTCTTACAACTTCCGTTTTATAAGTACATGTAGCAAAACATTTGGATATATGCTTTGTTATAAAATATATAACATCACTTTAGGAACTGAAATTTTTTTTTGTGCAGTATTTCAAAATAACCTGATTCATAAAAAAAAGAAGAAAAGTTTCTCGCTAAATTAAAAATCCATTTTATGTTTATTTCTGCATAAACCTACCATTTTGTTTTTGTTTTTTGGACCTTCTCCTTATATTTCCAATAGCTTATGATTGACAGCGATACAGCTTTATATACTCTAAGATTTACTGAAATTGGGAAATTTCTAATTCAAATCATGGTATTGAAAGAGGATAGAGCAAATATAGACTTAGTCATCCTATTCCGAAGGTCATTTTCAAAAGATTAGTTTGGCGTCAAATTTATTCCCAGATAATTATAACTAACGACCTCAATTTTGTCATTTCCAAACCACCATGTGTCAAATTTCGACAACCCTCTTCCATTTATTTTCTAAATACCTTAAGTTTTGTTTTATCCAGATTCACTTTCAAGCTCCATATATCACCAAACTGTTTCAAGTCACTTAACCTTTGGAACTTACATCTCTCTGTCGCCAACGGCACAATATCGCCTGCATATCCCAACATATTTACAACCAACCCCTCAACTACAATTCTACTCTTCTAAAATATGTCGAAATGGTTAAAATACATACTAAATAGGTGTGGATGAAATACAGGTCCTTGTTTAACTCTCATATCATTTGTAAAGCTCTCCGAAAGACCATCAGAACACCAGAAGGTCGCATTGGTTTCAATATAAACATCTTGTAATACCTTTATAGTCACACCCAATTCAAACAGTCGACAAAATAGGCACATCCCTGTGTTCTCTTTACTTAGCTCAATTTTAACAATACTCATTAACATTAACAAATATTAATGGTTGATTACTTCTCGCGGAATCCTGATTAATGTTATTTAATTATATTATACTCTATTGCAAAGATGTAAGAATTCCCAATAAGCTTTGAGTAAATATCTTTCCGGTTGTATTTTGAAATGAAATTCCTCCAAAAGTTCATCTTTTCAATAAACGTCCTGTAAACGCAAATCCTGGAATTATCATCAACTTGAAAATTTGATTGAATCTATATGAATCAAACGGATCCACCCTCTTCAATAATCATCATAGGAGACCGTGCAGTATATTTCATCTTAGGGTAGAATACAAAGAACCGATTTACGCTAAACCTTCACTTTTGGCTACCCCTTATTAAGAACGTGGACGAGTAACTAGAAATATATTTGTGTGTTTCTGAGCATACGCACGAGTGAGGAAGTTTTGTATAAGATTCGTTTGTTTTATTTGTTAAAAAATATGTTGAAACATTGAAAGTAACTAATAAACTATAGTACATATTTTGTGTTGTACAGTTGACCACAGTGGTAGATTTTATCGTCGTGGGTTCAGGATCAGCAGGGAGTGTTGTGGCCAGCAGACTGAGTGAAGTGCCTGATTGGAGAGTCACGCTGTTGGAAGCGGGAGGACCTGCTCCTGTAGGAACTCAACCTCCGGCAATGTACTTCAACTACCATGGCTCAGAAATTGATTGGAATTTTAAATTAGAAAAACAAGAGTATTCTTGTTTGAGTAGATATGGTGGGATTTGTCAATGGCCAAGAGGTTAGGCAATTTAATTTATGTTTGTAAATTTAAAAATAAAACACCGCGTATAGGCCTACAACTCAAAACATAAAAATAACTTATAAATAAATATTGAGCTTGACTTGTGAGATAATATTATGTAGAATAAAACTCGAACACAAAATCTCACAGAAATTACGTTTACTTAATCAAACGCGTTTCAACCACAAAGTCGCCATCCTCAGTGATACATGAGCTACAATAACTAAACTATAACTACCTAAATATTGTAGCTCATGTATTAATGAGGATGGCGACTTTGTCGTTGAAACGCGTTTTATTAGGTAAACGTAATTTTTGTGAGATCTTGTGTTCGAATTTTATTCTAATTAAAATAACTTATTCAATAATATAATTTTTTTCACATTTTACACAATAAGTAATTTTTTTAAGTCCATATACTTTTGATTGAAAAAATTAATTATTGCACCATTCATTGTGGGAAAATCAAGTTTATGAATTGTGGTAATATTGATAAAAAATTGTTAAAGCAAATTTTGAGAGAATCTAATTTTGTGTTTTGATCTTTCTATATAGTTATAAAATACAAAAATAATAATATTTGTAGATTTGGCTAAATTGCCCAGATGTTAAATTTTATTAAAATCGTGTCAAATTGATTAGAATATTTTTCTGTTCTATGTACATGTGATAACTTAAATCTGGAAATGTTAATGAACTGACATATTCTAGGTAAAGTAATGGGAGGAACTAGTGCCCTACATGGGATGATGTACATGAGAGGTAGTCGATGGGATTACGATAGATTCGCTGCGCTCGGAAATGAAGGTTGGGACTACGCCAATGTCTTGCATTACTTCCTCAAGTCAGAAGACAACGTAGATTATGACAAGATTCCTCAATTCCGAGGATCAGGGGCAAGTTATAGTTTTAACAATCACTAATGAAAAATATTTATTTTTATAATATTACATTTGTTTCATAATTTACTATAAGAGTTGCTAATATAGACGTTCACTTAGTTGTGATCTGCCTCATGAAAACACTGAGATTAGAGAGAAGTATCAATGGATCCTACCCTTAGGAGTTATTTGCCACCATTTCTTGTCTCACCGTGTATAAAATAGACTTAGACACTTTCACTAAACTCAACATTGTAAGCTACATTCTAAATACTGTAGAAGGGTTAGAAATTTGGGACCGATAATTAACGCCAGACTAAATTGAATTGAAAATGTACCTGAAACTTGTAACAAGATATTTGTAGGAGTGCATTTAAAAAAGAAAATTAATGATATTTTTACCACTTCACATTAGGGCTCTCCTTTTTATTAATATCTTACTTTACATACAGTGACTCTGTATACAATGACATAATTGTTGACATTGGTAACAAATTACAACCTGCTAAAAATTATTGTACACGGTTTTATTATTTCATTTAATAGATTGTGTTAGTTCATATTATAAATAAATATTTGTTGTAGAATAATTTAAAATCTATTCATTTAACAATGTTACACATATATTTCCTTCATATGTAAGTGTAAAACGTCAAAAAGAGGCCAACAATGCTCATTAATCCAAAACATTGAACAATTAGGTAAAACATATCTTTTAGCATATCCGCGTGTCGCCTGTGAAACTTGCAGCCAAATTCCGTCAAATCTATTCAAAGCCGTGTCTAATTTGCAAAACTACTTAAATCTTATTATAGGGGTCAAATATGTGTGGAGACTTATATGTTGCTCGGAGTGAGATGAAATGATTTGATCGTACAAAGTATATGTTGAATGAATGAATGAATGAGCGGGTGAATATGCTTTATAGTTATGTTTTATTATTTATTTTTGTTATATTTAAAACGAAAAAAGAGAATAAGATAGAATAATTGATGAATTTATAATTTATGTTTTGATATTATAATGATGGTAATTTTTTTAATAGTATGTTATATTTGATTATATATTTTGTTTAATATTACATTTTTCAATGTATGTGTGTGTATACTGTATTAATTATTGAATGCTGTATTAATTTTGTATCTTGATTTAATTTGTTTTTATATTATTTTTATTGTATTTGATTTTTGTGTTGTATAAGATTTTATATTTGTATGAGTTTAAGTAGAAGAGAGATCCTAACTTGGTGGTAATAACTTCGTTTTAAAATAAAGACCTTCATTTACGTTTCTAGATACAGAGTAATCACTATAATAAGCAACAATTATTGTGAAAACACAATTTTCAACAATAAACAGTTTATTCGTAAAATACAGTACAAGACGACGTTTCAATTACTTTGTCATCATCTACAGTTGTTACATGCACACAATCCCTCTTGACACTGGACTATGACTGGCCTGGCCAATGCTTCACACACAGATAACAACGAAGGAATTTGGCTACGCCTTCAAGTTCAATGCCATCATAATTTCATCAAAAATATAAATATTAAGATCAATATAATACAACATTTGGAATGCCTTATATATATATATATATATATATATATATATATATATATATATATATATATTTATATATACACCAATTTTTATAATTAATGGAAAAGGTTTCCCCCATCATAAAAAATAAAATATAAAAATTAAAAAAAAAACACTAACAAATAATATTTTGAATAAAACGAAAAAATAACCAAAGGAAAAAATAAAAATTAACACAAAACCACGGGGAAAAACATTAAATGACAAATAAATAAACGATAAACCTAGAAAAAAACAACAACAAAAATGTTTAAAAAATACATAACTTGTTAAAATAGAAATAAAAACAAAAAACAAAAAAACAAAATATAATAATTGTTAGCAATACATTAAACACGCTTACATTCAGCTAAAAGCCAAATATTATCTGTACAGATTTTAAACTCTCACAAAGGTTTGTTTGACATATTTAGCTAACTGGACTTGTGTGCTTTATTTAATCACTATCACTACAATCTGAGCAATGAATTGGTTATTAAAACGTCGTCTTGTCTATTTGCGAAATAAATATTTTTATTTTTTATACAAACCAATTTCCCTGTCCCAAAACACGGTCCTCCAGCTTATAACTCATTTATAAGTAAAAATTTCCCAATGCAAACCTACATTTTTGATTTTATACCTCATAACAAAACATTTTAAGTTAATTATATTCTTGTTATTTTTTTAAACATATGCAACCGATTAGGAGTTAATTACTCCCATAAGCTCTTGAAATTATAAAATTTTCAGCACTAGAAAATAATAAAACTTCTAATACAAAAATTGAGAAAAGTTTAGCTTTAAAATGATAATTTAATTATAAATTGAAACCTGAAACCTAAAACAATTATTAAAATTTTTTTAAACTGCGTTAATTTAAATTTGTCTAATAGTTTAATCCCTCAATAATTTTAATTTCTACCTTTGTTTTGAGTGTAAGGAAGAAAAGCTATATTTTCAATAATTTTTAAGTGCTTATTGATTTTACAGTATCTCATGAACGGATGCACATTTATTGATGTGTTAAGAATATAATCATCTTTACGTTTTTGTTTTAAAATCATGTAATAAAAAAAATAGATTTACATTTGAACTGCTTGACATATACGTCCTGCGAGCCTATTTTGGGAAGGAAATTGATTTGTGTACAAAAAGGTTACACAAGTATACCTTAATTCAGGTTTATTTTCTGTTATTCACTCAAAAGAAATCAAATCATTCCATACTTTTTTAACACCCTGTGTATGTGTTAGTAAACGTTATAGAGGTTTCAATTTTGGTCCAATTTCCTTAATTTATAAATTTCAATTAGCTCCGATTTTAAAATTATTCTTCAGGATGATTTTACTTTATACATATGTTTCTTGTAGTATAGAGAAAGTTATGTGATGGGTTTAAAAAATCGATGTAACCTCACAACTAAGATAAAATCACCACTAATTATATACGTGTATATCTTATCAGCTTTAATTTTAGTTGAATTTCTGGCAAATTTTTCAACAGACACATTTTATAAAACGTATTAATATTTTTCTTATGTCGTAATACTGGAGATATTCTTTAAAGAAAAAATAATTATTAATAACTGATTAAGTAGAGTTTTCATTAGATAATTAATTATAAAGCCTTTAGTTTGAAATTTTATAAAATCACCGGTTGTTTTGATTTAAATTTCATCTTTTTAAATTGTATTTCTATGAAAAAAAACACACGAGCAAATACATACATGCCAAAGAAGTATATATGTATACAACAATTTTTTATTGATTTTATTCTAAATTATTTCTCCAAATGTTACACACTCATTATAAAACATCCGTTGATAAAATTTGATTCTTCCAGGCTTACCACAGAAAAGGTGGATATTTAACAGTGCAAAGATTTCCAGATCAGCCCGAAATAGTTCCTAATTTTATGGCTGCAGCTGCAGAACTCGGCTACAACGTAATGGGGGATTTAAATGGAGACAATCAAACAGGATTCACAGTTGCACAGATGACCACTAGACAAGGAGAAAGGCTTTCTCTTGCTAAGGCATATCTTTATCGAGATGACGTCATAACTCGAAAAAATCTCAACATTATTACTCATGCATTAGTAAGCAGAATTTTTAGTAATTTTAATTAGTGTATATTTACTAGGTAATCGGGTTTACTTGGTGATAAATGTATTTACATTGTTGGGTAAAGTTAGGAATATATTTTATATCTCGGCTTCTACTTCACGTTTGATAACTATGTACAGAGTGTACAGAAACTGCGGTAACAAAATACAGAATATTCTTAAAATTAACAAAATGTAATTTATTTTACCCATCAAATGTAATTATACCATAAGTTTTACATTTCAATTAGTCATTACAGAGGGTTCTTTTCATGAAAATAGATTCCTTTTAGAGGCTCACGTTACTACCTGCGTATCAATCCCGAGGTACCTAGTGGATCTAATCATTTTTTTGATATAGTCTTAGATACCTCTTTATCATTTTTACATCTTTTAACCAGTTCTTGTTCTCTTCCGAATCTGACGCAATTAGAGTATTCGAGGGCTAGGAGTCCTTATTTTATATTCATTTCTGCTTTTTTATAAGGCGATGATGACCTAGTGATTTCACCTTTAAACAATCAGGAAGAATAAATTGCTGAAAAATATATAAAACAAAATTTCATTACAAAATACGATATTTATATTTGCATTTTTTAGTGTATAATAAATTAACTCAGTGTAGTTTTGACGTAAGAACTAAATTAAAAAATCGGTTTACTAATTTTATAAACTGTATTATATGAATCTTTGGGCTCTTGTAAAAGATCTTTAACAACGTCTGATGTTTTTGGTTTGCATTTTAATTAATACAGTTTTATGTGTGTAGAAATCAAAAGTAAAATACAAAACTTAAAAAGTGTTTTATAATTTTTCTTACTAGGAACATGTTTTGAACCAAATTAATCATATTTATGCTTAAGACCACATTAACTTTGTTAAAGTGTTAAGAAATGAAAGAATTGTTGATCATTCTTTTGGTAAGCACTGACTTTCATCTAATCCAGTACATAAATAACTTTATTTTTTCTTTATTTTATTATTTTTTTTTAATTTTTTTTTTTTGATAGTGCGAATTTTTATCTCAAACTAAGTTTGACTAAAAATATTTTGCGAAGTAAAAGAAATCAACTCTTCACATCTCAGTTTGTCTCAAAACTGATGTATTGAAATCTATTTGAAAATGTAAACTTAGTGTTATATTTACATTTAAATCAAGTAAATATAGAATTTGTTAATTTTTAGAATAACTTTTATTTAACAATGTGTTTCTTCACCGTCACCGTGACAAACATTATGAACTATTAGAATCGAGAGAAAAAACCCCATCAATTATTCGACCCTCTATAAGTAAGCTAGTGACATATATATTTCATATTTGGTATAGATTTGTTAGAATACAGCAGGTTTCACGTTTTGGTATAATAAATTATTGGCGGCCATCTTGAAATTAACTTTAATATTTTATACATAAAAAAGACCCATTGCTTTTCAATACCATTTGTGTAAAATCAGTTCTGTAAATCTTTAATATCTCTCCGTTCTCAAGGCATCGACTATTGACCCCGATGTATTAAATACACGGACACACTTGTGGAGTTAAAATTAAATACTTTTGTCGTTTTCGCATTTATTTCGAAAATAAAGTTCAAATGAAGAATTTTTGTTGATTTAGCTTGTATTTTAGAAATGTTTAATGTTGTAAAATTAAAAACATTTCCCGTATCAACAATAAAAAAACAAAATTAAGAAAGTATTATGATAAATGTTACTTGTAAAAACAGTCCCGTTTTTAGTGACTCTTGGAAATGTTTGCTGTTGCGGTTTTAAATGTGTAGCATTAATCATCAGGTGGTGTTCATGAAACTCTCTCTACTGAGGTCGTTAAATGTTAAAAATTACACGAATTTGAACTTACACAAAACAACAATCAGTTTTTTGTTAGTTGTGACCATTGTATGGATAAAATGCCGTACGGCATTGTAACATTGTACGGTATGGACGATACCGTAGTTGAAATTATACTTAGTGCATACTAAGTTAATGGCCGATCTTAGGAGCAAAAAACTCTAAAAATGTGTCACATGACCTCTATCCTATTTCAAATGTTAAAGTTGGTTTCAAAATGGCCGTCAAAATGGTTTCAAAATTAAAAAGTACAAAACGTATAAGATGCTGTGATCTAACAAAAGAAAATCAGATTAAATTAAATTTTTAAACGTTTTGTACAGGATGGGTTATAAACTTAATTTCTATGCTGTATATAATAATATGTAACATATAGTCGGCATGAAGTATAATGGAAAGGATATCACGTCCCTTAGATTTGTCTCATGAATGTGCTTTATCTAACCACCATTTCATCCACAGAACTTCTCCCTTTACTGAACCAATATATTTTAAATACATTATCACAGATGTCCTTGTCAATAATTTGTCAAACTTATCATTAAAAAACATAAATTTGAGGGTTTATTTACTCAGAGCAATAATTTACTCATTAAATTTATGATATATCAAACATCATATTATGCAATCAATTCAGTAGACTATTATTTTTTTCCATAGGTCACACGTGTTTTATTTAATAATAAAAAACGAGCCATAGGAGTCGAATACGAACATGATGGAATGACGTATCAACTTTACGCAAGAAAGGAAGTAATTCTTTCAGCAGGAGCAGTACAATCTCCACATCTGTTGCTGCTGTCTGGTGTTGGACCGGCAGATCAACTAAGCAATATGGGTAAGGTATACTGGTGGATTACTAAGGTTTATGTCATTTAATTTATGGTATCTAAATAGTTGATGTGAACACGACTTTTCAATAATCGCCATTCCATAATCCTACACCCATTTATCAATCCGTTTCAGGATAATCAAGTTTTTATATAAAAAAATATTTTTTTCTTAATTGTCTACAAATCTTTTAATTTTTACATATTTGGGGTTAAATAATACAAATAAAGTATTTGAAACGGTTTCTTGTAAAATTTTAATCTTTTCTATTCACGATAAAAAAAAATTCATAGAATATATTCAAAATTTGGACTCGATATAACTGTTAAATAAAACTGTTAAAGAAAATCCATAAATTGATAGATGACGCCAAAACGAAGCATCTCCGGACACGTTCGTTGGATAAATAATATCATTTATTATAAATAAATGAATAAATTTATATCATCAAAAATATAGTTTACCACTTAAACAAATTATCGATCCACAATTTTGAAATAAAAATAAATCTTTTTATTTTTATTATAATAATTTCTAATAATAAGATAAGGCAATTTAAAGTGTTTTGTATCATTAACGGTTATAGACATAACCAATGATGGTCCAGTAAAAAAGAGGCACCTTTTCAAAAATATTATTGTAATTTAAAAATTAAATAGGAATCAGTAATAAAATAAATAAATCGAAATAGGATAAGCTCCTTAAATTAAATCTAATTCTATTAAATGAGCAATTATCGTAAGTTATTAAATTTTATCTTAGAACCGGGTTGACAGGATTTTTTAGAATCTAAAGTTTCTAGTAAGAGAAAGGGATTTAGCTAGATCTTTACTTTGAGAAAATTCAATTAGGGGTTAAATAACATTACAGTTGTCATAAAAAACGCCGCTTCTAAAATACAAAAATAGAGATTCATATTATAAAATTTCGTTGCTACTAACAATTTATTCTCTCCACTGTGCTAGCTTCGATTTATAATAAAAAGTTTTTAAATTGATAAACCTAATATTAAATAAAGCAACTAAGAGGTTAAATACATCATTCAAACTTTAAAAAAATCATCTCTTCTAAGTGCTAACTAAATTTAAAAAATAAATTATTTCCATATTTGGAACACTTTTCTCTCTCTCGACTGTAACTTCTAATGACAATAGAAAAAAATCAAGCTTAAGTTAGTTACACCAAGTGTTGATTAAAACAAATATTAAAAAAATACATTTTCTCGTATGTCCTGATAAATCAAATACAACGAGTGAGATAAATCTACTGCTTTAACTAGAAAGAAAGTGATTTAGCCAAGTCTTTACTTATAAGGTTATTTCAGACTTATAAATATATAAATAATAAAATCAATGTAAGATAGACATTTACAACTAGAAAAATAGAAAGAAAAGATATACCAATCAAGCAGTAATAGATGAATTAATTTATTGTTTAACCATTAGATCGCACCCCTCCTCCTTGTAACAATTTTAAATTGTCTAGGCCTCCTCTGTAAGAAAATGTAAGAAAAATCTGTTCCTAGCAATTATCGTTTACAGAATGTGAAATTTGGAAATAAATGATTTTATTATTACGCACTGTAGTCGGTGTGACGGTTTAAGATTCATCTATATGGCGATCTTTGAAATAAAATAATAATAATTTGTAATTCATGTTCTGTGTATTTAATATAATTTTTAAGATTCCCATCTTATTAGGACTGTATTGTAGCAATACTTTATTATGTTTATTGCTTTATGTTCAGTAAAGAATACAATATTGTTTCAAAAATTCTTACTGTAATGGAAAAAACCCCAATCATTCAACTTTGTTTGAATAATGATACTGAAATAATTTGTCTATGATTAATTTTAAGTTATTAATAAGACTAATTTTTACTCCCTTTCTTTGAAAATAACAAATAAAAATAAATTATGTATGCAGTCACCTCCTTTACCTATTGCTCTAACTTCCAGATATTAGCCAAATCAAATTACTTTATTTACATCTACCAAAAAAAATAAAAAAATAAAGTTTGCGAGTGCTTCGAATAGAACCAAAATCTACGAATGGAGTTCACTATGACAGTCGTGGAAATGATTTCTTTACAATTAACTTTTAACTCGATTTAGTCAAAATGTCGTCGAAATAGCTTAGATTGATTTTGAGACCGTTAAACACAATGTCCTTGAGTTATTTATCACGTTTTTAGTGATAAAACTTGAACTGACTAATATTATATGGTGATAAGTACCATTGTATTTTTCTTAAAAGGCTACTTACACCAAAATTAGATCATAACTCCAACGTAGTCCTTGATTTCACCGGGTAGATTAATAAGGGCAGATTGTCTAAACTAGAACCATATCTACAACCTAGCGATCCACAATTTTGTGGCAACAAATATAGCCTCTAATTTAATGTTACTAGGAGGTTAGTCGGTCAAATAACAACCAACAAGTTTGAGACTGTTTAGCAAACCCCACTACACATTCAAGTCCCGGTGCTAAAGCCAGATTTGATGAGATTAATTTACTGATATAAAACATAGGTAAAATAACTAGAATCAATTTGTCAGACTCTAGGAATCATAAATCCAATTACAATTTATCAACATATGAGAAAACAGCTGTCGAGGTTTGGGGGATGTCGTAGTGTAACGCAATTCAATAACAATTAACGATATTGCATTAACACAAAATTAATTATTTTAACTCTGGATTGTTGCAAGATTTGTTCACTCACTGGTGGATTATGATAAACCCCTGAAAAAGAAGACCTGTATTTCGTTTCCTAAGTAATGGGTACGTTTTCAAATAAGGGGTTTTAATTCAGTTGCTTGCCGTGTGGCGTAGATACGCATGTCATAAAAACTTTACAACTGATTTTGATGGAGTTGAGATTTCGAGTTTTTGTCTATGGAATTAAATTTTAAAAATACCTGGGTATGTGATAAAAATATTCATTAAACAAAAAATAATCAAAATCGGTTCCAGAGTTGGGAAAGGGTCAATAATGACTAACAAAATTAAAACCATTTTTTGATGTTTGGGTTTCTCGAAACGAACATATCGCGGTCGGTTAAATTTTCTTTCATATTAGGTTATGTTTTCGGGATGATGTAAAAAATATAAATTTTATGTCTTGGTAAAATGTCTAGGTATACCATTGGTAGCTTCAGTACCAGGAGTGGGTAAAGGTCTACAAAATCACATTTCCTTCAGTGTTCCTTTAGAATTAACAAATGTGCAATACTACAACAGACTGAATGTTAGCGCTCTGGCAGATTATATCCTTCAAAGAACAGGACCAATGTCGTCTACTGGGATGTCGCAGGTATATTCTTTAATTTCACTTGTTATTGAGAATATTTATTATGACTTACAAATTAGACACGGTTATTTGATTTGTTATTGAATATCTATACAAAAAATTAGCTATTGAAATCGGCTCTTACGGTAAGATTCATACCCGGACGTGTGAAATGTGTCTTCAACCTTAGTATTTGAGTGATTCAGTAGCAATTAGTAGATATTAAAAGCTAAAAGTTATTGTCAAAAACAAAATTATAGGCTTGACTAAAATACGTTAATAATAATTAATAATGTATAAGAATACATTTAAATATTAATGATTACTAGTCATATAGGAATAATTTGCAAAAAAAATTTACAATTAATATTCCAATTACTTGTATTTGAGTAAATTCTATTGCTTTGTATAAGTAAATCCTATTACCTGAGTGAATCTAATTAAATGACGAATGGATATATAACTGGTCTACACAAAATAACTAACTAGTAATAACAATGGGCTTACCAGTCTGTACTGTACAACATCCCCAATATAGTGTGTATTGTCACATTATAATCATTGCTCTTACAACTACTAGGCATATATCAGTAAAGACGTTTTTCAGTGAGTTATACAATAATATAGTGAGTTCGTGTGTGGCAGCTCTGACATACCTAGCTTGATTTACACCTTAAGTCATGTATTCGTGGATTGATCCCTATATTTCTCTCTCCTATTACCCTTATCTTTTTCAATCCTGACGTTATTGGAAGCATTGGGGTGTTTAATTTTTACCATATTAAAAATTTTTTTAAAGGCAATGATATTCACCCTACAAAAAAGGGGCTCTATTAAACAATAACTTCCTAACGGTGGTATTGCATTCTATTTAACGTTTACAGAAATCTATTCCTTTTTATCCTACGTCGAAGAATCGCCACTGCAGTGGTGGAAAACATTGTTTACAATTGTTTCAGAATTTATTCAGATTTGTTTTACCATTCACATTTGTTTGAAAGTTTTACCATTATCATAGGCATGTTCGCTAACCCACAAAATATTTTAAGAGTAATACTTTAAAATATATTTTTTATTTTATAATTTATTTTTAAATACTTTAAATTATATTTTTTATTGCTCTTGAATTGTTATAGATAAGTAATCTGAGAAGTGATTTTGGATTTGCCATCAGTCTTTCGTTGTCATTTTTGAATAGTAGGCTCAAAAACTTAGTTAAAGAGAACACATTTGGTATTCTTGTGTGCCAATATAGAAAACTATTAAAATGAGTGGGCGGTTTAAAAGTGGTGTCCATTTTGTAAGTTTTTATCTTTAACATTTAAGTAATTAGATCTAAAATTATAAAAATATTAGTTCAGCATGTACCTATTTAGTTTATGTACCTAATATATTATCTGAAAAGTTATTGTTAAAATTTTGAGTTTGTAACACAACGTTCCAGAAAAATAGGCATTGTTTGTAATCAAAATAATTTTTAAGCTCATGACACAAGTAAAATTGGTTAAAAAAGGGGGGTATATTAAAAATGTTAGCTTCTTTGGTTCATATATTTAACGTCTCTCTTTTACCCAATTTATCCATAAATTTTATTTTTGTGTGATTGTTTTGAATGTGGATTAACATTAAAAAAAATTGTAACAATGTTAAGCCTTCGGTTCTTACGAATCGATTTACCGGTTAAATTTTTATTTTATTCACTACTGAGGATTTATAATTTGGTTGGACTACCATGACCTATTTCTTGTGTTTGTCAATGATAAATTATTTTTATAATATATAAGAAACCATAGAATTTGTTAAAATAGAATAGTACAATTACTCAGTTATGCACAGAAAAAGTTGTTATAATTTTCAAAATTATTATAAATAGAAGTAAGTTTCTAAGAAAGAAGAAGAGTCATGCTTTCTTTAAAATCAGATACAACTGATAATTCTAAAATGAAAAATAAGATCTTTATTACGCTTAAAATTTAACATTATTCTTGTAGATGAACATCCAATACGGCGGGGAATGACATGAAGAACATTTCCACAGAACTACCAGAATAAATTAAACAAATATTTACTTAAATAATAAATAATGATGTATTTTTCCTTTAGTTTTTGGTTACGTTTATTGTTGTGCAGGTTACGGGATTTTTGCATCTTAATGAATCAGACCCTCACTGGGATCTTCCTGATGTTCAGATGTTCTTCGAGGGATACAACGCCAACTGCTCTGTCACTGGGATCAATATGGCTTCTCAAAGCAATCGTTTTGTACAGTAAGGGCACTTTAACTTTTCTGGTTCATCTTCTTGCTTTATTTTTAGTAATTGGTTGAAATAAATATTTTTTTTTCATTAAAATATATTTAAATGTCTTGTTGGTTAGGAAGAGTTTTTTTAATCTATCTGTTTGTAGCCTATGGAAATTTGGATAATAGGGATATTTTAACGGTATCCAATGCATAAATTATAATTAAAAAATAATTGCGTCTGGTATTTACAGGATGGTGCCTACTCTACTGCGACCTCTGAGTAAAGGTTGGTTAAAACTGAAAAATGTAAATCCAAAAGTTCAGCCAATGATATTTTCAAACTATCTCACAGCTTACCCTGATATTGCACTTCTAGTCAGAGGAATAAGGTTTGTTTTAAGGACATTTATATTAAGTGATATTATATAAGGTTATGTTTTATATTATTAACTAACCATAGGCCTATATTTAAAATAGGAAAACTAAATTGACATTTTATTTCTATTCTGTATATAGTAGCGTGTGTGTTTGCGATATACCTTTTTATGTTTATTATAAATTGTTTGACATGTATTACATATAAATTTTTTGTCGAGGCCACTGTAACAGATGAAACATGACTAAAATAAAATGTTTGTTAAACAATAAATAGAAGAAATAGAGAGAGATAAGGCTTGTTCCCAGCTTAGAAGGAAAGCAGAGACCGTTACCATTCTCAAAAAGAAGGGTGAGGCTGTACCTCCCTTAAAAAGAAGAAAAATAGGCCTCTACCTCTATCAGAAGAGAAGATACCTTATACTCCTTAAAAAGAATGAGAGATACTTACACAAATTGAAGAAGAAGGAATAGACGTTTACCGGAAGAAGTAGAGAGATCGGCGCGCCTTTCATAACACCTATATCCTCTCAAAAGGATGTCAGAGATCTGTATGCCTTTATGTCCTCTCAGAAGGAGGGAAGAAACGTGTACTCGTCTTAAAAAAAAAGAAACGGCCTGTAGTCCTCTCAGAAGGAAGTGAGAGATCTATACCTGTTCTCAGAAGAAGAGTAGTGGTCTCTACTATTCTTAGAAGTAGGGGAGAGACCTGTACTCGACTCAGGAAGTGAATGACCTCAGAAGGAAGTGAAAGATCTGTACCTCTTCTCAGACCATGAGGAGGTATTTGAGGCTTTCACAGGATTGGGGGAGAGAATTGTATCTTCTTAGGAGGTGGGTGGGTTCTGTATCCCTTTCATGAGAAACTATTCCTGGAGGAGGGATGTGACTGATTGAGACAACTTTATTATCCCACCAAACTTTGTAACAAAATGTTAGGAGGAATGCTAAGTGATTGAATCTTCTAAACTCAAGATACTTTTAACATTTAAATCTATAACTAATAAACAAACAGTTTTTCCTTAATGTTTATTCATTTTATTAATGATATTGTCATATTGTTTATTAATATAAAAATCGTTACTACAAAATGTTTGTATCTCTGTTGAAATTATTTATTTTTTGTTTTAGATTTGTTCAGAAAATGATTTCAACAAAAGCTTTAAAACCGTTAGGTCCAAAAATTGTTTATGAAAGACTGAATGAACAAGCACCTTCTTGTTCCAAGCTAAGGAGAGATTCTGAACCTTATTGGGAGTGTATGGTTAGGCATCTGACTAATCCAGAAAACCATCAAGTGTCAAGTTGTCATATGGGGCCATTGACAGACAGTTAGTATTAATATAAGAAATTGTTAAACAAAATGTATATAATCTGTAACGTAATGCATATAACTAGGCGTTCCAGACTATCTGCAGCAAATGTACTGTGATCAAATAGCTTGAGCTAAAAAAAATCGTATCAAGCTTTACTTTACCTATTTAAATATATAGATGAAGAGATGTTGTTTAGAATATCGGTGCCCCAAAGGGCCATATACTGGGGGTTGCGGTCTATTTCTAAAGATTTTCAAAGGTAAACATAGATCAAGTAATAGTAATTTTGAAACATTTTAGGGTTAAAATTTTTTACTTTAATTTTTCACCATTTAAAATTGGCTGCTTTAAATATCTGAAATGTTGGACTTTACGTTAATCTGCATACAGTTTATGATTTTTATATATGTATACAAAAACCGATAAAAAAAATGTAATACAGTAATAAATTAAAAAATAAGCAATTATTTAACAGCAAATAATTATTTAATAATTTTGATCATTTATCAAATTTAAAATTAAAACAAAAATAATAACAAAATACGGATAAAATGACAACATTAGTCTATTTACATTCACTCTATTCAAATAAAAGAAAGAAATATGGCAACAGGAAGAGGTAGGTTCATAATACACTTTTAACAAATTATTTATTTGGATTTTACAATAAAGATTGTAAAACCATCACAAAATAAGGTTTTTGGACCGCCAATTAGAAAATAAAAAAGGCATCACAAAATTGTAATACAAAAATGTTCAGTTTTGAAAACCTTTTTCTTTTAACATGCAACTCGGCCTATCTTGTTATTTGAAAGTTTTTATCCGTGATAATTTAATTTTTCAAAAAAAAAAAAAGAGTTGAAGGATTTGGGGACTTTTTAAAAGGAAACTGTCAATGTGACACGTCTTTTCTTTTAAAATTATATTTTAAAAATGTATATTTATTATGTAGATTAACGTAAAATTCAACATTTCATTCATATAATTTAGGCAGCCATTTTAAAAAGGCGAGATGCAAGGAATCAATTTTATGTACTAACCTTTAAAATGAGGTATAACACGATTAGATATTGAAATCTATGGAAACATATCCATAAGTCCCCTCCAATTTGGACCCTTTTGGGTTTCCAATTTCCCCCTTAAAATCGTTATACGCAAATTAGTGTGGTAAAAATTTACACCAAATGTCTAGCTCAAATCGATTTTTACAACACATTTGTTACAGCTTAACACCTTGTGTAATGATATGAATTAATCTACTAAATATTTGGGTTTGTTTGTTACAAGTTATAAATTTACAAGTTACAGTCTTCATGTTATCCTTCTAGAGGATTGTTAGATTAAATAAAAATAATATATTATATTTTGATAAACCTATTCATAGAAATTTCTACATATATACATTTATTAAATATTAATAATTTTTATTTTCTGAAAGTGTTAAATATGAAAGTAATTTAAATAATCAATGACTGTTTTTTATAGTAAATTTCAGTTTTTGAAGAGAACAAATTTTTTAAATTAAATTAAAAAATAAACATTACATGTTATTAGATGTCTTTCTTTTTAATACATTAATTAATTTATGAGTTTCTTGTTCTTGAACAGATTTTCACAAATCTTATCTTCATACAGTACATGTAGTTGAGATATTTTGTTAATATTTTCAGAAACAGCTGTGGTAGATCCACGGCTAAGAGTGCGTGGAGTTACAGGACTCCGTGTTATGGACGCTTCTGTCCTACCATCTGTTCCCTCAGGTAATCTCAATGCTCCGGTCGTCATGTTCGCTGAGAAAGGTTCGGATCTTGTCAAAGAAGATTGGTTAAGCAATACAATATTTAAATATAATTCTGGTTTATGAAACTTTAAATATAAATTAAATTATTTTTATTATAATAAATTATAATTTATTTTACCTTAATGATCTTTAGAACACGCTGCTTAAAAATTCAATATAAAACGGTTTGTTTGGAGTATAATGCCTTTCTATAACTGTTGCAGTAATAAATTTAGGTAGATTCATATAACTTTTCTACATTTTGAATGCATATTCTTTGATAAGAGTCAAAAATTCTATATCGATTTTTGACTGATCACGTTTAATCGCTTTAGGGATGACGACGTATACATCGTACCATCGTGTTTACTCTTGCCATTGCAGATGTTACAGAGACCTCATTTGCAGTTTGGGGAAGAGCTGCTCCTTCTTTTGTTAGGGCGTTAGGACATTCGTTAAGAGTAATATCGACATGGCTAGGTATTCATTGAACCACTGTGGTGCTTCCGGCATGTCAAGTCGCGAAAGTCGTTTACGGCGTGCAAGAATCAGATCATAGTCTCTTGGTCTATTGCTACAGACTGAAAGTCAACAAGGAGTACGACCTTCTCATGATTTACTCTCTTAACAGCTTCCAGCATGGACACTTCCTCTCCGTCAAAGTTTTTCCTTGAGACAACTTTGGGTAAGTAGAAATATTATATTTATAATTATATCTGTTATTAATTTCTATTTCAAATGCTGTAGTTTTAACGCAGATACATGTGGTATGGTATCAAAATTATTGGATTAGGATGGATTGTTCAGATAATTGGACATAATTTAGGCGGACATTAGTCATAATTTGTGTTTATAAAAATGAATACACCTTAACTTCCGTTATCAAGCGATAAAATTAGAACAAGAGAAATACGAGAAAGATAACCTAGGTTCATGTTAGAAACTAAAATTAAAGCTAAAAATCGAATGAAGGAAACCATGGTTAAAGCTTAGTAAAGAACTAAGTCTATATACAAACATGGTCAGGGAAAATCATAAGTGAATAACATACTATCAAAAAAAAATGGCTACCAAGTTGAACTGAGGCATGGCACTAGCCACTAAAGTTTAACTAAAGAAACAGAAGTGGTCTGGCAACGACGTAGTTACCTAACGGTTTTACGAATCGTTTGTTCACTTTTTCAAGAGTTTAACTCTTGGCCTTGTAATCACTAATTGTGCTGAATTAACTGGTAAAATACCAGCCTTACTTAAAGTAACGGCATTTTTAATTCAGTTTTTATTAATAGAAACTATGATGTCCTATTAGTATTAGATGATAGTATTAATTGTTAGATTATACGAAGCTTGAATTATTTTAAAGTTTTCCCTGGTGTATTATCTTCAATAAGTTTGTATATTGTCTTGATAATTTCGACATCTCAGGCTTAATTTTAGTCCTCAGTTTCTTTCTTAGATTATTAGTTCCAGTGATATAGTTTCTAAAGTGGTCTTTGACTATTAGGTTGTACTTGACATATACCCTTGAAACTTCGTATGTTATTTTTGTATATACACATGACCGAATAATGTACGACAATGTTATAAAGTATATCTTTTGTAAGCATACTTTAGGTATACAAAGTAGAAGTAGGCAGGAAAAGTTGTAACATATTATCTCATTAATAATGTTATTTGTTTCAGATGGATCAATGGGCATAGAGTTGCATCTCAGTGCACCATTTTTATTTCAGTTTTGAGTAGGCAGTAGAAGAAGATGTTGCATGTATTGTGTAATCCCCATGTATAAACTCACTTACAAAGTATTTGTATGGTACTTTCTTCCTTCACAATGGTATCCCAGCTCTTCTAACTCGTCTTTTCCACAAAACAGAGTTTCTGTATATTATATGTTGTGACGTTTTCCCTCACAAGTAAATTCTTTCAGTATTTTTCTTAATATCTTTGTCTCAGTGTAATTTATGTGTATCTTAACGTATTGCTTCATTCACTATCTTCCGATTAATAATGAAAAGACCCTCTTAGCTTGGGACATGGAAGATTATTGGTGGCTCCTACCTATACGTCAGAGATATTAGATTTCTTATCAACATAGCTAGAGGGAGATGATTCAATTCGTTAAACACAGGGGTCTTTACAGGATTTAAAGGCCCGGCCCACGAAAAACAAGAGTTGGACAGAATTTCACGTTACTATATTTAAGATTTATGCCTACTTCCACAATTAATTATCCTACTGGAAAAGAATAGCACTATAAACTGGAACGGCTAGCCGTCGAAATTATAGCCGCCTTCATTGTAATGGCAAGAAGGATCTGTTCTCACGATCGGTTTTAAGGACCAAGTCAAAGATAAATAAAAAATAAAATGACGACTGTAGAGCATCCAATTAAACCAAACACACTCCTGTCACCCTCACCCAAAAATAAATTAGTGATGTAAGTAAAATACAACTTTTACTTACTACAAATACATTATTCGGCAATTGCTGTTCCTCTCTTCTTTTCCGTAATTTTCAAAAAATTTATAGTTGTAAAATATTTTCTTATTAATACTATTATTAAATTTCGTTATAAATAAACTCGACAGACAAAATATCACAAAAATTACGTTTACCTAATCAAATGCGTTTCAACGACACCTGTGCGTTATAACTGTGAATTATAGTTTAGTCACTGAGGATGGCGACTTTACTGTTGAAACTCGTTTGATTAAGTAAACGTTATTTTTGTGAGATTTTGTGTTCGAGTTTTATTCTATTTAAATTTCGTTGATAATACTAGAAAATATCCTTCTTGTCACAGAATGTTATATTAATTTAATAAATTATATTGTGAATTTCATGATCCAATTTTGTGAATAATATTTGATTGTGATTTCTATCTTTTTAAACTACATTCCGTCATCAAGTAAATATATGACAGAATAATTGAATAATTTTAAACAATGTGTTACGTCAGAGAACCAAATAATTGAGAGAATAATTAATAATCGAATTATAATGACTCAATTATACTAACAAACAGAAATAAACACGAAATTGTGACATCAATGGTTAAGATATAAAATAATGAGAATAAAGTTGTTTCATACCTTGTGAGGAATCTCCTGGCAGGAGAACATTTCCTTAAAAACTTTCACACATGTCTGTATACTGTATCCGCGTGCACGCTAGATCACTTACTAATGTCTAACTTAATCATAAATGTTAATTAACTTAACTGTTTTATATTTCATTTACATTCAGTTTACTGTTAAAATGCAAAGATTCAACACAAACTACGAAGCAAATATCGATTGATCGGTTTGTTCGATGATTAATTTAGCCTGTTCGTACATTAACTTGGACGCATTTGATACGTTAGTTTTTAAGCGGCCCTACCGCCATGACACTTTTTTTATCGAAACGAATCCAGAGCATGTCAAAAGAACTAGACGTGGGTTTTTGAAGAACCGGTGAAGATAACGTCACTTTGTTTGGGCCAATCGAAACGGAATCTACTGGAAGCAATAATTGTTTAGTCAAGTGATAAATACTGGACAATAATGATTTTGTTTTCGATTCACTTAAAAGTTATCTCTATGGATTATGTGATGCACTGTACAGTCAAAGTTTAAACAGAGCTGAAAATAGTTTTAAGAAAAGTAAAAACACACATATGAAGGGTAGTTATTATTTATTTTCATGTAAGAAATAAACTGCTTGGTATTGGTGCAGTTAAGGATTTTCCAGTGAGTCGTAATGGAATAACATTCTAGTTTTTCTCTCCCTATTTATCTGTAAGGATTTATAGTTTATTTATATGATACTAATAAAATACAATATTTAAGAATACATTCGTGGATGATAAAATACAAGAATTTGGCTAAATAGAAGCCCAATAGAAAATATTTCAATAAATGGAATAATCTCTACAGCTGGACACTAAAGCAATTTCTATAAGATTTTCGAAATTATCTTCTTTAACTAGTCTAAGTATTCACAAATTAAGCCTTATTTTAAAATTTGACTATTTTAAATTGACGTGTAGGGCCTAGTAAATGATTGCCGATTTTATACTAACATTAACTTAATTGGATCTATACGTTTTGCATAGTTTAACCCAGGTAACATTTGTCAAATGGAAAAACTTTAGAAAATTTAGTATAAAGGCAGTATAAATATTACTAAATTTAAATGTAATGAAAAATTTAAAATGGTAGCTTTAATGCTCAACATTTGTAAATTATGTACTTCTTTTAAAATGAATATCAGTCTTTTTAAGTTATTAGTGTTCAGAACTCGATTTTGTCAATTATATTTGTATAACAATGATACATATCAATATTTTAAAATTAACCTCAACACTAATTCTTGAATTACTACTCTATTTTATTAATTAAAATTATTAGAAAGTTAAAATTTAGTGAAACATTTATATTAATTAAAATATTATTTCCAGTTAACAAATTATAACTATTTGTTATCTTTGACTTACCGCCAGCAATCCTTGATTAGTTCTTTTTTTCAGTTTATATTGTCATATATTTCATTACACTACACGTGTTTCGGACATTGTAGTCCATCATCGGGTGATAACACTTAGTTAAAACATTCAACACAAAATACAAGTGTACACATAACATTCACGCACAAGAAACACAATATTTAATGTGTTATGAATGTTATGTGTACACTTGTATTTTGTGTTGAATCTTTTAACTAAGTGTTATCACCCGAAGATGGACTACAATGTCCGAAACACGTGTAGTGTAATGAAATATATGACAATATAAACTGAAAAAAAGAACTAATCAAGGATTGCTGGCGGTAAGTCAAAGATAAAAGCATATCCGGATACTCTAGACTATCTTTATAACAAATTATAGTTCATGTAACAAATAAAAAAATAAAAACGACGTCTAATGAATTCAGGAATATAGGAAAATATTATATTAATGCAAAATAGTGATTTTGATTCTACATCTGTAAATATAATAATAATAACTGTAGAAATTAATAGTGAAAATTTGAATGCATCATTTTCTATTAAATAGAACGTAGCCTATACAATTGTATTTTGCACAGTTTTAATGTTTGTTACTAATAGTTCAGCACAGTGCAGAGTGTTCCGTAAGAAATGACAATTTAAACATCGTGGTGAACAGACAAGTGTGTAGTGAATAACAATCAAATATCTGATCTGGTGTAGCGATATCTCTTAAGCCGAAATTATAACAATAGATTATTTTCATGAATAGGCTTCGATTCTGCACTTTGTGTGTGGCAACAACTCAGAACAGTTCTTCAGATACATCAACATTAGTGCGGAAAAACGCTTTGAGCTTGCACAAGAATAATGTTTTTGAAAAATTTCTGTTGCTGCTGAAGTTCTGTTTGTATTGTTTTTTCTTTCACTTTTTAGGTAAGTTAGAAGTAACTTATTTTAGTTGAATACATTCTAATGGCACTCCAAGCATTGATCTATCTTTTCTTGACCCTTTTCGGATAGTCTCCCATTAAAAAAAAAAAACTATTAATGTACTGCTTCGTCCCTCTAAGAAGTCATTTTATATATCCTAAGTAACCTCTCCTCTGTCTTAACTATAGGCTCCACCTTCTTCTATGATTGGTTGACACTTTGCTGTTATGTTATTGGTTAGTTTACATAATTCTTTTAGGTGAGCTTTTTCTAAAAGCGTTATATTATTAACCATTAAGCCTGACTTAAAAATCTTAACTGAAACAACAAAAATAACCAACAATATAGCTGCATGGTGTCAAGCAATCACAGAAGAGGGCGGAGCTAAAGAAGAGAGGAGGGTATTTGTGATATATAAGACGACACCTTTGTGGGCAAAGCAGTAGTAAATAGCATTCCAAAATGGATTTCATCTGAAAAGTGTCATCAGAAGTTAAGTGAATTCTAGGCGTGGTAGAAGAATGTACTCAAATCAATAAATATACATGTTTTAGTATAAATATATTTTATCATAATAGTTATTATTAGTAATTAATGAAAAACACCAATTTATACAACAAGAAAACACTTCAACATAATAATGTTTCAACGAGTAAGCTGAAGAGTACAGTTATGCGTTCATCAGTACAATGATGAATTGTTTGAATGTTGGTATATTTTTTAGTTGATGAAATAGTTTTGGTGTTTTCGTTTACTACTGATCAAGAATTTATTATTATTAAATTATTTAAGTAATTTAATATTTGTTTATTTTTATTTTGAGATATTGGCAGTCAAAACCTTAAATCTAAAATTTATATTTCTTTTTTTTTAATCACTAGTACACAAGAAATGGTAGTATGTAATATTCATTGTGTGAATTGCTTCGTCTTGCTATTGCTTATTTCTTCGTTAGACATCACTTAGAAGACATAACCTCAAATAACCACTAAACACATACCACATGTGTGGAGATCACATCACATTGAACTGTCACTTCAAACTGACCGTTCTGAGACCCTAGACTAAAATTAATTTTCCAAAATATACGTGTAAAATTATTTTTTAGGATATAACATTTTACCTGTCTGTCTTATTAAAATAATTTGTTGTTTTATTTTTTTTTTTTAAATGGATTTTTGAGAATATTTTTTTAATAAACTCTTTAAGTTGATATAACTTTTCATTAAAATTATTAATTTTGTTGACAACAAAATCAGCCATTCCTTTCAAATACTCAAATTCTTTCTGTGCATCATTGTTACCAGAACATGAACAGTGACTCATAGGCGATCTCTTATCTCTTTTATTCAGATAATCTGAGTTTTCTCTGGGTTGTACAATAGTTAAACAAGTTAAAGTATTTTCTTCTGTCATAAAAGTCTCGATAAGAAATTTAAGTAATAAATCCAAATATAAATTGATGCCATTGACAGCTATAGAATTTGTACCGAAATTGATTTTGTTTTTAAAATCAACTTGTAGAGCCAGGTCTTCTTCTCTAGCCTCCATCTTCTCTCCAATCACCTAAGATATAATACTAATTTAGGTAGATGTTTTAAAGTTGTATATTACTTATTTAATAAAAGTGCTTAATTATGACAAAATCATTACAAAAAAAGAAAAGATAATTCTAAACAGAGACAACTGCTGTCTGAAAAGGTTTGAAGGTTAAAATTATCTGTTTTACAGAATTTAAATGTTTTCTTCAGACGACGATAACTGAATGGGAGTTTTTAGTTTCTCACAAAATTACTAATTACCTGTACGAGTATAATAAACACCTTCATCTATTGTTTTATTATAGTATTTTAATTTAATACAGAATAACTGAAGAAGGACAATTCGTACGTCAAGAGGAGTTTAAAAACCCCAATGAGATCGCGTTCAGTTTTCAGTATTTAAAAAAAATTGGTTTATTACGATGATTTTGCTTTTAAATATTTTAAAATAGTATTAATAAATAGCAGTTCAATAAAATTAATAAACGGTGAAAAATATTGCACTCTCATCCATACTCAAAACCAAACAAAAAGCAACCAAAATTAATTACCACCAAACATATCAGTTCTGTAGTTGTCATTCAAAAAGTGAAAATGTACCGTGAACCCTATTTAAAAAAAAGTGAATGAGGGTCCAATCATGCTTCGCTTGTGCCATAAACACTATCTCAGAGTAAATCATATATGGTTAAAATCTAGTTTTTAATGACAAGAATTGAGGCCAATTTTATGTTGCAAAATATTTCTAAACTGTAACATTCTTTTACTTGTGATTTTTCATACTGGTTTGTATTATTAATCTTCATATTAAACTAAAATTTTAATGAAATCGATTGAGGCGAGTCCGAGAACTTTACGTCTTTTAAAAGATAACATATTTTTATTGCCATTCAGTAATAATAAATACAATAAACAAATGACTTAAATAGAAAATAAAAACATTCAGCAGCAAGACAAAATGTGATATATCAAAAGTACATTTATATTGAAATATAGGTACAAAGTTTAATACAGTAATAATAAGAAATAGATTATAATAGAAATAACAATTACAAATAAAGAAACTATACAAAAACAAAGCTATATCCAACCATTTACATCCATCCACACATATTATATTTAACATTATATATTTATTTTATATATTAACATATTTTTTGTCATAAATAAAACTCATCTAGAGAGTACAAAGGTTTAGTTATCAGAAAAATAAATAACCTATTTTTTTCGTTTATCTAGAGCTAGTCCATCAACAAAATTTGGGAATCTATTAAAAATCATAGTCCCTTCACAACATAACCACTAAATATGAACTACAAACAAAGGAGACAGAAACATGATCCATTAAGATATTCAGAAGAAAAAGTATTCTGGAAAATTTTACAAGGATGTAATCAATGTGTAACCCTAGATGTAACCTGCATCAAGTATCACAGCTCTATGGGTGATTTTTGTTTTACTGATAACTTATAAAAACAAGCCTGAATTTTTCCTGAGATGGGGAATAATACGTTTTGCTTTAGGTCTTAAAGGCTACATTTTAGTATTTTTGATAAAAATAGTTAAGTCGATTTTGATAAAATCAAAATATTAGGCAATTTTGTCTACAGCCACAATTTGTTCAGTAGTTGTGTATGCAATATGACACCTATATGACGTAGAAGTGTTGCTATGTAACAAGGTTACTTGTGGATTTAGATTTAGTTTTTTTCATAATTTTACTACACGTGCTAGTTAATTAAATTTTTCTGGTCTTTATTTTCAACACAATATAATCACAATAGACGGTTGAAATAGAAATGTAACTAATGTTAGATCATGAAAAATGTATAACTGATCTTCATGATTTTTTACCGTAATTAGAATGCAATAAAGCGCAATGAAAATAACGATGGCGAATTTTAAATTTCTAGACCTGAGTAAAAAGTTCAGATTGATCACACAAGTACACTAAACCTATTTGAACTTACAAATTAGCTTCCATGTTTCTTGAAAGTTTAAACCATTTTATCGTTTTTTATCATTATAACAAATTTTATAAATTCAATAACAGATGGCTCATTAGAAAACAATGACATCAATTTCAGGTGAGTTTAATTAATTGGATTTGAGAAAGATGATCATCATATTATATAATATATCTGTTGTGTCACATCCTGGGGTATATTTTGTCATTAGATCACAAAACCATTTCATAAATTTTCTCACACAAAGTCTCACGAGGAAAATAGACGTGGTTCAATAGATTATTCCAACAGTTTAAATGTTAATCTACATTTTATTGCTTAAATTCTGTAAATGAAACCTTTAGTACTTAAGGGTTTGTTTTATATGCAATGAATTTTTCATTTGGAAAATTGTTTCGTTCCAGTTTTTGTCATAAGCTAATTAAAATAACATTAGATTAGTTTATTTTTAGATTAAAAAATTTTCATAATTATAAAAAAAATATTGAACTTTTGACCCTCAAATAAATTTTAAATTTAAGCAAGTTCCACCACTAAGTGTCAGTAGCTTATGAACACTGATGATAAAGCTGAAAGAGTTCACAAATGGTTTCACTTGTTAAAATAAGATTGATCAGCCCTTGATTCGCCGTATGTTAAAGGTTTTGTAAAAGCTTTGTTTTCTTAAAAAAATAATAAAAAACATTATTTTTATACAAAACCTAACTTATAAGACATCATTTATCTCAGAACGATGCATAGAATTCATCTATGTAATAAAAATGTTTTTTTTTTTTTTTTTTTTTAAACGGTTTTGGAGTAAGTATATTAGAAGTCAAAGTATGAAGTTATCATTTTTCAGAAAAACCTGTATCATCCGAAATAAATAGCTTACCACCTTTTTCTAAGATATACAAAAGTTTTGTGTCATATTTGTGAATATATTTAGAAGAAAAAAAATTGTTACATTTAAAAAATTAAAAAAATATTTTACGAAAAAAGGTAAATTTATCTTTTTTTTTCAAAAAATCACCAAAAATAGTAATATTTATGGAAAACCAACTTCTATATATTATTATATTCAGAAAAGTTCATAGAATTTAGTAATGTAATGAAACAAAAGTTTGAAAAATAATTTTGGAGTCAGTATGGCAAAGAACAAAAAACAAAAAAAAAAAAACACAAAAATCGAAGGCTAAATTTCTCTTCAAAGTCCAATTGAGCATAGAAAATGTAGTTTTACATTTTTTCAAGATTATCTAGTATAAATGTGAATAACTATTGCTAAAAAAAAATCAAATTCTAAAATTTTCAAAATAAAAATAATTTCCCCTAAAAAGTGAAACTCTGAAAAGTGAGGTTAGGTTTGACACCTCGACAATTTAGGCGTAATTAGTAACTTTTTAAAGCTAGGCCTAAGACAAAATCACTAGATTTCACTAAAATAATAAACTTTACAAAGAATAACACACATATATACTTGTATAATAAAATAAAACACTCAATATAAGAAAATTTGCTTATAGCCTAGATTTACAATATTCCTCTAGGTTATCCCATATGTAAACCATTCACAAACTAGAAACTCACTCAAAAACATAAACTTTAGAAATAAAAACACATATATTGTAACTTGTATATACAATTTATATACAATTATTTGTATACACAAACCTTCAAAATAACAAATATCTCACCCCAAAACAATATGTGCCACGCCTTTTATATTTTAATTTACGTCACACAATTGCGTATGTTGCGAGATCAAAACAAAAACTTTTAATTATCTATTGCCTATATCAAGTACTACCAACTTGTAGAATGAAATCTCCTCTACAACATACTATAAAGATCAATTATAAAATATCGATAGAAAAATCGATTATGTCATTTAGTAAACTGCACCGAATCCCAAGTGAATTTCGTGCCGTCAGGTTTCTACTACCGTCAAGTAGAAATATCTTGCGATCTGTGAGACGTAGAAAAATTTGTAATCTACGGTTAGAAAGAGAAACATGTGATCTATAGAACAGTGTTTTGGTCGACTTATTTGACAGAAAAATAGATTTGTAATCATATGGGGAAAAATGGCGTCGCTTTTACTAAAAACTGCACTGTTCAAATCTATGATTTTACGCATAAAAAATATGCGAACTTCACCAATTTTTGGAATATTATTTATAACGTTTTGTGGTATTTTTTTTTGCAAGATTATGCATCTACGGAACATTAGCTTTCGAACGGTATTTTATTTATTACGATAGGACGATTCTAAGTGTGCGAAATGTTGAATTGCAAAATACATCTTTTCCGATCGTTAGATTAAACCATGCGTCGCCGAACGACCTCATTTGTGGTCGTTCAGCAGTTCCAGGGCTATGGCAAAGTACATAAATAAAAATAAAATGCTCTCTTTACTCAGGTTTATTTTCCCCAAAAATAATTATGCATTACCAACCCAACAACATTATTTATGTTTACACTTATGCAAATTAGAATAAATTGAAATAACACGAAAAAAATAACTAAAGAAACTTGTTTATTTTACACACATTTCACAATTTATTAAAAATTTACTTTTTAGATTGAAATGATTTTTTTTTTGTATTTGTAGAGTTTATAAATACAGGATTATTATTCGTTGTTTTAGTTCAAACCAAAAACAAAATTCTTTAATCATAACCTTTTAACTATGGTAGAGAGGTGAGCTTATAAATTACAGAATGAGTGGGTAATTTGGGAATCGACATTTAGAGAGGTTGTCAATCAAAATTTTATTCTTTTGTATTAATGAATTGATTCAATATTGTTATATAACAATAAACATTAAAAAAAAAACTTTATTATTGAATAATACAAAATAAAACTTTAACATACAGTTATTTAAAAAAGTTGTAAGTCTATTATAAAATATTTAATACTATAACATTATATTTTATTTCATATATATTCCAAGTACTTTTTAATAATACTTTATTGTTTACTATAATTGTTATTTTTTAATTGTAAAAACGTATTTTTCTATTTTTCCTTAAAACAGAATTACTTCTTTTTGGTATAAATTTTTTAAATATCTACACTTTTTTATCTTACTCTATCTCTGTGATGATTGAATATTTCTGTAAATCATTCATTGTTTTGAGAAAACTTTATTTTCTATTGATTACTCTCTAAAAATAGATTTCAAAGAAAACCATTTATTTGAGCTTTTAATTAAACGTATATGTTTACCGAATTCAATTCATGTGTGGTTTAGCTTTCCGTTAACTTATAAAAATTATGTCGACTTTAAAAAAAATCTCTGCTATTTGTTAATACGTAATATTTGTTGATATATTCAGAAATATTTTTATATACACAAATTATGGCAAAAGTCCGATTATACCAAATTAATAACAAGAAGGTTTGTTTACATGTTATAGCTGAAAATGATATTTTGGCAGTTGAAATATCGTTTTGTTACAAATAACATGTTTATTGTGAAAAATTATATATTTTATGCCATTTAGTAATTAAAGTTTCCACAAGTGTTACTCATTTCAAATTAATAAATTAATATTAATCAGTGTTTTGGTATTACATGTACTTAAGTAAACGCTTCATAAGTTAAAATCACCACCCACTGGAGCTTTATTTTATCTTTAAGTTTAAACGTGATTAAAAGTTTAAACAATTTTTAGTTTAAACAATTATTAGTTTAAACTTAGGTTTAAATTCTGTTACAGTTTAAATTTAGTTGACACAAACAGTCCATAAAGTTCGAACACATCTTACGAACGAATTTTCATAAATGCAGTGATTATAAAACTAACGTTGTTATAATAAAATACATTATTTATAAATATTACAAGTTTCATATAAATTAAATTGAAAAAAAGGATAGTTTCACAAAAATATAATTATTGTATGTTAATCTGCAGTTAGATCATGTATTTTGTTTTTAAGTACTTTACCTACATTTAAAAGTTTGGTCCTAAGCTCGAGTATCTTATTCTTCATGTCATCGACAGTCTTCGGGTCGACGTTGAGACGCGATGGATGCGGACATTTACAATAACATTTACAGTCTTTGAAGATTGTTTCGTTGTAGATTTCATGAACAACTCCTACGTCATCTTTACTTTGGAATGAGTTTAAAGCATTTTCCAGTTGATGATATGTACTATTAAATTCTACTGCAGCTTTCTTGGTGAGTTCTATGTATGTATAGGCTGAGGATATCATATTCCTGGCATCGCCGAAGAAGTTAGATAAAGGCTTGCCCGCTGTGGCGTACTTGGGTTGTAAACACCAATTCTAAGAATAAGAATATATAATGCACATTAGTAATTTCACAAAGCATTTCTTCAAGATTAAATTAACAGTTGACAAACTCTCATTCATTCATACACAAAACCACATCTACAGCTCAAAATATAAGGTACAGTACCCTCAGACTAGTGTGTCTGGTGTAATGGGCGTGTCCGCCCTTCTACTTGCTTCCCTAACATGACTTGACGGTACAACCCTTTCCATGAAAACGTTTTACACAAATTACTGCTTAGCTACATTTAATCCTTAAAGTTTAAATACAAGTTAATTCTTAAAAGTTTAATTTTGTAAACGTTTTATTCTTATATTTACTCTGATAAAAGAAACGAAAGTAGGGTGGCGTTTATACAAAAGCATTTGAGGTCTATGTTTTTTTATTGGGGTTGTACCGCTGAAAGCAAACGCAACAAACGAAGTGTGGAGGCTCCTCTTTTCCTCTCCAGCCCAGACACATTGCTACCTTGTGGATACTGTAAAAGCTACCATACACTGAATTTTTTCTCTATTATCTGCTAACTAAGGAAAAACATTGTCTGAGTAAAAAGAAAAAAAGTACGGTCTGCAAGTAATTTAAAATATAATAAAATATTTATTTGGAGGGATGGCAGCGAATTAGTTTTATTTATATCATTAGAAGTTACACTTGAGCAAAATTTGATTAAAATCGTTAGGGAATATTTTGATAAAATCGTAATTTTGAATTTTACTTACAAATCAAAGGAAATATAGGGTAAGTTTGGTAATCGGCAACAATTTCGACTGATCTCCACGTTTCGTTGCGTCAGGAATCTGAAAAAGTAAATTCCGACATGTGGCCCGTCCATCGTCGTTGTAGTCTATACGTATAAGCTTAATAACGGGCACAAAAATAATATAGAAACCTATTAAACATCAGGAAAACCGACAAACAGGTATTCTTGTGTTATTCAACTTGTATCACACTAAATTATGTATAAATATCCAAATTTTAATTCTGCAAGTAACCACTTCTGTACGACGACAAATAACGAAATTATTTTTCAAAAATATAATTTCAAATTCACACGCCCAAAAAAATGTGATATTCGTATCGTTATGAGATCCGGCAATGGCGAGTCACTAACACGAGCGAAGCGAGTGGAGACTCAATCGTAAATGTACAGCTTCGAGTCCCGCTAGAGCTGATACATTGACATAAGCGAAGCGAGACTTTTTAATACATCTTTGAGGTTAGTATATCTTAGCCGATATAAAAAATAAGTGAAATTCATAATTACAAAGTTCAGAAAACTTATGTAACAACAGTTTTAAACAAACTTAGACTACTGGATAAGAGCTCTTGATCTGCAAATATCATTTCTCACAAGGCCCAAGAGACCAAATTTTGGACGTTCATTTATAGGATATGCTTGCAAACTTTGAACGATGAACTGGGTAAGTATTACGATAGACCTCGTCAACTTTTTTTATTAGTTTTCTATAAATTGAAAAATTTCGCGACATAATATGACGACATTCCCAATTTGATTGAAATTGATCCATGCGTTTGAGCTGTAGAATGCTCCACACACGACAGACATGAATCCAAAAAAAAACACTTTTTTTTTTACTTTAAAACTCAACTTTGAATTTTTCACAAATCACGTTACTTTCTTCATACTACTTATTGTATATATGAAAAAGTAAAAAGGTGTTTTTTCGAGGGTAACGTTTCATAGCTAAGTCCTGCAATAATTAATTTGTTGTAGTTTCAAAATCGTATTCAATGGAAGAACAAATATGATTTTACGATAAAAAAATAAAAGTTATTATTAAAAAAATAAATAAATAAACGGCTCAAAAACATTGTACAGACTCTCTCACTCACACATATAAAAACAGCGCCTTAATTTTTACGTTCGTAATAAAATTATGTTTTTTATGTAGGAGGAAAACAAAGTGTTAAACGAAATCGGTCTATGTCGAATGTTCAGAAAACAGACAGACTGACGTTTTGTAAAAAAAAAAAAAAAAAAAAAAAATACTGTCAATCAGAAGGACTCAAAATAAATATGTCTACAACTAACTGAAAATTGTTTTTTCTCTAATACAATATTTTCCCTGCACACAGTTACCTACATAAACCTCTTTGTGATATTTTCAAGCGGGAATAATTAAACAAAAAATGTATGTATCCAAACCAAGAGAACTAAAACAATTGAAGGAAACTGTTGGAATACAGTTTGGAAACAATTCAATACTTTTTAATATGTCTTTATACCCAGTAAAAACACTGTACTGTGTGAAAAAATGTGTAAATTTGCAGATAAACTGTTTAAAACGTAAAGTAAACGAGCGATGCAAAAATATTAAGTTCTTAGTCGCTCATCTTCAACAGCAAATAAAAAGCAACCAAAATTATTTTCCACATAAAATGTCAGTCAACAAGTGAAAACGAATCACTGACGTTGTTTTAAAAATATTTATATATTTAAATAGGGCATAAGCTTTGCTTATCTTGTGCTATAATCGTCTACTCAGTGTAAATCGTATTTGATAAAAACGAGGTTTTAATAGCAGCAGTCAAGATTTAATTTTGTTTTTACCAATTATTCCTGAACCGTAATATTTTGTCCTTGCGATTGGTACAAGGCCTTGGAGCATTAGTCTTCAAATTTACCTTAAATTTTAATAAAATCGGTAGAGGTGATTTCGAGAAATTATATTTTTTTATAAGAACGTCATAGTTCTTTTGTTTTTAACTAATAACTCGCTAACAGGTATTTTGAGAGAGGTAGTGATCAATATATTTTTTAGATGCTACACTAAAAATTAATCAAAATTGTTTAAACCGATTTTGAGAAAACTGACTCTCAGGGGGCAACTTATAGGGAGTAAGGGCGTGATAATTTCGAACTCCTTAGCTAGATCCACATAAATATTTAGCCTTGAGTTAAATCTCTCACTGTTACCTTTCCTACCAACCTCTCTTCCGATTCTGACACTATTAGAGTATTCGTGAGCTGGGGGTTTAAATTTTATCCCTTTTCCTAATTTCTTCAAGCCGGTGACTGCCTTACAAAAAAAGGAAAAATTAAGTTAGGTAATTTTCTGTTGTTTTTTACATGCAAAATTTTAAGTTATCAAAATTATTTTGAATAACTCCCAACTTTGATAATTGCCAAAAATATACCCCCACATAGCAAATAGGATTAAAATTGAGTCACATATTTGGCACAGACGATAGATGTCAGATTTATAGACAGACATAAATTATTCCTAAAACTATTATTGTTGTACTCAACGGATATTACCGCAAACAAATAGACATTGAATTTTTTCATCCCATCACGAAATTCTTTCATACTAGAAAATAATAATAGTGGACATTTTGAGCATTTTCAGCAGCCATATTGTAAGAGTGTTGTAAAAGTCTTCCTCATTAAAGTACCCACAGTATAATCATTTAACCTTTTACTAACTATTGAATTAAATTTCCAATTAAGAGATTTACGATTATTTCGCATCATCTATATTTATACAGGTTAATTATAAGTATAGACATAGTAAAAAGTCTCACTGGAGTTTGTGTACTTGAAATTTACTTTGTTTATTTATTAAAATGTAAAAAAAAATAAGATTCTTCGACTATAAAATATGTTTAATTCTTAATTAGCTTAAAATCAAACACCCAATGCCTCAATTCATGAATTGAGTGTTTGATTTTAATCTTTAAGTTCGTCACTGTATGCTCAAAAGTGTGGTAATTAATAAGTTTGACAAACAGTTTAACGTAATTTACTCACCTTATTAACAATAAACAACAGAATAACTACTAGTAACATATCGAACAAATTCCTTACACTTTATTTTACACAATGGAACAACATCACTCTTACATAACTTATGTAATTAAGTGAGAATTGATAACTAGATTATCTTTCATGATTATGATACTAATGTAATTAACTACAAGAGAGATTCCATTATGAGTAATGCAGTAATACATATAAAGCATAACCAAGATTAATCTAGTATCATATATTTCTAGAAAGTGACAACTCAATAAGACTCGGTGCACAAACTGTCTTACATATAAAACCAAATAACAATCAAGCACACAATTTAGTACAAACACTGCGGTAAATCGAACCTCAAATTTTCGACTTTCTCAAAACAAAACCAATTCGACGTGATCAGATTTTATTTCTGTGTATTTTTCCAGCTTACCGAGATGACAACTTTTTAAAGCTCCACTTTTCACAAAATTTTATTCGAAATAGCTTTTTGTGGAACATTTAACAAAATTTCATTAAAATTGTTAGGGTCTACAACCTCCTTTCTTCAGTCATCAAGTTTAAGTAATTTTGAAGCCCGAGGTTCATAGTATAATTCCGACCATACTTTCTCCAGACTTTCTCTCTTTTGGCTCAGTTCTTCTCTAGTTGGATTCGGAGTTGGGCATTCTAAGATAATGTGCTTTAGTGTCTCATTTTTCGCACCAGATACCTCGAAACTAGGGTAGTCTTCCAAATTGAAACGATCTAATTGCTGGTCGGTGACGGTATGTCCAATCATTACACGGGCGGTGAAGATGGCGATGTGTCTGTAGGGCTTTCTATCATGCCTGCCTGTCAATCCTGTCCTTCATCGCTACATCCATTCCTTCAGGAACGAGGTATTTTACCCATATTGGATTTAGTAAGGGATTGCAAAGATCTCAGTGTTGGTGTAATGTTAGCTGCGGCCTTCGTAATTTCATAGGCTATTTCATCACCCCCTCCCCATAATAACCTCCACTGAAATGTTACTAGTTTTTTAGGTTAGACCAGCTACGCAGCAGTGACTTGTAAGTCCGAAATCATAATTGCATGGATGTGTTTTTTTCAATGCTTCTAGTGCAAACCTTCAATCAGTTAGTAAATATACTTTGTTTATTCTGGCAACCAGAAAGAGTTGCATTTATTACCAGCAGCTCAGCTTTCATACTTTTAATTGAATTTGGAGGAACATAGGTACTATCAGTTTTGTGGTTGTAGTGTCCAGCGACTGATGTCGTTTCTTGAAGGTGGATGAGCATAGTTTCTAAGACTGACATAGTTTGCTTATAGAGTGTTGAGCATTTCCAAAGTTGCACATAGTAACATATCCATCATAGCGGCTTTTGTTAATTTGGCAGGTAGGTCCATTTCGGCGTCAACTTCTATACTCTCCCTCGGTGATTTTTTAAAATAGATGTTTGTGACAAGCGTTATTTTTTGTGGGTGAACTGGTTGGTTCTCGTCCTGCCCCCGGATAGTTGTACATAGCCTTAAGCTTCAAAGAAGTGCACTGAATTCCAGCAGAACCTTTTTACGAGAAGCCTCAGAGAGTACCAACCCAGAGTGAGAAAACTCCAAACAGCCCTTTAGGGTTTTCAACGTGCTGCACCAAAGATGATTGTTGTGACACGTTTACGTTTTAAAATTATTATTGTCCAATGTTAAATTTTATTGTTAATGTTTCAAGACGAACAAAAAACAAGGAGTAAGTTTATTTTAGTGCTTTAAACAGTACCAAAAGATCAAACCTATATTTGTTAAGGTACTCCTTCTTAAACAACTGAAAAAGTGGACCAATAAAATTAGAGTTTTAGTAATTCTATAAAACAATTGGAATCCGATGTCTGATGAATAAGTCGATGTATCACGTTTATAGGTAGTTGATAGTTCGCCAAGATGATATGTTGAAAAGAAGTCATATGGCTTCTTTAAAAAATTATAGTAAGTTGTAAAAACAAACAAATTTTTAGCTTAAATTCAACAATATATCTTTTATCCCTTAAAATTGTGGTGGCATTGGCTCTGAAAACATCCATCTCTTTTGGCAAAACAATACACAACCTTTTTTCTGTCCAATAAGATTAAACGTTGTCCTCTCCTCGCTTGTTTCGTTTACAAAACTATTCTTTGAATTTTTTTTGTGATATTTTACGTAACATATTCATAAGATGTTAGATAGACTAGTTTTAGGCCATCAGTCAAGAGCTCAAATATTTCTCGTATTTGTTTTTTTTAATTTTTACTCATTATTTTTTGTATGATTTTACTGTTGTTATCTTGAAAACATGAAGAAGACATGAAAAGAAGTAATCTGTTTATGAAATATTCACAGTCGATATGTCGCCTATTTACTGCCTAAAATTCTACAAAAACAACAGGCGTGATAACTTGCTAAACATTGGACACAATTTATTGCGCCTTCAAAAAATCCTCAGGCTCAACTGTAGACACTTGTGTAGTCAGAGAAACATAAGAAACGTGGCGATGTTACGTCATAATTTTCAATGATTTGGAAGAAATATTGTTATTAAATTTTCTCATCTGTTTCGAATCCGATTTTATTGCAATACTCTTAATACATGTTTTCTTTCTCATATATATATATATATATATATATATATATATATATATATATATATATATATATATATATATATATATATATATATATATAATGTGTGTGTGTGTTGTGTGGTATGGTACAATATTAAAAAAAAAAAGTACTGTTATGTTTTGGTCTTAAGGCAGATTTCTCTAGGATTTTTAATGATAATTTTAGGCTCTATTTAAATACCTTTCAATACAATGTTATTAAATTATAAATACATAATTATTAGGAAGGACCCTTATCCACAACATTATCTAACACATTAAATCAAATCCGGAAGATTGAATATTATAGAAATTCTTTTTCATGTATTAGTAGTATTAGAAATAGTTTTGAATGATGTAATTGTAATATTATTTTTCTTACTATTTTTTATGGGTTTGTGAGGAAGATTGTGCAATGTTGTTAAACAGTACGTAAATTAAAATCAACATTAGTCTTCTTTGGTTTTATAGCTATTTGATAACGATGGAGAGTTTATATTATTCATGTAGATAATTCATCCATTTTTCATCTTTCGTGTATATAAAAACTAATGTTTAATATGTATCGTTTAAAATCCCTAAACATGACAAACATGAAGAGTCATAATTGTGTCTTAGAAATATGTTAGAAACTAAAACTAACACTAGTAACTAACATAGTAAAGGGCTAAATACAACTGAGCAGTCAAAATCCTTGGTTCTTTTCCACTTGGGAAAGGTTGAACTCAAATATCTTTTTATTTATAAGGCGCAGTCTGTGAAAATTAAATATAAGTAATAAAAAGAGGATAAATATGAGAGGACGTCAAACTTTACTGCCTTCACAACCGCAGTGTCAGCTGTATTTATTATTGAATACTGTTCGTAACACATTTAGCCTCTAATATAAACGGCGCAATAGGATTGCACAAACTTTTCTATGTTAAAAATACTAACCAAACTATTCACAAGGAAAAATATCAGTATCAAAAAATAAATCATCGACACCGTCTAAGATTTTGTAGATTATTTTATGCAATATTTATAAAATTAAGTAAGCTCTATATTTGATTCAGTTGTGTTAGAAACTCATCTGAAGATTAAATATTAGAAGATGAAATCAAGTTTAACAATGACGATCAAGTTTCGTTTTCGTTTTGTATCAAATTATTCGTTAACGGTGATTTTTATTATTTGCAATTTTGCACATTTGGTATATTACATTTCATTAAAATTTGTATAAAATAGGTAAAGCTGATTTTAGAAATTACGTCTTTTATTACAGATCGTTTGTCGATTTTGCTTTGTTTATGATATGACGATCAAATAAGAATAGAACGAAAACAATATGCCAAAATATGCCCACATAACAAATTTGATAGAAATTAGTTCACAGAAATTGTTTATTGAGCTGAAGGCCACTATATAGCAAATATAAACCAAACGGACAAGAAAAACTACTATTTGAAAAACTACTATTTTTTAACTCTAAGGATTTCAAAATGACACCCTTATATATATGCAAAAACTCGAGATCGATTTTTTAACTCATCACATACGTACACGTATTAAAGTAAAATCTGCACAAAAGTTAAACATTTTCCAGTTTTTGAGTAGTTCCGTCTTTTTTTAATTAGGGCTACATCTTACACAAGCCTGTAATATTTCATTTTGTACAACTATCTGACAATCTGCATGTGTTATTGCCAAGGTGGAGGTTAGCAAACAAGCCGATACACAAAATGTCAAGAATGCCAAGTGTTTTGACTTCTTTCGACCTGGTAGACTTTATTAACCGTAAGGTTGCAATGACATATCGATCAGTGAATGATAATGTGTTATCTATTCTCCTTTCCACGTTACTTAGAGGATCACTTATAGTGAGTACGGGTATGGCAAACCCGAGGTAACGTAGCTAGATTAGACTTGGGTTAGATCCATCTTCATATTAGATCTCTCTTGAACAAATCTTGTTCTTTTCCAAACTTAATACTATTAGAAGATTCTAGGACGAAGGAGTCTTTATTTTATGCTCTTTTTTTTATGGCTGAGAGGTTTTTGGCTTTTCTTTATACAAGATGGAAATATAATCTGGTTAAGTTAACATATTATTCAATACAGCTAGGTCATATTATAACCTCCTAAGACATCGTTTAAAACAAATAAAGCAGGTATACAAAAACATAAAATTACATGTCTTAAGAAATAACAAGAACCTAATTGTACAAAAAAAACTATTCCCTTTCACTTTAAAATCTATGTGAAGTTTAGCAGGGACCTCATTTTTATTAAGGCTAGAAGTGCTGAAAATCCCATTCGATCTACACTATGGATTTTGTATACTGTGAACTGAAAATGATAAGGATAACAAAAAATTGTCGCAAAAAAGATTGTAGGCTTACTTAGATTTAAAAAAAAAAATATAATAAGCAATATTGTACCAGTGGTTTTACAAGACCAGTGTTAATTTAAACCCTACGTCTATTACTGGTATTTTGTTTGTGTACCTAATTAACTTCAGAAATTAGTACATTAAGGATACAAACAATATAATACATATGATATTTTTGCAACTCTATTCCTATAATTTTAATAAACGAAAATATATAAAAGTAGTAGATAGAGTTGAATTTTTTTTGGACAGGTCGTGCTGAAAAGTTTTAGAAAATAAATAATTTCATTTTCCATTTAAGTTGTTTTAAAAATTAGAATTGATTTTTATGTGTTGTTCACACCATTATTTTTTTTATAATTTGGATTGTTATCTGTATTCATAATCCATGACTTGGAACCGTGCGGTATTAATGTTCCTTCTTGGCCGCCATTTTAAAACGTAAAGGAGTAGTAAAGAAATTATATACTTATTTCATTCGTCCTAGTTAGAAAGGCCTTTATACTTAAATTGTATAATGATTGGTAAACTTGTTTAGCCGTAACTGCGGAACAAATACACAAACTAAATGACAACAAAGGGTCGATTTAAAAACGAACCTCGATTTGCTTGGTTAACGATTTTCTCTTTCACCATCCGGGATATCAGTGCTACACTATGTAAACAAATAAATAAGAAGTAATCAAAACAGCAACTTTAAAACCGAGAAGGAAATTCTAAAATTTTAATAATATCCTATAAAATTAAACTGACTTGGTTCTAGCAGTCTTTGCAATTTTGTTGTGCATTTTGTTTCAATATCTTAACTACTTAAGACAAATTTAACAAAAAGCAAGTAACTGGACCTAAACTACACCATTAAAAGAATTGCAAGCTTAACATCTTTAGCCAGTGCAACTGAGTGTCCAAAGTGAAATAAAATTTAACTGTAACTATGTTTGGCCAATTCTTATAACTTGTCTTACGATGGGTTTTACAGATATGAAATAAAGGGTAAACACAGATTTCACTAGTTTTTGTACAAGAATACACAAGATCAATGTTTAAACAATCAAAAGTCTCTACATTCTTGAAAATTTCAAGGAAATACTCGATCGAAATTGAAAACGAAGCATGGAAACCGTCTCTGAACGAGTCGATACGAGATATAACAGAACGGGAAAAGAAATGAAATGAAACAAAGGAAAATAAAACGAATCAAACCGAAAAGAAACGAAACGAAAGGAGAAACGAAATTACCAAGGCGAAGCAATTCAAATTGAATTTGGTGACGTTAAGAGTTCATTTTGTGTTTCCCAATTGACATTGAAATTTAATTAGTTTTCACATACGGTTTTAATATTATTGTTTTGGTTGTAAACTTAAACATTCTACCAAAATGTATTCGAATTCGCTTTTGCCAATTTCAGGATATTTATTAATAGGTTCATTTTTATTTTGTGACTGAATACTTTTATTAGCTGTGATTTCTAAGAAGCTGAAAATTTTGATTGAAATCGTTTAATCCAGATTTTTGAAAATGAAAAATTAATACACCTAAATTTTAAAAAATATGAAAATATGTCCATATGAAAAGATCTGTACATAGATTTAACAACAGACTAAATTGTGAAAAAAATTTTTTGGGTCTTAAATTAAGAAAGTCTTTACATTTTTTTGCGTATAATTTCTTTATATTACTTATATGTAAAAAATAATATCTGTGTCTAAATAATTCATTATTTTGGTCCTTGTATTGTCATCTGGCTATAACCTATTCGATGTTTACATTTTAGCCAGTCATAAATCCATATAAATTATTAGTCACCTCTATTCCGGACTTTACAAGTATTTGATTAAATCCTACTCTTAAACAGCTCCAAAACTATATAAATGAATTTACAGGTTATGTTTAACAAAAGAATTTTTAAAATTTAAAAGTAAATTAAAAGCATGGGTACCATGAGTAGGTTAGACGTCACCTAACTTCTATACTTAATAATTATATACTACATTTCTTATAGAATACAGCTTATTATAATAGTCAGTCTATTAATTTGGTTTTAATTGTTGTTCTTGTAAAAGCCACAATTTAATTAATACATTAATTTTGTGTTTAATTTAGTTATAAATTTAAGTAACCAATTTGATTTGTGAAAATAATTATGTATGGTTATGTAAAAGTTATATTATTTACCATTATTATTGATAAAATATTAATGTAATTTGTTTGAGTTTATTTCTAAAATTTAGAGTTTTTTCAACTAATGGTGACTCTCAAATCAGTTAAACTTTAACTCTAGAACTTCTAACCACCTATTTTTAGAGTCTCGCCCCATTTAAAACTTCCAAACGCTTATTTGTAGACGCCGAGTCACCGACATGAGCGTAGCGAGTGAAGGGTACTCACACATTAAGGGTGAGGCTCTACATATCTACGAGACCAAGCTGACGTCAAACACTGATACACAATTATTATTTTCAGAAAAAAAGGGGAATCAGTTGTTATTAATAAATTTGCCTTACTGGATTAGACTTCTTGATCTACCAACACAAGGTGAAAGAAACCTACTTTTCGCATTACATTTAAACTATCTGATTGTATTATAAAACTAGAAATAAAAAAAAACAAAAAAAAACTATTATTACCTAAACAATAAAAATAATAATTATTAGTCTACTAAAAAAAGATTTAACATAAGTTCAGCTCATTACAATATGGTTGTCAGTTACTTTGATATGATTATGTATGGTAGTTAAAAACGAATTATGACTAGAATAAAAAATACGTACTATTAAATTCATTTCAATACTCTTAACTCAAAGAACAACAACGAGTTGTCATGCTGTTTCGTATTTGATTTTGGATATTGAAAAGGCATCTGGGACGATTCTTGCCAATAACACACATATTAAACCCTATCCACAAAATAAATTATCAACAAAAATGTTTATCAATTTATCTAAATAAAATTAGCCCACCATCATTCGCCTAAGTTCTAAAGATGGTAATAGTGTCTGACGTGAAATATTAAATGCATATTCCTTACGTTGTCTGAAATAAATAAATCATGTTAATTTAATTTAAACAGATTCAGTAAACTCCCTGTTTTCCCTCCAAATTGAATTTTAAAATAGTAAATTATATTCTGAGATGGGACAAACTAAAAAAATTTACAAATGAACTAGCCTAAATATAAATTCAAGGTATTTTAACGTTTTATTAAAAATAAGTTCAAATTGAACATCAAGTTTGAAATTCGAATGAAAAGTAACACCCAAAACTTTTAACGAAGGTATTCTATAAATTATGATATTAATAATTTTATTTCGGAAACCAGTTAATTGCTTCTTTGCGTTATCAGTATATATATTCAATAATTTGAAAATGTTCTCACATTATTTCAGTGTATAGGATCGCTGATATTTATGGTCTCTGGTGTTCATGTTTTGTTGATAAATATAGCAATAGGTAGAATATCTACATTAGGAAGTAGTTAATAATAGAGTAAATTTATAAGATTCAAAGTAACATTAGAGTGTCGATACACTATTCAAGCATCAAACATTCAGAATGAATTTCCAGCGTGTAATGGATACATCCCTTTTCCACCCTTGAGTGAAAGTGTGTCACCAAGTTGTGCGCACGCACACTATTAAACACCCCACTCAAAGGATTGTTGGGGTAGTCCTGTTTTGATTCTTTCGTTCAGTAGTTGTTGGCGCTGGGTCGCGTTGTTATAGTAACACAATCCAATGGAGAAGAACAGTTCGTCGCGATGTCGTGAGTTCCGTCAAAAGTGAAATATTAGAGACAATATGGCCTACGTATTTTGAAATAGGTATTCGTAAATTTCTTTTTGAAAGTTAAAAAAAGTAATAAATATTAAATATATCATATTTATTTTTTCGATATATATATATTTTTATAGAGAATACAATATTGTAATATCGAAAAAAAATCGATAAGATACGATATTAAGATTTTCGTTAAAATAAAAGTTTTGAGTCGTTCTTTGTCTAAAAAGTTTTATTTTTATTTAACAAAATAACTTTCAAATTTCATTATAATAATAAACAATAATCATATTATCCCACAAAAACAACGGGGGGGGGAGGATCATTTATATATAACGTAATACCTAATCGTAACTTAAAGTTAAATAAATACAATTGTATGGCATAAATCAAAACTGCAAAAACAAAATTGAACAACCTAATAACAATGGTACAAATTAAGTTATGTTCTTATTGATAAATAAAATAATTCAAGATTTAAGATAAAAATTGAAGTTTTATCCAACTTGAAAAATTTATTTTAAAGTTATCGTCCGACATATGTTAATCAGGACTGGGTCTGGTTGTATTTTATTTTCTTAATGAGTGTTGAAGGTCAGATACTTCCGATCGTTATTTAAAAAAAGAGATTATAGCTAAAATGACGTTAATTTACACTCCCGCAAAAATAATGATTGTAAATTTTTGTTCTTCATAGGATATTTAAATATTTTGTTTAGTAATTAAATACAACACTAACCTTGAATATATTTTGTTCAACTATTGTTGTTTTGCCGATATTATATCACTTGAAATTATATGAAATTTCAAAATGTACAACAAATAGGAATCATTATTGTGAACATTTCGATTTAGTCAACAAAATGTTGACATATGTTAATCAGGTCAGGGTCTCGTTGTATTTTATTTTCGTAATGAGTGTTGTAGGTCAGATACCCCCAATTGTTTTTTTTTTTTAGAAGAGATTATAGCTAAAAATACATTAATTTATACTCCCGCACACATAATCATCATTATTTTTTTTCCCTTTCACATATTTAATTTTTGTTTTTAGTAATGAAATAAAACACCAACTGAGAATATATTTGTTAAATTATTGTTGTTTTGCCGATATTTTATTACTTGAAATTATTGTAGTTTCATAATGTACAATAAAGGGGAATAATTATTGTGAACATTTCGAGTTAGTCAACAAAATGTTTTTTAATAATTGCATAATTTGTTCATAAAACGCATTACATGTCAGTCATCTCTGAAAGAATTAAAGGTTCTACTCTTAATAGTTTAGTAATTGAAATAAAAAAAAAATAGATTAGAATAAAGTGAATAAAAATTTATAATAATTTCTCAATACTTTAAATAATATATAAAGTTTTCAGCGATGTTAGAGTCATGAAGTGTTCCCAGTAGTAAAAACTGAATAAATTCTGTTACTTGAAATTATTGGCTTTAACATTGTATAACATGACCCTCCCATGTCGTAAATCTGTATTTTATTTTAGAGCTTACTAGAGCATGTAAATAGAATTGTTTACAGACTTTACAAAAACTATGTTAACACATGAAAAGAATGATCAGTTTTTATTTTGGTTATTGGACGAGTTTTTTAGTATAACTTGAGATAAATATAAATTATATAGAGTGATTTAAAATACACGTCAGGAGCTAAAAATAAGAAAAAAGTTTCTATTAATATATGTCCAGAAACGCTTCATTTTCTGTATGTCGGTCATTTTGTTGTTAAAAAAAAATCTTTGGAAGTAGATAATTTATATTGAGTGAAAATTTAATATAGGATACATTTATATAACCTTTTACCAGTATACCAGAAAACCAATATTTTATTTTGTAAATTTTCAAAACGGCGGATTTTAAAAATCTTGAATGTCAAATATTTCGAAAAACCACTAACATTACAAAAAATATTTTCAAGAAACAAAAGATTTTCCCCTTTTTATATAATAAAAACAAAGTAACCAAGCAATAAAAAATTAAAAAATTCTTCGTGTATTGTCTACACAACATCCATTCAAATATTAACTTAACTGAATATTATTTTTAATAATAAACTACCCATAAAGGTAGGTACTGAAAAAGATAATTGGGTTGGGTGAGTGAAAACGTTTACGTTGTGTTTTTGCAGCATTTATATTAATGATAAGAGAAACACAGGAAAATAGTGGGGTTTAATAAAGTTTTATGTAGTGTTTGTGAATATGAATACATAGAACAACTGGTAGATCAGGGAAATAGCTAGAAATATGATAAATATGACTCTAACTTTGGAAATGGTTTATCTGAAACTTGTTATAATTTTAATAATTTACCTAAGGTTAAAGTACCACATATGGAACAAGCAAGTGTAGAACTAAGTAATTTAGTATTAAAAAATTTACGTTTCATAAAAAAAAATCACACTTCTAACTTATGAAAACAAGTGCCGCTGAATCCATTCTTATTCTTTGATCTAGGATTGGCTTAGATTTTGATAGGCTTAAGTGTAAATAGGTATTGTTTATTTACACTTTCCGCTAGCCATTTTCTCCTTTTTATTTCCTTATGCCACTGTCGTTTTGTCACAGCTATCTGTATTTTCGGTTGTTATTAATCACATATGTTAGATGTCTGATTTATTTCAATAGTAATCTGATGATGTCTAATGACGAAACATGTTGCTTAAGAAAGCTTATTTTTAATAATTAATATATTGGTTTGTTTATTTTGCTTAACATGGTCTGTCAACAAGTACCAATTGTTTTTACTTTAAATTTTAAAAAGTTCTTTATAGTTTTAAGCAACTAGTCTTCGTTATTGTTATAAATCATTTTAAAACTTCCACGAGGAAAAACGTTCTAAAATATTCATCATAAAACGTTATTAATTATGCTTAGTTTAAATTCCAATCTTCCGGAAAGAAAATGTTTCAGATGATTTCATTTTAACCTTGTATCAAAATCATCTCATAAATTTGTAATGTTTAATATTGTTAAAATTTTTTTTTTTGATAAAATGGAAATTCATCTAAAAAAAGGTAACTTACTGAACAATGAGCAATTGTTATTTAGATAGATTAGTGAAAGTTTCTTCATAAAATCTATGTTTTGTGGCAAGGTCGCATAAGTAACTTTTTCTATAATTTTTCTTGTTGTATTAATATGCTCTACATTTACAATTATAAAAGTGTCACCCTCAGGGACTCATTTATAGTGAGACGAGCCTTGACAGTCCCGAGGGAACCTAGCTGGATTTACGCCTCAGGTCTCTCTCGACCAACTCTTGTTCTTTTCCAACCCTGCCGCTATAAATATAATGCGGGATCGAAGGGGCGGGGTTTTTATTTTATTCTCTTTTTCTCTGTTCGTTTATTGATGATCGAGATATTTTTGGCTTAAATCAACTAGGGAAATCATAAATAATATCTATAAGACACTCAAATTGTTTGATTTGTATTGATGGAGTAATTTTAAGTTATTCAAGTCTTATAGTATTCTGTTTGACCTAGGCGTCAACTATTTTAGGTCAGTTCCTAATAATATTTAAATGTTTGATATATGTCTTACTCCTGAAATTAATAAATTATACAAAATTATTGCACTAACTCTCAGTTTCTTGATTACAAAATACAGCTGAATAAACCCTTCTAAAAACAACAATTAATATTATATATAAAAAATATATTTAAAAAATATAATTAATCTTAAATAGAACAATGTAGTAGAAATTAAAAAAAAAATAGTAGATATTGGGATTGAAAAAAAGTTGATTTAGCCTAATTTAGCTTCGTACTAAAATTCATTCCTGATGAGTCACAAGCTCACAAGCCAGTACACAAATTTTAATATTTTGGAAGTAGGTGTGGTAGAAAATTTATATATGATAAACTTTTCTCAGTTTTCATTATATTCAGTTTATCTATGCAGTTTACATAACTTTGACAAAGGGGAGACGAGAGAGAAAGAGAGAGAGAGAGAGAGAGAGAGAGAGAGAGAGAGAGAGAGAGAGAGAGAGAGAGAGAGAGAGAGAGAGAGAGAGAGAGAGAGAGAGAGAGAGAGAGAGAGAGAGAGAGAGAGAGAGAGGGGAGAAACATAATATTGTACGATATATAATTGAGGTATACTTTTTTGGATTTTACTGAATCAAAAATTAATAATAGTCTAATGTTTTTTATAACATTCAATAAATTTACAAATTAAGCATACCGTAGGTACAGCCTGTTTCAGAACAAGGAACAAACAAGGAAGTGTGTAACAAGGGGCAAGAAAGTTGTATTAAATTTAGGCATTGTTATATAAACTGGGAAATAAACAAAATTAAAGTAATATTGATAAGTATTAGAAGTTTAAAAAAAATCAATTAGCTAATTAGAAATTAGAATTTACTTTTTTAGAGAAGTAGATTTTGGGTGCATTTTGGTACTAAAATAAACTTGCTAAATTGATATATTTTAAACCCCGGAACCGTTAGTTATTTTTAGTACACACAATTATTACACATACTTTTATAATATAATATATATAAAAAAACGGATTGTATGCTGTTCTTAAGAATTTTTAAAGTTTTCGCATTTATGCCTTTGTTTGAATTTAGAATTAATAATGTTAAATTACCATAGATTGAATTTCTTCAACAATCTATTTTAACTTTAGTCTTAAAGTAATACTGTCTACATTAATGTTGTATTCCATATTATAAAAACTTTGTTAACGTACATGAGCCATGTTGAACCGAAGCAACACTTGGCCAATAGTGGTGCATCTAAAGAACAACGGCCGAGCAACTACAAAACTTGATACGAATTTTAACGAGAATAATGAAACAAAGAAAGATTCAGTGCTTCCGGCCAAAGTGATTCCGAGTCCTCTTACAGAACCTAGAAAGACCACAACCCTATACAGACATTACTATGTGGAAGGAGGTTGGGGGTGGATAATAGTAATTGCGTCGGTTTTGGTACACATTCTCAGCCATGGTTTGCAGTTGTCTTCGGTAGTGATATTGGAACCTGCTGCTAACAAGTTCAAGGCACGCATTACAGATGCAGGTAAGCCAATATATGTGTACAGTGTGATCAGAGTAAACCTCCCTCCTACGTTTGTTATAGTTGGATTTAAAAAAATCTTAATCTTGCGAATTTTCATCTAGATATAGACTTAACGTCTATTTCACTTGAAATGAGAAATACTTGTTGAAACTTCAATCACCAATTGGAAGAAAACATAACTTTTATTTGTAGCAATATCAATTTTCAACGACTAAGTGAACATCTTCATTTGTTACATGTACATAACTCTTCTTGGTACTGAAAACAAAGCCTACGCTTCAATCAGATAGCAAAACAGAAGAAATTTGAACACTGCCATCTCAGTATGGACAATATTATACAGTTCATAATCAAAAGTTGTTTAAATTTCTCCAATAATTTAATGAGTTGCAAAACAACAATAATATATTTCTTATTTTAATTAATTAATGACAAATATAACTAAGAAAGGTAATTTTCAAAACATTTAAAGGATGATAATATTTAAATACAAGTATCACAAAAAAAGAAATTATAAAAATAATAATAATAAGAATAAACACGAAATGTATAACAAAAATACAAATTCGAACATAGTTAAAAATTAAATAGTAATGAAATTAACATAAATTAGACTTAAAGGGGGAGGATATAGACATAAATAATTAAAAATGAGAAATAAACAAAACACAAAAATACAAAATATGAATGGATAAGAGATAAAACTAAAATTATTATTTTTAAATAAAGTAAAAAGAAAATTTAAAGTAATAATAAAAATAAAAAACACATTAAAGAAATAAAGATGAAGATAAAATAAAAAACAAATACAAGAAAAATATACATATATAAATCAAGGGAAACAAAATCACAGAATAATAATATTATAATAAATAAAACTTATAACCATACAGAAGTATGTCACAAGACACAATAATAATATCATAGTTAAAGAATGAAACACAAACATGATATATGTGAAATTGGTAAAACAATAGTTACAAAAGCAGAAAATCGAAGAATGAAGAAAAACAAATACACACAAATAAAAAAAAATTAACGAAATAAAATCAATAAATCGAAATACAATGTAGAATAGAAAAACATACATTACAACTATTGGAATCGTTTTAAAAATATTTTTAAAGTAGAAAAAGAGTAACCAAAAAGAGAACGTAATTTCATTGAGCTAATCCAAAATGGCGTACAGTTGAAGTTTTAAACGGAGCTGTGAAAAACCATTTTTCATATAAGAGGTAAAGGAGGTTAAATATTATATATATTTTGATTGAATATTTTGATGAACAGTAGTAATTTGGAACGCACAATACTAACTTGGATGTAATAAATGTGTAAGGTTATCTAAAAGTAACATTTTATACTATTGTAATACTTAAAGTTTTTATTTTGATAGAAAAGGGAAAATATAGAAGTTGTATGTTAAAGATAAGGTTATATATGATTAGAGTCTAAGCCAAACTATTGCTGATTTCTTAGACAATAGGGGTCAGTTAATCAAACAAAACTGTAGTTTCCGTTACGTACTGAACAGAATAGACAATCTTCTTATTTTTCACTAGTCAAAAAACCGACTAATTATGGTCAAAATTTTAATACAATTTCTACACGGTAAAATACATAAAAAGGAGCATGAAATAACAACAATTCTTTTCACTTAAACCATTTGTAGTGTCTTTCAATGAACAAATTGAAATAAAACTCAATTTTCCGGATAGAATTTGTGTTTTTGGTACGAAGAACGGTTGTATACATGTAACAATTGAAGATGACGACTTGATCATTGAAACGTCGTTTTGATCAAATAAAGTAGATTTATAATAAGAAATTATGTTTTCTTTTTTTAGGAATAATTTGTTTATTTTAAAATATTTTGTATCTTATGTAAAAAATGTGATTGTATTCAAATTTGTAATTTTAGATTAGTTCGCTAACCGCCATTTTGAATTGGTTTTAACAGAATTTATTTATATTTATATTTTTCTCTACTCATCAAGAGTAAAGATGAGACTCCTTTAAAATGGTTGTCTCGCGAACTGCTGTGCTATTTAAGATATTACATCATTTCTATTTTACTCTAAGGATATTGGACTACCACAATTCCCTCGCGATTGAACGGGGGAGGGGGTAAAAAAACATACTAAACTAAGAATCTCAAAGTTATGATTTTGCATTTTAGTATATTAACAAAAATAGGGTCCTGAACTTTTATATTAATGGAATAATAATATAGAAGTTGCATGTCTATCTTTAGTGTCTATGAAAATTGGTTTGAAGAAATTTTCCTCAGATAAAAAGTTGTGGTGACTGGGCTGGCTCACTCGTGACGGCTTGTCTATATGCTTCGTCTCAATGCATCTACAACTATTTCGAATTGAACTTTACTAAAAACTCATTTCTTGTCATGTTTGTACAGTTAATGATTAACAAATGAAAGATGTACATATTTCAAAAACAAGACTACGTTTAAATAAGTAAATATTCACCAGTTTTTATATCAGTACAAAAAATATTAAGCCACTTAACCAAAAGAAGCACTGGCTCACTTTTTCCAGACGCCAGTATTGTGTACATGTAAGAAATGAAGATGATGATTTAATCATTAAAAAGTAGTATTGTTTAAAAAAAAGTATTTCGTAGAAATGTTTTGATTTTTCTTACAATCTGTGGTTGAAATTTCCACTTGTGTTCCTCAATTTAAAACGAATGTATTAGAAATAATTTAAAGTGGAACAATAAAACAAATTGTATGTTATTTGATTTTATCGGTCAGGAAAATGTTCAAACCTATCTTCTTTAACCCTTTAACTTTTACAGGAAACCAAACAATCACAACTTTTCCTTGTAGTCTTTTTCCCCTTGACTGTATTTTCAGCTTTGTTTAAACTTTGAAAATGCAGTTGAGTCAAAGGACATGCTGAAATGTACAAACCCCTGAAATGTACAGGATATGTAACGCCCAAAAGTTGGTTTCTTGGGTCTTTAGGAAATGGTTAATTGAAATGGTATAAAAAGGGATCTAATCTAATAGGGTAAGTTTGTTTAAAACAGTTGTTACACAGGTTTTCTGTATCTCGTAATTGTAATAGGTACTCGATCTCTTAACTGTATATATCACTACATTCTTGACGTCTCGTCGGCTCCAACTTAAAGGACCTCGTAGACATCTGTGTATTAAAAAGTCTCCATTCGCTCGGTTGGCTTGGAAGCTGTACATATATGACAGAACCTCAACTCGCTACGCCCGTGTCGGTGACTTGACCCCGCCGGGTGTCATAGCTTTATAATATTACATTTCCTTGAGGAGTCAATGTTTGAAATTACATTTTGACAATAACTTTGCCATTTGTCATAGTAGAGCGGTACGGTTGTACCAGAACATGCAGAATTGAAATCTACAATTTTTAACAAATTTAGTGTTATGTTGAATAACCCACAAAAAACTGTTGTAAGAATTTTCAACTTGCGCCTTTGCCTTGTTAAGAGTTATGGATATTGAGGGTCCGCCAAGTTCGATTTCCCGAATCACTGCCGTTTAGCTATGATAGGATTTATCTGACTCAGTGTTTTAAATAAGTGCAAAGACAAGATTAACTTGTGTATTATTATTATTATTATTTAGTTTGAATAAATTCATGATTTTGTTTTAATTTACAGATATATCGAGACTTATTGCTAAATTTTATTAACCTTGAAACATCAATACTTATGTAACTTACTAGGATTTAATGAATTGATTAAATATTAAAAAGGTTCAGATTTGCGCTAGAAAGAACTGTGCCATGTTTTCTATACAACCCAATCAACATTTAATTATACAGAAATCTAATTTGTTTTATATAGTTTTGTTACAATGTAATATACAACTTCTTACTTAGTCAACATAATGCAGTATTTTCATATTAGTTAAAGCAATGTAGTTTAATTATAATTTACTTAAATATGATATTTACATAAATTTTGATTCACTTTTAGTTTTTTCTAGCTCCTTTAAATTTGTATGGAAGTTATCGTAAGATCTTTATTTCAGCTTTTTCCCCAAAGGAGTTTAGAATTTTTAAAACCTAATAATTTTAAAATATAAAAACCAAAATTTTTAAAACCTAGTGTTAATTACACATAGTTGATTTAAAGATTATTTCATTTATTGTGAATCTGATTTGTTACATTGACTTTAATTTTAATTATTTGATTTTCATTATACGATCTCCTTTCCATGAATGTTTAAATTATTAACGGTTCACAATAATTCGCTGTGTTTCTGTTCGTAGCACTTTTAAGTTTCACTTGACACACACTTTAAACCTTTCTTTATCGGTAATTATTATTGATTTAATTTTAGAATATTCACTTTACACTTTGACCTTTTAATAGTTGCTTGCTTCGTAATCTACTAATTACTCTTATATGTAAACCTGTTTAATTTTATTGAATCGTCACCCATGTGATTTTTTTATATTCAAATAACTCTAAATGAGCACACTGTAGCAAAATTCATGTTCCTATCTTAATTTTTGGCCGTACAGACGACAATGACAATGACAACGATAAAGATAACATCGATGGACAGAAGGGGTGTCAAATCCATTTTTTAAATTTTTTCTGAGGGAGTGATAGATCAGTCAAAAACGGAGGTCCAAAATTGTTGACGATTCGTATACTGGGTTATTAAAAAAAAACAAACAAAAAAAAACGCATACACCAATCAGAATCTATATTGAAAAAAAAAAGAATGTACGTAACAGATTTTATTTGTCGCTTTTAGTGATTATTTTATACCAAAAACTTAATAATGCTAACTTGTAGAATTTAATTTTTTATGTTTTAATATTTGAAAATTGGGTCAAGTAATGCATCATGAGAAACGTCAGGAAGGAAAAAAATAATCGTCATAAAAAGGTTTTCAATTATAACAAAATTCAAACCCAGACTTTTTTTTACGTGATTTAGGTAATGTTTTTCAACCCCCCCCAAAAGCTTAACATCACGGTTCATTCAAATTTGTTGTGCAGTTCAATTGAAGTTAACATCAAAAATGGGATTTTTAAAAATTAATTCGAAGATTGTTTTTGTACACCTTATTTGTTTAGAATTTGGTACGTTTTTTGCCGGTATATCTAAACGATGTTAGATTATTTAATACTATTTTCGCCAGTCATGTTCTTTTCAATAGATCTATAATATGAGGTGTCACTCGACCTCCATTATCATTTGAAAATTTTTACTTACCCCTCTTTCGCTCCCTTTTGAAAGGGGAGTACTAGATAGCAGCAGCCAAATAGGTGTACCACACATTCAAAATGCCGCACACTACACGTTCGTATAATCAATAAAAAAGAAATTATAGAGGATGCCTACTTACTAAAATGACATCGTGTATGTAAAGCAAAGTTAAAAAACAGAAAATAATAAAAGGAATTTAAAATTAACAAAGAATTAAAAATCGACTCTAGCTCATTATTAACAATCGAATTATTTAAGTGATTATGCATTATGTTAATGGTCAATTTTTAGCATGTCGCTACTTACATTTAAACAATTTGCCTTTTGGTTAACCAAGAAAAGTAATCCATTAAGACAAAAACGATTGAGCTAAACATGTTTTTATAGAAACAATTGTGTAAAGAGAATGAGGTCATTTTGAGCTATTTACTCAGCAGCGATTGTCATTCTTTGTATGATTTATGGCAGAAAAGTAATAATCCTAATTGCAAAGTTCACCGATAGAGTTCGATAAAGTTCGAATATCAAAGAGAACTCTAAGGTAATATTTAATGAAGACGATATCTTTCTTATGAGTTTATGGGAACATTATTTTCCAAATGTTTCTATAGTTGAGAAAACTTTAAAGTTCAACTTAAACTTGGGTTGTAAGACAGTAGCTCTTCCATTAATGTGAAAAATTTCAAAAGTTAATGTAAGAAGGAAAATAGTTAATGGTGTTGAACACTTGTGAAGTAACGGAAAATCTTGGTTGATAGTAAGAGTTTCTACTATCAATTTTAAATAGTTTTATATTACGAGTCACAGCGAAACAGTTATTTCCCACATAATGTATAAGTATGAAACATACGTTATAGGTAAAAATCAGTTTTTTATTGTGGGTCCCCTGAGTCTAAAATAAGTATTTTTGTCAAACGATGTCTGTAATCATTTATAGTCCAAACGGGTGGACCGATTTTAGTCCAATATGGCATTTGGGAATATTTTAGGTATATTTCCGGATGTTTTTTTATAGCTGCCAGAAGAAATATAAAATTGATTTTATTAAATGCCGGTTCATTAGCTATAAGCACAAAACTAAAGTATCTGCACGGGGGCTGTTATACAATATGTATTTCTCAAAATCGGTTATTCCAATTTTATTTATATTTTAGTGAAGTGTCAATATTAAAGACCGTGTGAAAAATCGTAAGTGAAAAGTATTACCTTTCAGGAATAATTAAGAAAAACAAAGAACCTTGACTACCATCATTAAAGCTTGATTTCAATAATATACGACTTACGCTGAAGAGGTGTTTATGTCACAAGGGAAGTAAGTTAAAGCCTTAATTTAAAGACGGCGTTAATGGCAAACTTTTTGTTTGAAAACTACCGATTTTACATTTTGGTGACGATTAGTTTTGGATAGTTTTTATTTGGTTTTGGGGATGGGCGATGGCAGTTTGAGCGATCTTTTTGTACTATTATGTTACAATTAAGATTTGTAATGATCTGTCAATAATATGGACATGACCTAACCAAACCTAGCTTAACCTTATTATTTTTAGGAGGTACATCGCTAAGTATTCTCCAGTAGCAGACATATTGATCACCGGAATTCCCGGCTGATAAGTGTTATACCTATTCGTTTAAATTCTAACATTAAAGCACTTAGAGCTGATTGCGAGATCCCATATTTTTTTGTTGATGTTCCATTTCAGCTCTAACCAATTTTTGAACTCTTCTGGTGATCCTCCATTATTCCTATTAAATTCTTTGATATATTGGATCTCGACTAATTTAAGGAACTTTTAAACAGTGTTCCTCCTCATGATATTCAACTACAATCTATGCTCTATTGTTGTGTTTACATCCACAACTATCAGGTTGGTTCCCTTACAAGGTCTTATCAAATTCTCCAAGGACAAGTCCTACCTTAACATATGGAAATACAGGGACATTGTCGTTCATATGAACATTATACTTACTTACAGATGATCCTTAGGGTACTCAATATTCAATGATTCCAGAGAATTTTGTATCCTTATTGTTTCTGGTTTTCAATAAATGAAACAATCCACCAGTGTGAAATGTCCCGAACACTTGACCGCTACAATTTCGCAAGGTGCAAGCTATGGTCAACCGTGTCAAAGACTTTTGTTAGATCAACAAACAGACCAGTTACCTTACTCTCTTCATTTAAGCTTGTATAAATTTGCTCAGTAAAAATCAGCACCTTCTCAGTCTCAGTACGTTTTGAGAACCCCATAGTGAGTTTTACTGAAATACAGATTATTGATAAAAAAAATTATAACTAAAATTTTATCATACAATTTTGAAAATACTGCTTAAATTTTCCTGGTCTGACGAACTCGTCAAAACATATCAACAAATAAATAGATTAAATTCCATGTATTTTGCAAGGATACGGGCAGGAGGAGGGGTAAGAAGGATTCCTTTACGAGAAATACAAGGACATGGCAGGAAATAGTTAGAAGCTTAGGTATTTTAATCAAATATGCTCTACATTGCAATAATTTTAACCTGTTTTATTCCAGATGAACAAGCAACAACACTTAGTCTTATAAAGAATGTTCATGATCATTTTTTTTTGTATGGAGGTATTTGTCATAGGAATAATGTCTATATAAAGCACTTTAAACTTGGAGCCGTAATTTCAACTTAAGAGTTAATTAACAAAATTGGTTGGCAAAGTATTACATTGCGTTTACTTTGGTTATAAACCATGTTCTCTTATTTTAATTGTTTTTGTTTCATGTTGATACTTTATTCTTGTAAAACTGAGTACGATAAACTGAAATAATGAGGAGGCATACATAATAATAATAATAATTTTTCCTAGGGGGGGGGGGAATGCGCATCTGCAACATAAGTGGCCCAGCGAGACCGACCGGTGTGTGGGGCTGTACAACCTGTACGACCCACTATAACCCTTCCTCTTTTATCTAAACCTCGTCGAGATTTCCATCCTGGACCCGCGTTAGCATTACACAAGATGGCTGTTCTTCGCCAGATTGGCGTTTGCTCTGTTCTGCTAATGCTGCTGTTGCTTCACGTGGTTTGGTCGTCGACCAGACCGTTCTCTTTCTTCGTCCGTAAAATCGTCTCTACATACTTAGCTACGGCGTCCCAGTTATCCTCCTTCTTCAGCATAAGCTCTACCGTGTTTTCGGGGGTGAATTCTCCGATCTTTACTCTCAGTACTCCTCTTTGTAGGTTCCATTGGCTGCATATGAACATTGAGACACATATGACTTTCTACTTTTCCTTGTTTGACCAGGTATGAACCGAAGTAACCGTGTCCAGACAGCAGTTGGGTTAGATAATAATTTACCTCCCCATGACTCCTCTCCGCGATCCTGACTCTGCCGATGACTTCACCGGCCCTTTCAGAGTTACTTCTTCTCTCGTAGAGAGGCATACATAATAATAATAATAATAATAATAATAATAATAATAATAATAATAATAATAATAACAATAATAATAATAATAATAATAATAATAATAATAATAATAATAATAATAATAATAATAAGAGGAAGTAATCGTTTTATAAAAATTATGGCGTTGTAAATATCAAACACAGCTACAACAAATGTGAACAAGTTACGTTGGTAGGTGGGGTTTAATATCCAAACGACCTAAGTACTTGTTATAATATAAATCAGATGGAGTAATATAGACCATATAAATATAAAACATGACCTAACCTGTTCTCGGTGTTACAGCTAGGTTTGATATTTGCAGTGTCTTAGAATTATTAGTACACATAATATTAATTAGAATTAATTTAGGGTAAACTAAAAACAAATAAAAAGTAAATAAAAAAATATAATATTTTGAATAATAATTCCAAACCCAATCATTACAGAAAAAAAATCAAATATATATATATATATATATATATATATATATATATATATATAAGAACATTAACGATACTGAAATTTTATATATAATTTGTATATGAGGAGTCCTATCAAAGTGCGTTATTGTTGAAAAAAATAATACCTACAAAATGAATGTAAAATAAGTATCTTAACAGAAAACCAAATAAAATGAAAAAAATCAGTGACTAATTGAAAAAAAAAGTATAAGAATTCCGTTTGTAAAAAAATAAGAGGTGGCATTCCGGTTGGTTGCAGATGAATCTTCAGTAGTACCTTGAGATTCATCAACCGAATTACAAAATATCTTGGCAATTAAGACGAGAGTGGATCAGCTGCTGGCACAGAAAAACCTATGACGTAGGAGATAGGCTTTCGAAGTGTAGAGTTTGGTACATCGACATATCCACTAGGCTCGATTGAGTCATCTTAATTTAGTTTATATTTTTCAGTGTGAGTTTTTAAAATTATTATGTCGGGTTATATTTTGAGTTATGACGTTCCCGAAATCTCGGGAAGGCCTAATAATGTGTCGCTCTGGAGAATGGAGGGATTTGTCTTAATAGGTTACTTTCGCGTTTGTGTACAATTACTTTTATAATTAAATGTAATTCCTCGAAAATTAGTTTATTGTAATTAACTCATTAAGAGTTATAGGCATGTTTTCCTATAGATGCCTATCATAGGTTAACATAATCCTATCCCGGTGTTTAATTAATTAATTACACCAGCAAGTAACCGTAACCCCAAAATTTTATTTATAAATCAAATGTAAAGAAGTCTTGAGATATGGCTAAAATAGGCCCACACATAAAATTTGTTTTTAATTGGTCCACACATTTGGGCTATAGAGCCACTGCACATATGATAAATGAATAGGTCAGACAGACAAGCAGACACGTCATATAGACGACAGACAGATTTCATTTTAAACATTTTTGGACTTTTTTGTATTTGCGAAAACCGATATAGATCATGTAACTTTCTCTTTAATACGATTATTACGTGAGAAAATTCAAATATTTGATAATATCATATTATGTGTTTGTAAGCTTTCTGAAACAGATCTTCGTTAGATGCACCTTCAATGCACCCAAACTGTTTAAAACTAGCTATTTATATTTTAATTTGTGATAATTGTACAGCACTCATCATTCACTTTAGTTGTTTTTTCATGATTAACACAATGAACATTTATCCTAATAGTATAGTGTACAAAACGCGATGAAAAAACTTGAAATTGTGTATCAGATCCCTCTATATTGTCTGGTAAAGATTATACCCATCACCACTATATATTTATCGTCACAGCTATGAAGTAAATTACAGTGCCTGCATAATCATATGTTACCGGATAAACTATCCAATAATAAATGGACTCATAATATACTTGCCAATTCCACTGCTATTGTTTAACGAAACAAAGTCAAAACCCAACAACCATTGCAATAAATAAAATAAGTTCATTATGCAGCGAACAAAATGTCAACGAAATTATCACCGACAAAAACGACATTGTTTTTAATTCTATAAATACGGAAATCAGCTGTTTATTGGATTGTATGTATGAAATGAAGTTAGCTTGACCTAAATAAGCTGTTAACACAACAGCGATGACTGTTATTTATTATATCGTTTTTGTATTTCTACTTTGACAGCTTTGACAATTTATCAGTATGATAACTTTTTAATCAAAATAATAGTTTTTAAGGATGATTACATAAAGCGTTTAATTTGTAAAATCGTTATTTTAAAATAATTAGAATTTTAAAATTTACGAGTATTAGTTAAAAAGTTGGTGTTGAATTTTTAGTAGATATATTTCTATTTAGGATTCCCTGAGATCCATTTTTTTTAATGATGTCTTCCGTCATGTTTCATCTGTTATCTATGGAGTTCTTTTCAGCACAAACAGTGGATCGATTTTGGTTAAATATGGGTATGTGTAGAGAGTTTGATAATACCTCGAGGCCTGTACAGTTTCCGAGTAGGCTACTTAAAATTTTGGTAGTGGCTGTCATTTGACAAAAAACACAAAAACCTTGAGCATTAGTAAAAATCTGATATGGTCCACTCGTTTTGGGTAGGAGCATACTGACCGTAAAGAGACATTCTGGTTTTATAGTTAATGTATAATGATGGATAATCAGTTGCTAGCCGTCCTTTAAGTAGTGTAGGCCTGAGTATGGTGGTTTATTTGATCACGTTTGTATTTAGTCTTAGTTTTGACTGTTCAGGTCTGGTTTTAGGCTCAAGTTATTTCCTTAGATTATAGATTAATTTTAGTTTTCTACTATATTAAGTTGGTGTTTTTTTTTTCTTTTCTTCTCTCTTTTACGCTCCAAGTTTAACACTTGATAACAAGAGTTGATTTATACTCTCGAAACGTCGTGTATTATTTTTTCTGTACACAAATGTGGCAAACGTCCTATTAAATCATATTAATAATATGAACAATCCATCATTACCAAACACCTTTAAACCAGAATGATGGATTGTTTATGATGTAGATATACTAATTGGGTCATTTGTCATTATATTTTGTGTTATAAAAACTAATACACGACGTTTGAAGAATATTATCTCGTTACCAAGTGAAACTAAAAAAAAAACAGAATATAGCTTATTCAAGGACAATGTGGAAACTAAATCTAAAACTAGTAATCTCAACGTTAAATAGGGCCTGGTTTCACAACAAAATTCTCGAAACGACTTGAATTCAATTTTATATACAGAATTAATGGTAAATGTCCGAATAAACTATACAAACACATACATAGATTTAATTCGCCGAAAAAGGTGTATTTGGAATACCAAACACGTTGTTTTCGGGTCATTATATCTCAAAAGGAAATTATTAATATACAAAACTTAAAATTGATATTTCAACCCATCACATAATTTTTTAAATATTGATTTGTCAGTTCTAAAAAAAAAACGTTAATAATATGAGTTTTGTCGTAATCAGTTATCAGTTACTCATTAGCCTACTCAATTTTAGTAATTAAAGTTTTCAAATTTAAGAAATCCTGATACAAGATAAACTCTCTAATGGTACATATCAAGAGTTTTGTAAAAAAATAGAAATTCTTACAAATCGTCATGGCATATTCAATGACCTACTTCTAAAACGATTTTGACTAACATAAAATATTCTGAGAGATACCTAACCTATATCGAGCATTAAAATTGAAAATAATTTGTGACAAAAAATGTCGCAAACAGGCGGGAACAGATGGAGAGACAGACACATCATTCCGAAAATATTGTACATGTATTCATAAAGATTAAAAATTTTAAGAAATACCAAAATGGGGTAACGATTCGCAACATCACGTTAGAGTACTTTCGTAAAACCCAGTTAGAAATTAATTGGTATGTGTGCGGGTGGAGGGTGAGGGAGGGGAGGAATGCTACAGGTACATTAATTATGTTGAAAAGCAAAAAAGATCTCAATTCAAAATTTGTCAACCTGTGTCTTTGCTTATAATAGAATTAATTATACTGTGAATATTCACGGTTAACGTACACTCTAAACCATGGTAAACATCACTAAAGAAAACACGAGTTTCAAGACGTTATTATTATTACTATTATTATTATTATTTTTAACATTATCATTATCATTTACGGAAACACAGAAGTCAACAATAATAATAACAGATAATAATTTTCTTTAACTATAATTATCAATCTTGTATGTTAGGCATTCATAGATACTTAATACAGCGTCGTTCCTACTGTCTGTATAACGAGCTCACTGCATAGCAATATTGTGGCGCTGCCTTATCAATTAATTGTTTGTTTCTTTAGCAGATCAGTTCAGGTAGTCAGTTATTTTATACTTCAATTCCTCAACTATTTAGTCATACTCATAAAGTTTTGTTTCTGCAGGTGTGTTGTTCAGGACAGTGTTTGTGATTAATTATTAGTTTTAAATAACAATTGTTTATTTAGTGATGAAAACATTTGTTTTTACGAAAACATAATTATGTATTCATGAAGACGGTTAGTGTAAGTGAAGTGAATATAAATGGTTTATGTGAGTTTATTGGTTAGTAGTTGTGCGTATGCTGCTCGGTGTAATGTCTTGAATTACATCTTAATTTTGTTCAGGTAGGCACTTTAGTCTTTACCTATATGATGTTATGATTGCTGTTATTAACATGAATTGTAGTTTTAATAGTAGGGCTAATTTAATGGTAATTTTTTACTGATAGTAAAAATAATTTTGGTGTAGGTTACTTACAGTTACATTCATTTAGAACATAACCAAGTTATATTATACATATTCTATCTTTTAGGGACATTTATGACACTTAGGCGCAAATATTAAAGTAGTTTTCCGTAATAGGTATTGTCCTAAGACCTAATTTAAATATATAGGTCATTACATATAGCCTTACATATAGGCTATTTTAGGGAAAAGTATAAGTAGCAATTTAGGTTATCATTGAGTCATATTTAAATATAGCACCTTTTCTTGTGCTAATCATTAAAATAGTTTGGTTGATCGTTACTTTGTATTTTTTGGTAATTGTATGGAATGATTATAATTAGACTAAGAATATCAAAGGAATGGTTAATAATATTGGCGATTTTGATTGGTTTATAAAATATTACAATAGCCTAAAGATCTATTGGTCCTAAACTTAAAGGAATGACTTTATAGGTAATTTCCTACTTCATGTTGTCTAAGAATTCTTTTGATTTTTGTATACAATTAGATTATTTTATATTTTAACCGTAAATGATTTCTATGAGCATTTCGGGTTACAACTAATACATACGTAATCGTAATTATCAGTCAAGCTTATACAAGAATTAATAAATGTATTATTGGCTATAATTAACAACTTCAACATATTTGAAATATTATGATTCAGGACCAATTATATATAATGTACATTTTCCGGTTAGGATCTCTTCATTGCAGGTAAAACTTATGCTTCAAAAAATATAACTGGTATTGATTTGTTCGTGTGTGTGTGTGTGTGTGTGTGTGTGTGTGTGTGTGTGTGTGTGTGTGTGTGTGTGTGTGCGTGCGTGAGTGCTTGCGTGCGTGCGTGCGTTATGTATTGGCCTACTGAGTATCCAAAAGTTTTCGGAAGAGTTAAATATATTTAAACCAGGAAAGAAAAAAAAAGAAATCTTGCAAAATGTTTTATGGTTCAAAAAACTATTTTTTGTCGTATGATGTAAATTCACACTTTCCCTCAAAATGAGGGTCAAAATTATAAAATGTAAACCTCCATCAAGTGACACTTCATTTTAAAGGCTTTGATAAAAGAAGAACAATGGGGAAAACCATGTTGATCCTACCCATAATGGCGACCGTTCAAGTAAACAAAATGGCCAACTTCAGTTTTATGTTCGTGAAAAAATAATACTGTGACACAACGTTTCTTTAGTGCATTTTGATACAATCAAATTAATTGCTTAAATTAACATTTTATATTTTAATGACAAGATTGCATGGTACAGGGTGTGACAAAAATTTGGATTATGCAGTTACGCCATATAGAATTAATTATACTAGTTTTAGAGAACGACTTATAGTAATGTGTACTTTAGATCTAACCTGAGCTTTTTCTATACCAAACGTTGAAAGCGTGTTTCCTCCACAGGTTGACAGTGTGCTGAATCTATAATAATAATTTCCCATAATATGCAACAGTGTTTCCCTTGATATTCACAGCGTTTCTTCTGCGATTTGATTTCTGTGTTCTTCCACATTTTGCGGTTTGTTTTTAAAACCTTGACTTTCAGATGGACCCGAAAATAATAGGGGATTTCCTATTTGTTCCTTGCCTAACTTTCAACAGTGTATTTTCTTGTACTAAGTGTCTTTAAACTGTCTAATTTTCTCGAGATTAATGCATTTAAGTTACTTAGTTAAATGTCGTCCGACATGTAAATAACTTGTTACAATGTAAAAGAGGGAAGATGAAAAAATATTTTGTAGACTATTGTTTCACCCTGTACAATGTAATGTTGACATTGAAATGTAAAGTACTAATTTATCTTATTAAATTTCATAGAAATACACTAAAGAGACGTTGTGTCACCTTATTATTTTTCTCAAATACAAATCTGAAATAAGTTGCCCTTTTTATTTACTTGACCGGCTGCCAATTTGTATAAGGTCAATATAACGAGATCTAGTTTTCGCCATTGTCCTTCTTTCAACAAGGTTTTTAAGATGGGGGGGGGGTTTATATTTAATAAGTTTGAGTTGACCCCCAAAATCCACATTTTGAGAGAACAGGTGAATTTAAATCATATGCCACAAATAAAACATCTGCAAGATTTAGCTCTTTTGTTTTTCCTTGTTGAAAAGATAGTTAAAACCGTTCCGGGACTTTTTGGACACCCAGTAGCCCTATATTATTAGTAAGTAAGGTGTCAAGCTCCGGGGAACGATTCTAAATATCAAAATAGGCTAAAGAAAAAAGTTTCTATAAACATAGCCTATGTTTAAAAATGATTAGTTTTCCGTTTAATTATCTACCTTTTTTATATAGGCCTATATATTTGTATTTGTACCTTGCCCTACATTTAAAATCACAATAAAATACAAACGAATAATTTTCACAATTGCGGTTTTTGTACATACGTTGTTTAGTACGGGATCCTAAATAATGTTTCAAATAATAATACAAATAATATTCCCATAGACTTTTGGAAGATATTTGGATAATACGTGATATAAAATGGATAAATAATTTAATGGGTAAAGTTAAAACATTAAATTTTCAGGCGTACATACAATGTCGGGTAAATTTAATATGCAAATTAATATTAGTACCTATTTGTATGGAATGAATAAAGTGACTACATGGCAGAGTGTTTAACAAATAAAATTACTTGTCAGTTACTCCCTCAATTTCGGTGACTATAGTAATTATTTAAAACGATCCATGGATATTGGATTGTACTGTTTTGTTAAATGAACTTTTGTTGACCTCTATAGCTCTGTTTAAACACATGTGTAAGCAAAATCCATTATTTATCTACAAGTTTAATTTATTGCATTCATAAAAGCCTAAAACATATTGTTATTTAAAACAGTGACTTTAAATTGATATAGGCCCTGAGAAAGTATATTTCTGTTGGATCAATTTTTGTTCACTTATTAACCTATGATTAGGTTCCGGTATTTTTTTGAGGGACTAATGATGAAATAAACTATACAGTCACAGAAATAAAGATTTATTGGTAGTCTATCTGTTAAGAATAAAACTCCAAAAATGAATTATGGCTCATCATAGCAGTACTAATTTGATATATGTTTTTACTTAGGTCTAGTTAGTATTTTGAACGTAATTTAAAAATGTTTAATCTTTATAATATCCTTAAGTTTCAATTTTGCCCTCCAAATTTCAACGATAGGTACAAATATTGAGTAAAAATGTACAGTAGTCATCCCTTAAGCGCAGAGCACATGTTGTTTATTTCCCTTAGGAGAAAGAAATACATTTATTTTGTATTCATGTATTCTCATTAGACATTTACCTGCAATGTATCTTTTGAATGTTATATTTGCTCTGCCAGTATTTAACGATATTACGACTTTTTTTGACTGATAGGATATAGGCCTAGGCTACGATCTCCAAAAACAAAACTAGTTGATGCAGAGCAGTAATTTTGAACAAAAATCTAAACATCTTCAGATTTTATTTAGTAAAGTTAAAATCTGCTGGTGAAACAATTAATTCTAAACTAAATTTTCTTTCATTGCTGGTTCTGATAGTATTAATTAATTTTATACACCGTCATAGTGTGGGCTATTAATCTGCATATTTCATAAAAATTTGAATGAAATCGTTTGAACCGATTTTGAGATATTGGGTGTTTTATGGCAGCTCCATAGAGGATATTTTGTTTTGCCGTTAGTTCCCGAATGGGTGATGGCGACTGATTGTTTGGTTGGGGCTCTTAGAGGCTACACTTGGTCAATGCCAATTTTGATGAAGTCAGATTTTTAGTTTACCCGCTAATTTATGGTGAGCGCCATTACGATTAGGAATTTACCCATATCCTGTTTAAAAAACTGACTAGTTTTATTTTCTAACCAAGTTTTTTTTGGGAGCTGGTAATCAGTACGAGTTTTTTGTGCCATAGAATCGATATTTTAAGAAAATGGGAATATAAAGTTTAATATTTTGTCTAGTAGCAGCTAACCTCAAATACTGAGATATTAACTGAAAAAATGAAAAAAAAAACTTCGATTGTTAAAAATATTTTCTCATACCAAATTTCACCGGTTGTAAATGTCTTTTAGGCTTAGGCCTACAACGAGTTTCTGCACTAAGGAAACTAAAACTATAGGTAATAGTTTTAAGACCAAGCCCATTCTCTTTTAGGTTGGCCTTCATCTTATTTTGTCATATTGAAATAAACAATACAATTTAACATTACTGAGTGATGTTTTGTTTGAAAGGTCTATTCAAAACAATAATTTTTTTAAAACTGAATTTTCGATTTTACCACTTAGTCCAATATGGCGACAACAGAAAGTTAAAATTGCAATATGAAGGTTACCCTATTTTCTCTTCAAATATTACCTACTAATATATTTCTTAATTGTATACCATTTTCTTTCACACATTATCTTATTAATTTTCTTTTATATTATGTGTTAAATTTTATTTATTCTTTTAATTTATTGATTCCTAAATTCGCTGAAACCTCTCAGTTTCATGGTGAACCCCTTCGAGGTATTGAAGTGTAGAGGCCTCTTCTAATTGTAGGTTCATGCATAACATCATCCCATATTATTAAAAATCTTAACTTTTAGATTATATTGTTGTTCATAGGCGAAAAACATTGCAGTTAAGATTGCCTTAGAAAGGAGAAAAGACCATCAGATAGAGATCCTTAGTCATGAATACTCTATTAGTTTCAAGTTCGGAAGAGAAGAAAAATATTTTCTTTTAATTTCAATTTTAGAAGGTTTTCGTTGAAAGGGATTTTGGTGAGTTGAATGTGCGCCGTATGTATAGGTTGTTAACGTACAGCCCGATACTATAATTTGTATCTTAAAAAATGAAGGCGTTTCAATCTAAAATGTGAATTTATTAAAGACTTAATGGTATATACTGAAGGGTGGTAAAAAAATATATAAAAAAACACATCACCCTCATGTTCATTTTTTGAATTTTTACTTAGGGTATCCTGTAAACCTATCACTACGATTCGTCTCCATAAGAGTCCTTGGAGGAATTCTGTAAGATGGTTGATCCCAAATAATTTCCCGCAATAATACTTGTCCGTTTTAAATCAGGATTTTTCGCCTTGTCTGATATTATCGGAACAAATTTATTTCGAATGGTCTTAGAATTATTTTTTACATTTTACTATCTCATATAAGTAGTAGACTAGAGAAATTTATGTGGTAGATAAAAAATAGATTTAGAGTTTTTTGAGAATGTAGCCTATCCGTTTTGAGGAACTCTTGTTTCCATAAAAGTGATTTTCGGAATATGTATTTGTCCGTCTATCATATGCTCTACAGCCCAAACGCGTGAACAGATTTTAATGAAATTTGGTAGGCTTTTGTGGGCGTATGTTTGCCATTTCTTTGGACGATTTTTTAAATTTTCTATAATTTACATTAGAATTTACTAGATGCCCCCCCTCAAAAAAAGACCGAAACAAAACATAAAACAAAAAAATAAAATATCAAACCAGCTCTTACGGTTTTTATTAAATTTAGGCCTAATCTGCTGTTGCAATATACGTAATTTCTCAAAATTGTTTCTACCTTATTCGATCAAATTATTGAGGGAATTGTGGAGATTCTTGACCCAAACCCGTGTGCAATAATGTAAGTAACAAAATATTACCCTTCAGGAATTACAGTATGGTAATAATAATAATAATAAAATAAACCTCTATGGCCATCATTATTAAATTTTTGCCCTGAATATACTTTTATGACAACTGAAGCATTTAGGGTGTATTTAAATATACCGTGTGTTCCAAAAGATATCTTCCGTAATTTTTGAACGGATGGGAAATAGAAAATAAAACTTTTGGATTGTCTTTGGATAAATAGGACCAACTTTTAAATATTACGTTTCATTTGTTTATTTCAATTCGTTAAAAAATTACGGAAGGGTCCCATACTTTTGGAACATTCTGTATATGAAAGATGGAAGATCAAATTCTTTAAATCTTAATAAAATAGTATTTTAATAAATGGAGTAGGTTTCTCAATCATACCTTCAAATTTCCCTTATATACGAGATATTAAGCCGTTCTCATACTTTTCACCCACACTGTTATACTTTCCCGTTTTTATTGACAATTATTGAACTAACATTTTGTCGATGAATAGTTTTTCTTGGTTTTGGAAATGGGTGAGTCTGAGTTTGTCTAATGTTTTATCACAGTTAATGTTTTTAATATTTAAAAGATAAAACAATTTCAAACTTGCTTTACCAGATTTGTAAAACCCTGCATTATAATAGAACCTTACTCTCATTAAAACTAACGCCATAGCCTTATTTTAAATTTCCTTTCATTTTTAACAATACAACTTTTTGCGGCTATAATAACCTATTTGAAATTGTTACCTGTTGTAATTATTCTGCAATATATAACTATTTATTGATATTTATCGAACGAACTTGCTGAAATCGTTACCGAAATGTTCTTTATGAGTTTCATTATATTATGAATCATTCGTCTGTCGATCTGATTAAAAACAACTTTAAAAATCGTCATTGCTGTTGATAAACATTGTTGGTATTCGGAAATATCAAAGGTTGCTTGTATTTTGTATAAATATTGAACCAAAACTTTCGATTAATTACCAAACTTTGAAACATTATAAAAGTGTTTAATTTTGATAATAATTATTCTATCTGGGTTATAAATTTAGCCTTTTTATGTACTCTCTAATTGAAAAACAAAAATAATGCTTAAAGGAAACTACATCAATTATAAATAGCAATGATTTTCATCAATTATTTATAAAGATAATGCAATTTGTTTAAAAATTAAAGATTTTAAAGGTTTTTTATGGGTTCCAGACACGTTGTCATCTGAACATGTAGTGTCATCTGAACATGATTTCATAAAAACCCATACATTAGAATTTGAAAAGTTTAGGAAATAAATCAAACTTTATTGTAAACAATATGTTCCGGACATTTCCTCTACTACGAAATAAATCCCCGCAAATTATATATTGATTTTTATATTTGTGTGCAATATTGGAAACAAAAAAAATACGAACCAGGAATAATTTGCAATACCCGACAGTACATCTTCACCGATTTTTCGAATCAAATACGATTTTACTTAGAACGATTTTATAGTACAAGAGAAGGATACTTAGATAGTATTTTTAAAATGGTCTTAATCTAGAAACTAAAATTTTTGTGCATGGACATGTATTTATATTGAATGGTTTATGTTAATGTGGCTTGAGGGAGTAAATTTATGAACGTAGAGGAGGCTATTAATTAATAAATTATCTGCCATTATTTCAGGATTGTACTAATCGAAATCACCATATTTTCCCGCCAGTGTGTGAAGTTTAAACTTCAACTCATGATGTAATGTAAGAAAGCAATATACAAGAAGCTAGCGTGTTGAAATTTGTAAAAAATCCATTTCAGAAACTTGAGTGAGACTCTGTTTACGTAAGAAGCAATATCATTGTGCTCAAAGAGAAATTGCTTTTCTGCTTTTACTTATTGTTAAAGATATTGTGAACGTTTGTAGAATATTTTAGAGGATCTTCTATACATTTGTTTATTGGTTCAAAGATGATGGAATGTCTCGTAGGTCATTTTTCATAGTTTCGTATGTACACAGAGACGTTCATTCTGATAATGTTTTTACTTTATCACATATATGTGTTGGAGAAAGTTATGTATTTGGTTTATAAATGTATGTTGAGTTTTTAGAGGGAATATAGGTTTTAATATCACCTGAGTTCAAAATACGATTTTACGAACCACGCCTGTAGTCTGTATAGTACAGCCTCAACGAATGGGACTAACCATTTCGCCGTATTTTGAGGCATATCTTCAAAATTTGGTTGTTCTTGCCATACGACATAAACTACGATTTTCTCAAAAGTCAGCTATAACGATTTTGATCAAATGTCGATAAAATATAGCCTATAAGGTTACATAATGATTGTTTGCCATGACTCAAAAAAATGTCGTTACTGGAGTTGTTGCTTAAAAAGGAACCGTCGTAATATCTATCTAAAAATATGCGCAACGAATTTAGATAAAATCGTTTGTTAAATATAAGGATTTGTAAACTAAATTTGTGGTAAACTTGTCTGAAAACTAATAAGATAAAGTTATGTGAGGGATAGAAGATCGTTGTTACGTTCTGTAAGGAAATATCTTTTTCGAGTTCTTCTGATTAAAAAAAAGTTTATACACTAGAATATACATGATCGACAACAAAGAAATTGTAATACAGTACTAAAAACAAAATATCATTTAAAAATCCTAATTATTTAAGATAAACAAGACAAAAAAGATAATTAATGACAAGGAGAGAGAGAGAGAGGGAGAGAGAGAGAGAGAGAGAGAGAGAGAGAGAGAGAGAGAGAGAGAGAGAGAGAGAGAGAGAGAAACATGATATAATGGTGCCTCCATGGGTCTGCCCGTAAATTAAACGCTGTTTCAGGAGTTATCACAAAAAATTGCTTGAAATAAGTTATGCCAGTTTTGAAATATTCACTGTTGCCCAATGTCACTATTTGACATGTAACTTCCGAAATAAAATTTATAAGGAAACTTTAACTGACGTCGTAATGAACTGACGTCGTAAACTGAAAGAAACAACGTTGTTACCGAGTTGTTTACAGTGTCTAGTATTTTATTTTGTGATTCTAATCTTTAGCGGAATTTAGAGCGTTTTTAGAGATAAAGTTATCGATGTCGGATTTTTAGCAGAAATATCGATTTTGAGATTCTGTGAGCTCCAAAAAGTGTTTATTGTAGAAAACATGACACCTATCAGTTGTCTGTATCTACAGCCTAAACGAGTGGATAGATTTTGATCAAGTGAGTTTGCATATTTGCTCAAATTCTAGATTTTGTTTCATGATTACCTAAAAATTTAGAGGTAGCTCCCATAACAAAATAAACTAAAAATTACGATTTTCATCATATCTAACGAATTTGATCAAATTTTACTGGAAAGTGGAGTCCAAAGCCTAACATAATAATAAAACGAATCGGTTGAAATTTCCTCCAGAAATCCCGGTACTTAAGTTATCTGTAAAATAAAAATTGTCCATGTTCCTCAACGTTATTCTATATAAATGTAAAAATGAACTGGACTTTATTACAAATTAATAATGTAATTATAGTATTTAATTGACAGAGTTAATTGTTTAATTGTTGATGGGCGAAATGATCCCGAAGATGGCGCCAGTGTAGTGGAGAAATTTAAAAAAATTTAACTGCAATAAAAGTATTCACTTTAATGAATATTATTTAATTAACGTCAAGAAGTTGTTGTCTTTCTATTTTGTAATAACAGCAGTTTCGGTATATCTTATACCATCATCAGATGACGAACACAAATAGACACACTGAACATTAATATTCATCGCACAAAAACAAATAGCCTAATCCTAATTAATAAATATAGTATGTACTATAGTACACGTCAAAGTCTGTAGTAAAAAAATGCTATATGAGTTGTGACCACATTCTACACTTACTGTAGTCAACTACATAATGAGCTACGTTATCTTACAGACTGGTTGAGTCTTGTTAGTTTTTGTTGTCTATAATGGCTAGCCAACAGTATCAAATAAACAGTTGATGGGAAATTTAGTTTATCATACACTATCCGGGTTGGTTTTGAAATGTTTGTAAGGTTGGTACTCCTCCAATATATCCATTTTTCTGTCTTTTTTTAGTGGATGTAAATATTAATTATATTAAAGCAAGTCGCAAGGTATTATGAAAATCATTATTTAAAGCAGTTTGTTGGCTAAAATGAATAGTTCAAAATGATTAATAAATATTCTTTTACAAAGTGAGAGAATAACAATTGATTATTTGTATTTGTCCACATTATACACTCGTGGGAATTGACTTTCTTTACAGATCTGGATAAGTACAGAGGTGGCATTATTAAAGTTTTTAAATTGGTTTTACAAAGTCTTTGTGAAATCTTCTCTGTAATTAATGTTTCCTTGCAATAACAGAGAACAAAGAAAATCGTAATGTTTATAGAAAATGTTGATTATTAATGTATTTATTTGAGAAGTCTGTGATGATGTAAAATTCTATTTAACTATATTTCATAAAGCAAACACGTTTTAATTAAAAAAGTTATCGTTGGTTAAATTGTAACTTTAATTATTTTTCTTTTACCTTAACGTGTATATTTTACAATTTATTTCATTGTAGAATGGTTGCACTGACTGTTTTTATAATTAAATCATATTGAGCTTCGATCTAAAAAAAAAAAAAAAAAAAACACCTAAATTGAGTATGTCACGCACACGCACGGGCAGAAGCACGGAAGCTGTATTATTTCATTCCTTTTTTTGTCTTTGTTTATATTGTCATTTACTGTCTGTTTGTTCTTGACTTTTTTATCTTAAGTAATTAGAATTTTTAAAACGATATTGTTGTTATTTACGTACTGTATTTTAATTTTCATAATCACAGTTGTATTGGTTCGTTTTATTGTTTGTTTGTCGATCATGTGTATTAGTTCAACTATTGTATTCTAATTTCATATTTCAATTTGTATGTTTGTTTGTTTTGTTTATTTATTATAGTGCATTTAAAGGAATGGAAAATAAAAAAAAAAAAAAAAATTGTACTAGTTGCAGTGGGAGAAAGAGAGGAGTAGTGTTGAAGAAGGGAGGGGGCGGTAGTGAGAAATATGGGCAAATTAACGTTGTAAAAAAATATTGCACTAACTTTCTCACCTACTCATTTATAATCGAAATACTAACCAAACGAAAATATTCGTAGACAACAATGTCAGTTCGTCATAACAGTGGTCAGTAATAAATGTACGTCTTAGATTAGTTACAAGAATATTTAAAATCATAAATATTATAAAATAAAACCAAGTTTAAATACTCTCGGTCAAAATTCTTTTTCGTTATAAAATTTTTTCCTTTACGATTATTTTCTGTTATTTGATATTTTGTACTCTCGTTTGGGGGGAACTTAGCAACTTTTACCTGATCAAGTAGTAGGCAACATCCGAATTGAGCAACATGCCAAAAAGGGTTCTGACCACCAACGTCCGAACTGAGCAACCAACGACAGACCTTTGACGCACGATGGACAGATTTTGGAATGTAAAGATATTATTTAACACTTATCATACAAACCAATTCTTATCAACTACAAAATACCAAATCAGGTTAAGGTTAGGTTAGGTCTGTAGAATCTAAACGTATTCATAACGTAGAGGCCTCTCTCACTCACAATAACTTTAACACTTTCACTCATGTTATATGTCAGAACCATTTTCAACCAACCCGCACACATACTGACTGATTGTCAACAACTATCCTCAGGTAGCGCTACATGTCATGAGTCATGAATACGTGTACCAGAGGTCATTACCACGTCCTGTCGCTAACATCCGTCCTAAGCGACACCCTTACTTGCCTTCCGCTTGTCTACCTGAGGGGCAAATTGCTCAGTTCGGATGTTGGGATTAGTATAACCTTCTTTGATCCTTTACGATCATAAAAATAGTTGCTCAGTTCGGATGCGCCCGTTTGGGGCATTATTGCAACAACAATTGAGTGATATCGGTAAGCCAATTTGATAAAATATGTTTTTATATCGGACGTAGGTAGTTTCGTTTTCATTGCTAATTAACCTTTTTGAAAACTTGACGATCCATACGTGTTGTTTGGCTACTTAAAGACTTGAGAAATTTGATCGAAATTGTTACAGTCGATTTTGCGAAAAATATAATTTTGTCTCAGTGGAGGAAAAGTGGTTTTTGTAGTGATGTCGTCTGTCTCGACTTGTATCTTTTCATCAACTTTCGTAAAAAAAAATTCACTAAATGCAAAAATATTTCGTTTCAAAAAATTTAAAAAACAAAATTAGTCGCGATTTTTAGTGACTCAATATTTTGTTCGAAATTGGGAATTTTATTTGTACTTAATGCAATCAACATTATTCCCGAATAGCTACGGTTTAGATCAATTATCTTTAAAAATACAATTTGTGTATTATGCTTTTAAAGTTACCATAATTTTTTATGATTAAAAAAATTTGTTAATTCATATTGATATAAAATCAACAATAACGTTACAATCATCTGCTATCCTATATAAACTTATTTTGAAATAAGGTTTTGTATAAACAGAAGGAAACTTTCTCTGTCAAGCGTGAATAAAATCCATCCGCCATGTGCAGATTGCAATTAATCACCTTAATGAAGATGTATTATAATGTGGGTACTTTCAAAGTTCTATAATTAAAACTGGAAATTAGAAATTACAAACAGAACGAAAGTGTAAATGAGTTTGTTTTAAACTAATTAGATGCTTGTGAAATATATTTGAGATTACAAACTGCAGTACATATTTTGTGAAAAAAATAGAAACATAACAAATTGAAATAAAGTAGGCTATTCAATATTATGAAAAGTTGGGGGGGGGGGGTTATTTGAATTGTTTGATATCTTATAAAATTCTTATCAATGTCGTAAATAATATAATTCATATTCCTAATTATTTTAAATAATGTATATCGATCGTAGACGTACGTTGTTTGTAAGGCTAATAGAAACTAGGGGTTTCCTTCAAAATAATTACTTACGTCTTCAGGAGATGTGATTCTTATTGACTAAAGTGTTTCTGGAAGTATTCATTTGTCAACTTCTCCAGTGGGTTTGTTACAATATTTTAGATGTTATCCATACTTTGAAAATGACAACCTTGTTTTTTGGAATTTTGTGAATGAAATAATCACATGAATTTAGATTAAGGTAGTAAGTGGGTTTTTGTACCACAAGGAAGTCCTTCGTAGCTAAAGTGCGGTATGATTGAGAGTGTAATTAATATGAGTATTAAAAAGAGAGAAAAAAAAATCTATGATTGAACATTAATGACAATTTTTCTAAGTCTTTTAAGAATCTTGACGATAGTAAATTTGATTCGATTTTTGCCCTTAAGACAAAAATTCCTTTTATATGTCTTAGATTTTTCTATACTTGCTTCTTTAGGAAGTGGCTGATATTTTTGACTGCCAATACTTACTTCGAAATTTTGTATCTTTTTTACACTAAAAAATTCATGATATATCACCCATTTCAAAAACGAATATTTAAATTGTTATTTTCAATGTATCAAAAACAACCATCTTCAGCTTTGGAGCCATTTTTTAGCAGAATTTTCGTGTGCTCAAATAATATGTTAAAATCTTCTAAAAAGTTTGATAATTCAGAGTTAACTCATAGTCAAACATTGTTATCATCATTTTTTGTCGTTCAGAATCTTTAACTTTTTGTCAGTTCGTTTTGTGCTTGGTTGTCTGAACGAGGCTCATCCTCCATGGTATCTTTTTTCACTTGATTAAAAAGATGTGATTCGAATAAATCAAAATAAAGACATGGAGAACATCTACACTTTTTGTCTCCACATTTTGTTTATATTTACACTTAAACATATATTTCTGTAAGTATAGTTTCTGGGTATAAATTTTCAACTCTCAGAGCAAATGTAAAAATTGTATTAAATCTTATTCTTAAACAAGTTCTAAAATTCAAGTTACCTTATTATATATATATATATATATATATATATATATATATATATATATATATAACTTTTCATTTAAAAGAATGGCTACCCTGTGTAGGTTTAATCGAGACATTATTTATTTTCTATAGGCTATCTGATTTTCTACTACGCTAATTATTTTAGAATTACTAGCTGCCATTGTGCAGAATTTCTGCACATTCGCTTTGAGCAGATTTACATAACTTTAAAATAAAGTAATCATTAAACAGATCATCAGCTGAAAACATCTGTTTGAGTTTGTTGTAAAACTACAAATTTGTTTATGATTGCAATGCAACATTAGAATTTCGCTAATGGAGATATATTTTAAAATTCAAATTAAATAAACTTCCCACAGTGTAAGATGTCAACGGATTGTTTTTATGGTGATGATCGCAACATTCATTATCATTCTTCCTACTATAAATTTGTCAATTTAGTCAATAGGCGATTAACTATGTAACATACAGGACGATTCAAAATTGCACTGCAATATTCCGGGAACTGATTCTACCAGTAAAAATAAAACTAAATGTCTTAAAATATAAAGTGTTCTAAAAGTGTGGGACCTTTCCGTAATTATTGAACGGATTTAAAATAGGAAAATGAAACTTTGGGAATGTCCTTGGATAAATAGGACCTGCTTTGAAAAATTTCAACTAAATTTCTTTTAACAAAATTAGATAAGATTCAAATGAATGGATTCTTGATAGTTTGTTTTGAAACTGATCTTATAGCGTTGTAATTTGCTAATTATAAGTGTGTGGGAGTTTCATTTTTTAAATGGAGTCAACAGAATTTGAAAGTATCATTATTTTAAGAATGTGGATACGGGAATTTAACAAAGTCGTATTTAAATGGTCTACATTTATTTATTGATACTTTTTGTTTTGCGACTATTTCCTATCAACCTCCATTAGACTTAAATAAAGTGTTGTATATAACACTTAAGTGGACATCCAGGAAAGCTATTGTTATGTGTTTTTCTAATTGAGTTTTTATTAAGATTTGAGTTGGCTCCCTCAGGACCTCTCCGGGGGTTGGGTTTGAAAGTTTTTGGAAAGCAGATTATATTTATCCAAAGATTTTTTCAAAGAATTTAATTTAATTTTTCTTTTTCAATCCGTTCAAAAATTGCGGAAGGGGTCCCATACTTTTGTAACACCCGGTATATGTCATAAAAGCTACGTTTTCCAGTTATGGCTAAATATTTAGTTAAATATTTAACCTTGATCTCTACTCCAAGAGTCATACTCTTAGTCCTAAAACCCAAACTAACGATAAAATTTATATTTTAGATTTTCAAAAGTGAATAAAATATGTTCAAGTAATTTCCAAGTATCTTCAGTAATTTATTTGGAAACTGGTGTAAATATTAAAGAAAAAAAAAATAAAGAAAAAAATGGAGTCGAAACGCAAACTTTTAAGTCAGAAGTAAAATATCTTTGATAGATGTAAAGAAAAATATAAACCTTGTAGAGAATTTATTTCGGAGAAAATAGATGAAAATAAAGTCAATAAAAATCAAATGTAAGTTACAGAAATGTAATAATATTAGAAGATTATTGTTGTGTTTCAAATTGTTACGGGTTTCAACCACAGTTTCGTTCGTTTATTTATAACAGAAATAGAATATCTGTAACTTGTATTTTTTGTAATCCGATGTCAATTGAGTACATTTATGTTTGCATATAAAAGGAAAAGTAGAACGTTTTTATTTATATTTTATAAGTGAGTTAAAGAGATAAGGGAATGTTGTGTTTTATGACTTTTAACATATAAATTAATGAAAGTATAATGGTCACAGTTTTAATGTACCTACAATTCTTCAGTATGGGTAATTCTCAACCACACCAAGTAACCCATTGTTTGTCTACCATCGTTTGCAGAAGGGGAGTGGAAGATATTCAATCTAATACATTCACTTAGCTACCTCGATAAAATATGTATTTAAAAACAGAGGAGTTAGTGTGTTGTTATTATTGTTCAGTTTCACGAGATTTAGGTGCCTTTAGATGGTAAACGGAAACAATGCTACATTTTAGTCAAATACTAGACGTAGATACGTATTTTTAACTATAACTAAACTTAGAAAAGTTGTTTCTATTTAAAAAATACAAAATATTAGGAAATATTTGGTGCAAAAACATTGTACAACTTTCTTACTTACCCACCCTCAAAATCAAATAACTAATCAAGAATAATCGACGCCAGAAAATCCAGTTCAGTAGTGAAATATCAAAAAGTGAAATTGGACAATGGACTGTTGTGTTAGGCTATGAAATAATAGAGGAGGTCGGTTTTCTAAGTTTGCTCATGGATAATAGACATACCTAGAAATATTATATTGATAGTGTTTCAAAAACTTAGTTCTGGTATTTTCATAATAAAAAAATCTCGTAAGTGATCGTAGCCGTTTCTCATTGTTAACAGCCTTATAATTCACAATTGATTTGTGTGATCGTATTATGAGGCGATTCATCAATTCAGACGGTGCAATGGCTTTTTATTAAAAGAAAAGTTTGTTTTTGAAGAAATAGTTACTATAAATTCTATATAAGGATGAGCATGAATATAGTACCCGACTCAGAACGCCCTACGACTAGCCCAACACAGGCTAAATAAGTTTTAAAAGTTACCATCACAAGCTCTAGTTTTTTATAAACAATAATTTTAAAAAAATTAAGAAAAACTATATTCATTTATCAATGTATCTGAAAATGTGGCTTTATTTTTTTAATTTAAAAATAATATATTTCTTTAATAAGAATAAAATAGAGGATGTTTATCACTTCGTCACCTGATGTCCATTTATGAACGATTTACGACTAATTTGGTTTAACTGCAGGGAATTGCCTGAGGAGATTTTTTACAGTATTTAAATCTTAGTGATTTGGTGTGGCTCGCAGGGTACCTTCAACGGGCTTGGAAGTACAGGTTGATCTTGGTTCAAGAATTTAATTATTAATTATGGGCTAGAATTTAAATGAATATTTAGGGTAACATAACGCTGATTTGCGAGTTTTTTAATTTTTAATATTTTGCCTTGTTTAGTAGAGGGAATGAGGGAAACTGAACAAAATAAGTATAGGCCTATGTATGAATTTATAATTTTATAAATAGAAGTGTATATGCATATGAAAATGTATATGTGAGACATGTAGCTTAGTTTTGAATGAATTAAAAATACTAGTGTATAATTAAAATAATTATACTCTATATAAATTGTCGAGATTTTCTTTTCTTAATGTTTGATATTAGTTTTTAAGACAATGTTAGTTAGTTATTAAAATTGGTATTTTTATTCAAACAAATCTAAAGGTAATGTCAACCCAGCAGACGGTCGTAGATCAGTGCTGTTAGTGCTGCAAAATAATAAGTAGATTAGGTTTGTAGTTTCTTTTGATAAACTGTTTGTTGTACATTAAATGTAGTAGTTTTGTTGGGAAATGAAGCACTTTATATTACATATTATTATATATTTCTTGATTAAAGCTTTTTAGATATGTAACTCGATTTTACTTTATATCCGTATCCTAAAGAAGTAAAGGTCTCCTGAAAAAAAGGACGGGATATAGTTGATGAAATACACAGGCGTTTTTATTATTCTAAATTCTAAATATTACAAAATATTGAGATATTCTGTTGGAAAACCAAAAAGAAAATTATCTCTCTCAAAATTGATCTAAATGTTTTCGGTGAAATTGTTAAAATGTAAAAGTTTAAAACATTAATTTATGTGACAAATAGCATATAAAGGAAAAAATACAGATTCCTAAATAAAGATGTCAAAACTTGACTGTCGTTATATATTTAAAAAAAATTCTAATTAAATGTATAAGTCCTACATGTTTGTTTAATTTTTTGTTTTAGGTTATAAATTTTGAATCTTAATAAGAATGCCTTGAAATTACTAGGCTTGATTTGAGATATAGTCAGTTGAGATAAGTTTTAGACACGTGGCTTCTAATTTGAAATGTTTGAGTAGATAACCAAGTGTCTACTGTAACTAAGAAATGTTTTATTGTGTTATACAGAGTGATTCGGGAAAACCATTACAGTTTTAACTGAACATTAAACATTCATTAAGATCACACATAACATAAAACTCTATCATAGAAAAACTTTGGGGGATTCAAAGTTGGCAACAGATGCTATTATTGCGGTTGCTATGGCGATACGTGTTATTTATTTGTTTAGTAGCTTTATACTAGTGGAAAACGTTTATTATTATTGTTGGTTAGGAAACATTTATTTGATTCAAATATTACATACAAATTAAATAAATATATAGAGAAACGTTGGAAAAATCAACATAAATCATTTAAAGTGAAAGTTGGATTTGTCCTCATGGATTTAAATATAACTCCAGGCGTTGTTTTATGTCAAATGTTTTGGAAGTGATTTGACTTCAATTTTGTTGATTTATCAAGTTGTTTCAAAAAATTGCACCTGTTCTTGAATGAGCTCTAACCTTTAAAAAACGCATCCAATTGGTCAGGATTAGGGATAAAAATAATGAGAACCGAAATCGGGCGATCTTTATATTAAAGTTTTTCTCAATAATCTTCTAATTCAAATTCTAAGAAATCAAACTCCTAACAAAAGTAGAACCTTTTGAAAAACTTGCTATTTATATCATCATATGATTGTCAGTCTACATGCAGAAACAGCTGATTAAAAGTATCATCATAATATTAACATAGGAAAATTGATAGTTCAATAATATTATTTGATTGTCAGTTGAATATTTCATACAACAACGATTGATTATACAGAAGAACTGTATCCGCATACAATTAGTAAGGGAAATATCAGCTGATCGACAATTGAATATATACATGAAAGAACAGCTGATGTACGTTTCGTAGTAAGCTGTGGATGGGAAATGTTATTTTTAATAATATCGGCTGCCTGACATTTGAATATATATATATATATATATATATATATATATATATATATATATATATATATATGCAACAATAGCTAATTAAAAGTGTAATTAACTTGGGAAATTTGATTGGCTACAGATACAATTTGTTTACAAATTTTTAAGGTGAAATATTTTTCTAATTTTGCTTTCGAGGCAAGAAAAGCCCCAAGCTTCAATGTCGTCCGGAAGTACACAAAAAACTTTTGGAAAGACTAGCCTAAGATAGAAACTTTATAATGTAGATTCATTTTTTATCTGTTTGGAGTTCTTTTTTATAGGTCTTCAGTTATAGACAGTTATTGGGAATTTTAATCAAAAACATTTTGAACAGATTTCTCTCGATGAAGGAACTTGAAGTAACTTGTTATTGTTTTTGGATTAAATCTAGTTGTTCACAAGGTGAAAGTTCTATATGAAAAGTAAATCAGATTTAAACAGGATTTCTAAACTTTTCCAATTTTAAAATGCATTTAAACTTTGAAAATTTAAACAAATAATTTATAAGGATTGTCGATAAGTTGATATCTAACACTTTAGACGGAGTAATATTGTTAGATAAACATCTAACTTATACTGAGAAAATAGAAAATAGTTAAAGTAGTTCTTAACTGAAGTTCTTGGAAAAGAAACTTACTTTAAAATGATTTTAATATATATATATATAAGTACATGTATATATATCTTAACATTAACTAGTACATGTTTTGTAAATAATTTGTACATAAATTCAAAATTTGGGAAACTTAGTTTAAAGACTCTAGTTTTTGGTGTGCAGTACGCTAATTTATTTACCTCTTTCGTGGATGAACTGCAGTTCATTTGATTGGTAAGGAAGGAGGCGTGATTATGTAAGGAGGCGTGATTGATTGGTAAGGAAGGATTGGTGAAATATACAAGTTGTGGTGAAATGTAAAGTGACAATTGTAAAATTTGAAACAAAAAGTATGAATCTCAACTAATTAAGAGGTTAATTTAAGTTAATTTTATAGAACAAATACATTTTTAATACTAACATAATAATATTTCTTACGAATTAAGTTTATGCGTATTTTATTAAACTACTTTTAATAACCATATGTTATAATCATTTCGTAAATGTGTCCACATTGCCATTGCAACGATTTATAATAATTAGTTGTAATCAATTTGCCATCTTCAATCATGTAATTCTTTGATTTTAATTTATGACAAAAGACACAACACAGTATAGAAAAAAAAATTGAAAATGGATTGGTAACAGAAACTCGTTAGTTTTGAAACGGCACAAGTAGACTATAGAAGACAGTAAATATTTCATAATTATAATTAATTCCATATTGCTATTATAATACATTCCTCAGAAATAACAATAACAAAACAAACGATGTACGAAACCTTTAGGCACAGTCTGTTTTGAATTTTCCGCTGTAAAATAATAACTCTAAAACATGAGTTTGAAATTAGCCGATAATAAAATATCTAATAAACTCAGCTTCGTGATTCTTTGTTTAAAAGTAATTTAAAAATAGTCATTTTCGATTACAAAATGTATTATGTAATTATAAAACATTATAATAATTAGGGCGCTATTTCCTGAAGCTTCGTGAGGTTGTAATTGGTTGCGTAAAACACCCTCACGACTATATTTGGGCACTAAAAAGCCTTTAAAATGGAACTTTGCCAAAGTGGAAATGTTGGTCTATATAAACTTCTAGCTTGTTCCCACAGAGTGGCTAGGGAATTGCTATATCGTACCTAACGTATTGTGGAATATGTCCTCATATAGGATAATACTTTTTACGTTGAATATTTAAATAGTTACAAGGAAAGAAATAGTTATTAGCACTTTAAAATTATCTTTGTAAAAATTATTGTCAAAGTAAAAAAACAAAATATGGAAATCTAGCTGACTTGTATAACTATATATATTGTGCAATATTATGCAGGCTGTTACTTCACTGGTTATTATTATTATTATTGAATTCATTTTTTAGTATATAGAATATCTTACCTTTTAAATCCGTCACGTGAACTATTTTGTTCTTTTAAATATGGCGAGTTTCGGGACTTCTATCCCATCATCAGATGAGCACTGATTCACTTAAATGACGTAGTCAGCAGATTAAAATAAATGACATGAAAACACAACGCGTTTATTTTTCCGAACATAGATTACTAATTTTTTAAGTGCGGACTCAACTAGACGGCAACACTCACTAGAACTTGTGTTTGTTGTGGGCTTCTTGGTGTTGCTATGAACGGCCCTTTAAACTGCCTGGGTTCTTTAATTCCAATTAATAATCAAGATCAGTGGTTCAGTACTTTAATACAATAATTTAAATACAAAACTTTAATACAATAATTTAAATACAAAACTTTAATACAATAATTTAACTACAAAATTTTAATACAATAATTTAACTATTTTGTTGCAAGTCAAGCATTTCAACTTTTTTTACTTGTTTCACAATAGTTGGGTCATTCTGAGCTTTGTGAATATGATTTCTTCCTAATATAGCCTTAATATTATCCTAATATTAACTTATTCCTAACAGTGTCTTAACACTGTGTATTCATAATAGAGTATTCGGATGGATGATTAGTTGGTTATTTATATAGGCCAAATGGGGAGAGCTTTCACAGTGCGTTTTAAAGAAGACTTACCAAAATAGATTATTTCGGGTAATAAATAAAATTATGCACGCCACTTTAATAGGCAAAAACCACAGTTACAACTAACTTTATACCTATTAAAATTTACAAGAAATTCGAAAATTACAAGTATTTAGTTTAGTTCGAATAGATCTACAAATTTTAGTAAGTTTTTCGAACTAATAATTAATTGAGATTTGAATGAAATATTACTTTACTATTTAAAATAGTAGTATTTTTATTTTTGCTTTGTTTTGTTCTGAATCAATGTACTGGAAAATTACTTTCAGTATTTAAACTTTCAATATCAATTTTCTCTGATAAAATATTTTCACATCACTAAGTGCCAATAGGGTGCAGAAATTACAATAAGCCTTGTTATTTGAAATGAAACTACACTGGGAGCATTTTATGCAGTCCAGCTTACAGTAATGGACTTTGAATATGCTATTGAAAAGTAGGTTTGAATTATGTCTCTAAAAGATAATTAACTCCTTTTTTATAAATGGAAAGGAGTTTTATAACGATACAACTGTGATATATTTAAACTGAGGAATAAGTTTTTGTTTGTTCTTAGTCCATAAATACGGGTTTTACCCACCTCCATTTACCAAAAGTTTTTACTTTTTTTTAAAAGAACTTATTTGATTTTAGATCACTACTGCACGACCAATCCCTTTAAAAAAATCGTTGTTCAACACCTTAAAAAGATTAATCAATTTAAAATTTAATACTAATGTTGTCGACCGCCATTTTCGATCAGAAACCAAGCGAAAGTTATAGTCTCTTTGTAGTATAGTTACTTAAATGTCTTGTACAACATTTTCTCCAACAATGTTATTGGTATCCCTTCTCTTATCAGGGATACACTTAACATACGAGTGTGGTAATCCCGATGATCCAAACTGGATCTACACCTTTCTTCATTCACCAAATGAACAGAAACACAATTGCACAAGAGGCATTTCATTTGTGCAATACAAACACAAGACGACGTTTCAATAACCAAGTCATCATCTTCAGTTGTTACATTCACACAAACACTACTGATACTGTACCGTGACGCATGTTAGATCCCTCTCTTTTTATCTTTCCTATCCCTCTTTACCAACTATTGTTCTTGTCGAACCCTAACACTATTACAGTATTTGAGGGTTAGGGGATGAGGGGGGGGTGTCTTTCTTTAGTTTTTGGTTTATAAATAATAAGTACTTTAATTATTTGTAAACATACAGCAATTTGATTCTAATTGTTGATTTATAAGGTTTATATTTGATATTAACAGAAATAATAATCATCTAGGCCCTACATCCAAATTATTTTGGTATCGGTTTTATTAAAATCCGTCGATATCGAGATAGTAAAACAAGTTGGTGTTCACTATCATACTTACCCATCCCGATCATAAACCGTAATATAAGCAGATCCTCTAAATGCAATGCTCAAAAATTGGTTTTTGGGGCCTTGTAGTAAATAATAAATTGTTTGGTACGTCAAGGGGTCTTAACTAATATAATAAGTTTGTTTAAATAAGTTTTTTTCACAGGTTTTCTGAACATCGTAATTTTATATACCTTCTTAACGTTGACTAGGTCGTATCTAGCTTAACAGGTGTGTATATATTAAATAGCTTTCCACTCGCTTCGTTCTTGTATGTGAAGGAGGTTCCACTCGTCACGCTCATGTCGGTGACGACCCTGGGTGATTTTTTTGGTGATAACTTCACTATTTGTCATCTTAGAGAGTTTTGTACAATTACATGCGAAATTGAAGTCTACATATTTTAATGTAAATTAGTGTGTTGTATGTTATTTAATACACGAGATAAGGAGAAAAACGGTTTTAAAATAACTACGGGTGTAAAAGTACCACGTTTTGATATTTTCACGTCAAAATTTTTGCATTTCAATTGTGTTTTATATGCACACACTATAGTAGTCCCCTATACCAAATTTAATATGTTAATCGTTATTATATTTGTGGCCTTAATCATGCGTACGTATAAACGACAACGACGACGGATGGACGGAAGGTCAAAAATTACTTTTACGGTTTATGACGTTACTAAACGTGAAGATTAGTAAACAAATACCAAACATAACCCATACTATAAGTCGAAAAATATATAAAGAATGTTTTTTATTTCAACTTTAATTAATAAAATCAAATATGGATATTTTCTTTATACTAGTCTTAACCTTTCATAAAAGTTAAAGAAAAGTAGAGATTAGATGTCCCAGACTATGCACTTTAAAATTATAATTCAACTCCACTAAATGGAATCTCTCAATATCTCAAATAACATTTCGATACAAGCAAAAGTCCTTTGTTATAATCTCATGAGTTAAACGTTTATAACACTGATCCTGAGAAGCCCAGAGAGGTAAGCAAGTTTGAGGATAGAATAATTGAAGCAATTGACATTACTGGAAGAGGGTCTAAAACCCAAGAGTATAAATATTACCTTCAAAATAACAAGGCAAACATAGAAGTTAAAAAAAATAAAGTATTATACACCTTAATATGAGTTTTTTCTAGTAAGTCCACTCCTCTTAAAAAAAATTATTTTAAATTTATTTATTTAAATTACATTACTTACAACACTTTTTCAAATAATCTGTGCAATAAAATTGCACTAATTTTTTTACAAATCTCTAAGGGTGATTCAAAATTGCACGGCAATTATCGGAAGCTGATTCCAGAGCTAAAAATAAGAAAAAAAGTATATAAACATAGGTCCCTTAATTTTCCGTCTGTCGGCCGTTTTGTGTTAAAAAAAAATAATGGTAACTTTTGAAATTAGTAATGTTATGAGTTTAAATTTGGTATACGATTTGTTTATGATATTGTTAATCAATATACCAGGATATATAACTTTACTACTTATGTAAATATTTTAGGTTGAGACTGTTTATAATTTTAAAGTCAAATAGCGCGGAAACCGTAAATTTTACAAATATTAAATTTCCTCGTCTTGTAAAATATTTGTAATATAGAATTATAATTTTCAAACGAATTAACGCATGCAGAACTGGAATCCCTAACCTAACATAACATTTTTTTTTGTTTTATTTTTTATTTTTAGTTGTAGAATCAGCTCACCAAAAATTTTCCGTGCAATTTTGAATCACTCTGTATATCCGGCTTCATGGTGTCCTGCTCCTTCCGGTTCCCAGCATCCATCCTCTTCTGTTTCCCCAATATACTGATTGTAGGTTTAGCTCCGACATGGCTTTTTGTATCCCGCCCATCAATTTTGCCTTACTCTTTTCTCTTTCTCTCCGTATGTGTCAATTTTAGAATTTGTCTGTTGATGTAGGACCTACTCATCTAAAACACAAAATAATAACAGGAAATTATATTGATCACTGTCTTCCCACTTCACTACTTGCAAGAATAAAAAAAAGAAAAAGTATTTTGGTTTATTACTGAGTTTATCCTAATGTATGTACTATGGAAGATAAGTTGGTCTAAGGGGATCTCCATTTATCAACAATTTGTAAAATTAACAATATTTATAATTTATTATGTTTTGTAAGATGTTTAAATCACAAATTAGGTTTGCTTTGCTTGTGCCATAAACAAGTCCTAGACTTGAGCGTAATTAGTTTTTAATTGAATTCTAGATTTTAACGACAAAGATTTAGTTTGTTATATTTGGTTAGTTTTTTTCATTATTTTTTAACCGTGATTTACATTTATTTGCGATTTGATTAGGTTATTAATTTTAAAATTTCAACAAGATATGAACTCTCAGTTATAGTCACGGCTGTAACTCTAAAGTATGTTTTCAATATTCTTATCTCAGAAGTATCATAGATCGCCCCAGTGGTCGACCACCATTTATAAGGATAAGGGCATCAGTGTTGTGAACATCATAAAACACTTCACGTTAGAATCGCTACTGTTGGAGATTTCTTATTGCGTCATTTACTAAATTATAGAGAATCCACCAGGGTTTCAATGCAGAAAATTTATTTATTTAATTAGTTGTCTTATTATGATAATTTATATAGTATCCTACTAAATGAAAGTATATGAATTTTAATCTCGTACAATTGATAATTAATTCAGCCAATTTTTTCCCCCTAGTTGGGTTTCTTACTGTAATGAAGTAAAAGTACACACTGCACACAGAATATCTTCGGTTGTATGGCATATGACTCCTTGCGTCTTACACTAATTTTAAATCAATATGTCAATAATTTTGATTAATCCAACCAATGTGGATATATTTGGAACCTACATTTTTATTTATAGTGATTTTCCATAGTCTTGGATGACCACATAACGTCGATTTTGATTCACATTTGTTCTTGACAATTTTCGTGGACTCCTAGACGCTGTTAAGGGAACCCCCAGATACTTTACCTTCCTCTCCTTAGGATAATTATAGATCCAGGCATGGCCGTGGGTATTCTAGTTTACAAGGCAGGTATTCGTAATAGTTTGTTTTTTACCCTGTTTAAATTTTTGAGTGTACTCCACTTTCAAATATGAAATATTTATATAATATTGTTCAAAATGTCTCCAACAAAATATGATCGTATGTGATTAAGTAAGTGGATAAGAAATTGAAGTAGTTTTTGTCATTTATCGTGGTCACGTATGAAGTGATAATATAAATCAAAGAGGAATGCATTTATCCGTTAAAACACATGTAGTAACATATCACAGTCATCTGTTCTCTAGGGTACACTTGTCTTGAAGATTTATTGGTTGTTGTCTGAGTCTTTATCATATTCAAATCAAATTACATCTTCCATTGAGAGACAAAGTAGAGAAAATATTTGATAATCTTATCGAATGTCAGCAATTAATTAACTTAAGTTTCATTAATTAATTCTACTAATAAGATTCCCGGTGTACAAGCTTTAATTAATTTATTTATTTTAGCTAAGAAATAGATATATTCAATACAATAAATGTATGTAAAAACAAGACCCCTCAAAGACCTAGTGTAGAGACGTGCTTTTAAGAAACTCTTTTTTGTAAGAGTCAGGCTTTTCTATTATATTAAAAATACAAACTTACTGTAGGGAAATTAGTATATAAAAGTGATGTAACTGGGAAGTTGATTTTTTTTCTTTTTATACATGCAACTGAGTGATAAACCAAAAATTAGCTAAATCGGTCTGGATTTTCGCTAGAAAAGTGCATTTACGTACAACAGTGCATTTAATTGCTTTTAAATTCTATAAGTATTTAAATTTATTTAGAGTGAGTTTTGTTTAAAAGTCCAAAACATCTGTAGAAAGGTCCGTTTTTATTTGTAAAGTCCACGTAAACTGTCATATACAGAGAAGTAACTGTAGCGTTCATGTTTAGATTAACCAAGCAATTAATATAACTGCCAACGACAGACATAGAAAACGTAATTTTCCTCAATAGATACATTTTAAATATACATAGCATTATTTTAATACATATTTTAATATACATCACAACTGACATAGGTTATGTCAGTTGTGATGGAAATGTTTCAATCAGTTTATTTAATTATGAATATAGTTAAAAAAAAAAAAATAATAATGAAAATTAACGTACCCGTAAAAATATTTGCATTCATATCTGTCTCTAGTAATTTCTTTTTATTTTAACTTCACAACTTTGATCGAAGTCAAGTCAAGTTAAAATATTTTTTAAAAAAACGTCATTTGATTAATTTGTAGTAATATCTTTAAACTGGTGATACAGGAATTATCGACCGAAATGATCAATTACATATCGGTAATTATAGGCTACTAAAGTGGAAAATAGTATCAAACCATATAAACAAATTAAACGGTTTAAAAACAGTGCACAAACATTCTCATTCACCCATCCCTAAAACCAATCGTCACTATAATATACTATAATTATTACTATAATAATCGATCTTGTGATATATTTTAAGATCTAAATTTACGATTTATAAGTGTGACAATTAGTTAGACAATACCATATTGATTTTAGTTTCTTGTAATATTTGTGTTTGTAATAATTCGCAAACATTAATTTCATGTTTGGGTGGAAGTTAATTACAAGAGGAGGATTTGCACGTCTTTTTAGTATTAACCAATTATCAAAACTTAATTAAACTATTTGGAAGTCATTCAGGCATGCAGAACATCTATACTATGAAGCTACTGTACACGTACATCTAGTATAGGGGTATCAAAAATTTGGGAGTGAATTCATTACAAAAATAGTTTTAAAATGTCTATAAAGATACGTTGACAACGATGTGTTTGTATTTTACCTAAGCAAATTTATAACATTGAAGAAAGATTCAAAATTGATTCCAGATTTGTTTTGTAAATTTTTAATTTGTTAAAAAAAAAATTAAAAGATAAATTTTAAAACAACGACCATTACAAAATTTGTAATTCATTTAATGTTTAACGCTGAATATTTAATAAGCCATTAACTTTTCAAAATATTTTCTAGAGACAAAATATTTATAATAAATAATCAACTTAAACACTTACGTCTGTACCTCCTATTATTCTTCTTTTTGTGCACTACGGTCATTTCAGCTTTTGTTCATCCATGACCACGTGCGTCATTTCAGTAGGAATTTTCTTTTCTTACTTTACAAATTTGACAAACATTTAACCTTGAGACACAAACACTTTATACATTTAAAACAGATTGAGTATTATTACAACCGTCGTTTTAACTAGTCGGATTCATTTCCCGGTGGCGGTCAAATAGTACACTGCTACAATTTGTCCTCAACTATTATTTTACTCTAAATCTTAATAGTAAAACAAACAGAAGGTTAGATTGGAAATTTTGTTTTTGGTATAGTATGTCTGTCGCCGTGTATTGTTTTCTTTTCTGGTTGGTATTGTTTTTTGGTAACTTCTTTTTCTCGTGTTTCTGAATTAATCTGTCGATCAATTCAGTTTCATAATCATTGTTTATATCTATGTGCTCAAAATTTGTATTTCGTCCTGTCTGTTAACTGTGTTAATTAGTATGTCAATTAAATTGATTATTTATTATAACTGAAAGCACTCCAGTAAGGAGAATGGGTAAAAAAAGTTTTATTCTCCTGTAACATTGATATCTACATCTTTATTGTAGTTCAGAGGATGTCCAAGTTTAGAATATAGACATAACTTAAATAATTGTTATGTTATGGTGATTGATCTAAACACATAATCAATTTTGATACTTCTTATTTGTTGTTTTATTCAGTGAATATATGTTACACATTGAAACAAATTCGACATCTCTAATTTTCAAGGTGTTGTAAATAATAAATTACTAGGTAATTAAAAGCTATTCATTTCAATTTCTTTATCTTTTGAATTACAATAACAATGACGATAGCATCTTATTTAGCTAAACGAGGAAAATAATTTAAATGTGTAAGTTGAATGATTTTCAAGATATTCAGCATTGAATATTTGTAATTTATAACTTACAGTTTTGTTGTTTCGTATATTGTTAAAACGTTAAATAAAACATGTGTACACTAAATCTGGACTACATATTTCATAATACATTTCCTAAGTTATTAATTTTTCCTAGGAAAAATACACATTAATCCATAGAAGGATAACAAAGCTCCCTAAATATTCTGCGCGTATTCCAGGACACTCTGTACAGTACAACATGCCTGACAACTTTATAAACATTAACATTTGTATTACATTTACATCGTTTAAATTTAAGTTGAACTACATAAATGTTAGTCAAAGTAAAACAGGCAGAGGAGTTGCCCTATAGATAGTTATTGCTGGGACAGTTCCAAGAATATCAAAGACATAAACAAGCTGGTGAATTTATTGGCGCCTTTTATCCACAAAAAACAAACGTCAAAGTTTTTATATTAGCCTAAAATATACGTATATATAAATATATTTAAATAAAATATAGGATGCGTTAGTTAAATTAAGAAAAGTGAATATCTGAAAAACGTCAAGCTTCGAGGAAGAAGTTGTTTTGTATCGAAAGATAAATAAAATTTATTTTGTATTCTTTATTTGGTTTACGTTTTCAAGGTCAACCCAATTTGTTACAAAAATAAAATTAAAAAAACTAACTAATATTTATCACACCTAAAAAATGAGGAAATTTTTTTAACAACTTTTTTATCCGACAATAGAAATTTTTGAGGTTAATCTTAATAAGTCTAAGACTATGATTTTTAGGAACGTTAGTAAACTTGTCAAGCCCGGAAAGGGTCTGTTCATAATTGAGCAACTTAAGTAGTAATCACTTGGAAGTATTTGGGCATAAACTTATATCATAGGAATCAATAAAATGACAAAACATTATTAAAACTTAAAAGAAAATAGGCATGTCGCTGATTTAATTGTAAGCTCCGTACAAACCATACAAATACTTAAACAAATACCGTAACAGAGGACCATATTACTATTACAAACAAATATTACAGTACCACTCATTCAAAGCTTAATTTCACACCCTCAGTCATTCATAATAGTAAAACTATCTGTCCCACTTACACTCATTCACAAGTTAATATCTTTATTGTACAACGCAGCAGCAAATTTAACAGATGTGCACAAAATCAAAATAGCTCAATGTGAAAAGTAATAATAATAATAAATAAAGATTTTTAGTCTACATCTAGTTTTTTAGCTTTCTAACAAAAAGATTGTAATATTTTATAGATATAAAAATATTTTTAAGAGAGTAATTTTAGCTTTTTAAAAAGTGGATATTATTCCCAAATAAAGTCTGGTTCGGTATTTCGGAATCAAAAAAGAGAAAAAGTCATAGGTGCTTCTATAATGGCTCTAGCTTAATAATATCCCGTGAATGGAAAACAGCTCTGAAATTCAATCAAATACTTTTTAAGATAAACATTTAAAATTTGGCACAGTTCCCAGGTAACAATAATATTAATATTGTATTTACCATCTCTTTGAATTCCATAGGAGTATTGGAATACTTGTTAAAACAAGCTGTCAGCTAAACGTTAGCATGTTTGTAATTTTTTGTCAAGGAATCACGATTGAATGTGGATATTTGTGTTGATATACGTACAAGAGTGTTAGATTAATGTTAATAATCCACTTGTTGATACTTTCTCTTTAACAACATTTTTATCTAATTTTTACATTTGACGTGTTCGTAATTGTATATTGGTTTCTTTTGTTAAATATATATTTTATGTGCGTGTATGTGTATGTTTTTTGATATACGAGTATAATGTTTATACGTATTAAGTGATAAATTCTCAGCTTTTAGAAGCTATTTGTGTAATAATGAATCACAAGTGTTATAGCTATAGAAGATCTAAATGAGTTATTACAATACTACATGGTTTACCCTCATACATAACAAAACCTACATACAAATAATAAAATCATTGATCAACTTCATGTAGCGAATCTAGTACGTGTCTGAATAAGGACGGTAGCTTGCTTGCAACACTGGCGTTTCCACCCTTGATCAATCCTTGGTCTTAACGATAGGAGTCCAAGAGAAGTTTCCATTGGATGGTTGCTTTTAGTTGTAGAGCACGGAGCCAGATGGAAAGGAAAAGTTAGAAAATTAGCCAGTCCGTACAAATTGACTGTGCCAAGTTGCCAAGTGTTGACTGTACCACGACCATGAAAATACTGGACTTTAGATATGCATTGAGGATGGAATATTCAATGAGTTTATACTGAAAAAACAGTAGTGAGATCTTTTCGCTTCTAACGAATTGGGTCACCAGCTACAGACGCACACCAGTGGTGAGGGTAAAGGTTTTTTTTATCAGTTAAGGCAGCAATAAATGGTTTAGAAACATCAATGGATAGATCATAGTATTTACTATCACTGTAGTCCCAATAAATGGTAAATCACAGAGGCCACTCATGAAGCATTTAACTTTGATTATTTTTCCTGCTGGTAATTTGTCCAAGTGTACAGTAACTGTAGTATTTTTTGCTGTTACTTCTTGGTATGTCTCGTAGCGCCCTAAGCAGTAGCCACATTGAGTTTAAAAGAACGATTTATTGTATATATTAAAACATTCAAGGAGCCAGGTCTATTGTTTCAGAACCACTAGTGAAATTCGCATATCTCGCCAACATGTTAATCATTTACCGATAGAAAAAAAATCTCAGTATACATGGGAGAAATTATCTGCAGTTAACAAGAAAGAAAAAGTCCACCATTAGTACAACCATTCCCCTTTTGTTTATCCTTCCAATGTTTCTTAAATTTCCCTCAGGAGTGCTTTTCCCTATCCCAAGCTTTTATTACATAACAACCTAAATATATTTAGTCACAAAAATACTCTTTATTCCTCCACTTAAACTTTTCGTCATAATTACATTTCTTTGGAGTCAGTTTGTTTACCATCACTTATTAGGATAATATCTCAGACTGAAACTTTAGCAATAAAATGTTTTCCCATCACCTCATAAATCTGTTGAAACGGCCGTCAGAGTGCAGTTAAAGCAATGAAATTCAAATAAATGATGTGTAAATGTAATCGAACTACGTCTTACAACTTCTATCACCATTAAAAATAAATGGCGCACAAACTTTCTCACTTATAAATTTCACACAGAAAAAAGTTTAAAAAAACATTCAATTTAAATATTTGATACTTGGTAAAGCGCTTAAAAACTAGATACGTTCAGAACGGTTTTACTGCTGTTGTAAATTGAAAATAATTTAATACGTATGCTTTTGTACACTAATCCTACCACACCGTGCGGTTACTACTCTTTGCCGATGTTCTACTATCAATACTGAATCAGTGAAGCTTGTGCATGAAACAACTTAATACGCTAGAGCCTTCTCTTAAAAAGTAGGGAATTGGAGTAAGCACGGCATTCATTTCCACAACGTCCAACAAACCGAAAACGCAATTTATACTCAACAAGACCCCCTTTGCACTGGAAAACTCGTCATATCCATCGGCTTAAAGCTCGACTGCAAACAATCGTGCTTCTGAAAACACTCACGCATTAGGCGCGTCTTGAGCTGCTCGTCATAGGATTTATTCTTTCATAGATTGCAATAAATATAAAGAAGACTACATATAAAAACTGGACTCACTATGTATAAGATCCAATATTAACCTATGCTGCCCCAGTTTGGTATCACTTCCTTCAACATTATAAAAAAAAGAGACTGGACTCTTTCCAAAATGCTATATATTATGTAAAAACATTACAAAAAGCCCCATGGTATTTCAGAAATTACAGAATTTCCCAATTTATCACATCTCCACACTTAAGGAGTTCTTTCTTAAATTCGACGTAGCCTCATTTGGTTAGAAAGAAGTAATCCGAGCCTTGACTGCTAGAGTGGTGAATCAGCCTTAAGCCGTAAGGTGAAGGAAGTTTAAAAGGAGAAATAGTATGGAGAGCGGGGATCAGTGCAAGGCGGGTTGGAGGTAAGGTAAAGGGTAGGAGTTAAGGAAAATGTCAGGATTCCGGAGATAGGTCTACTGTGTTGTGGTGGTCACTGTTTTTCTTAACAGGCTGCATAGGCTCGGGGTCTGTGCTGATCAGCTTGGGGTCTTCTGCTCTTGGCGCTGGTTCTGGAGGCTTATACGTGTGTTATCCTGTAGTACTCTCAGTATGCAGCGTTGTCTTGTTTTTTGTATTTTCTTGACGTGGTCGAGGAAAGGAACCGTAGGTGTGGCACCCATTTACCTTTCCTGAAGAGAGACGACTAGACGTTTTGACCTCTTGCTCGCCCCAATTTAACTTCCGGCTTGTAGGATTGATCACCGAGTGTAACCCCTATTTATCTTCCCTAATAATGCAACATTAAGAATGATGAAAGAGGACAGAACTTAATGTTTCTAAGTTCTACCCTATCTAATGGCTATCCAGGCTTGGTCGTTAAAGCTTGGTCGTGTCAGGTTTGCAAGGGATAGTGTTGATAATTGTGTTTTGGTCGTAGTGTCATAAACGAAGGTGAGAAATCTATTATGAAATGTGGAAATAATACGAGTCAGAGGTGGCTTGTGTGTTGGAAATTGGGATCTTGGATCACAGTAAAAGGTTGCATGGGGAATTTCGAGAAAGTGTGCGTGATTTTAAGTGTGTAGTTCGAGTTTACTCCTCTAGGGACGCTGGCGTGGCGAGTACTTGTGTGTTCAAGTACACACACAACTACTAAGTGTAGCTGGGAGATGGGTGTGCTGTGCGTGTGTGTGCGTGAGGTGTGTGTGTGTGCGAGTGTGTGTGTGTGTGTGTGAGGAGGGGCAAAATTAGTAGTAAAATTATCATCAGTGGACATTTCATAGTCTCCGTTTCGGCACTTTCATGAGGAAGATTGCATAGCCAGAATTAATATTAGATATTTTGTAATATCAGTCATAAAAAAAGAAATAAATATGAGTCGAAGTTACTTCACTATTTCTTGTCTGCTGTTTTTATTACTGAATACTGGTAGTAACATGTGAAGTCATCAAGAAGTGTTACTTAAACTGCAAGCGGTTACTTTCTGATAGTATTGACGGTTTTTATATCTAGAAACCTCAATAAACCTGGAAATAAATATTCGAATGTTCAAACAAGCATTAGTTTGCTCCTCAAATATACGTACTTTAGAGACAATTTCATGAATGGTAGAAACAAATCGATTTTAAGTTGTACGTACGGGAGGGATAAATTATAATAAAATGTGTTAAAATATATTTAAGCACAGGACAAAACTGTCGGTCGAAATATTTACACTTTCAGATTTGAAATGAAGTAATTGGTGAGAATTTCTTGTGTTAAAAATGTGTATGTTTTTTACCTAAATTAGTTTTTTATACATGTACCACATTCTATTTCATTATTTATTATTTACTACGAGTATCATACACATCAGTCACCTAAAGGATTATAACAGCTATTTCTCAAACTATTATACGTACAATATACTTTATGGAAAACTTCTATTACTCTTTTGTTAGAAATATAATTATAATAAAAATTATTACACGCAAATTATTATTTTCAATTTAAAATAGCGGATCAAATTTAAAAAAATAGTGATCTATATTTCATAGTCTAAATAAACAAAAAGTTCCAAAATATTAATGTTCTGCAACGGTTCGTTGACGTGTGTCTGTTTGTTTCTGTCTTTTTCAAAACACATCTATCTAAGAAACGTATTATTGAGTCTAGATTTTTGCATACTTCAATAAAACTGTTTTGTATTTTTACAGGATAACTGATAAGCGATAAAAAATAACATATTCGTAAGTAAATACAATGCCATATGTTTCACAGTAAAATCTAAGGAATAGTTTGTTAACCAATCACTAGTAAACCTAGAGACCTCATGGTCTCCTATTTTACAAAAAATGTCACACATTGGAAGAAAAAGAAGATTTAGTTGAACAATTATTTTAAAATAACTCAGTCATTATATGATCTACAATACAAATAAAGATAACACTGTGTTTTGTTTAAATCGTTGTATTATATTTGTAAAGTTACCGTCTCCGAGATACTCGGATAAAAATGGTTTTGTTCAAGAATGCATTGTGTTTAAAAGAAATAATTATAAGCGTATACATCTAAGCAGTATGCAGGCACCTAGACAGGCAGTATACACAACCTGTTCCTTGTGTGTAAATGTTTTTAGAAAGTAAGCAAACGGATAGACAGTAAACCAAGCGTTTTCAGATATATATTTTTGGAACTTGTTTATTTAAATTTCTTAAATTGATATATATATTTATTTAAAAATGGAAGGCTACCAATTAAAGGAAAATCGATCCTCCATTATGAAGTGAAAGCGACTTTTTATCTATAAATTTTTTACCACTATTATGTTTCTAACAAAAAATATATCAAGTTCCCCATTTAGGTGTGTCTACAACAGTTAATTACTGAGAGAAGTTTGGTAACACTCAGATGAGTCACTCCGTGTGAGGGTGAATGTACCATAAAATATGTACAGTATTGTTAATGAGTCTAGTGGAAGAAACTGCAAAGTCTTGACTGTACACAAATAAAAACGACATTTTAAGTTCTCCCAATACATTGAATATGAAGAGCGTCATTAAAATCGTGGTGTTATAAAAAACTTTTCAAAATACGATATATTTATTTCAGTTTATACAAACGGAAATATTTTAATGGTTGTTCTAAAATGATGGACTGCACAATTCAAACATTATAAAATCTAGTGAACCACTTTTATGCACAGAAGTTATAAAACATAGTGCTACAAATGGGTAATTTTATTGCGGTTTTGTAAAAGAAAATTGCTTTCGTGTCGTAGAAAATGCATCTCGTAATAAATGATGCAGGTGCTACAGTTCACTGGTGGCAGAGTTTGTCATTGTTATCAGTATACTTTAATAGTTTGCAGTCTTTAGGTTGCTGTCTGGAGAAATATTAATATAAGGACTTATAATGTGATTTAAGACATTACTAAATATACCTGAAGCGCCCAACACTTTAATAAAGCTGCTGTAGAAATTTGCTACGATTTTTATCAACTTTTGTTCAAGTGTAGCTACTAAGGACCTAAATAAAATGTGTTCGTCGCTATCTCTCCCAAAAATTCTGTTTCTTGTGATATGGTTAAAAAAAATGAAAAAATAGGGCATTGGGCTATTCTAAAACACGACATTCCTCAAATTCAAACTTATGGATTTCCTTCAAATTTGTACGAAATGTCAAGCTTTATTTGTAACTAATGTTTTTGGTTGGTTTGGATTTGGTTTTGAGGATGGGTGAGGGAAAAAGTTTTTTCATTGTTTTTGTACCATTTATTGCATCAAACTGGAAATTAAACTTAATTCATTTTTTACTCTACATCTCATGTTTACTTTTAAGCTCATTTAACAGTATTTTTGAGGTTTTGTTTGTTTGATTAATGAGACTACTCACTCTGATATTATCAAGACTTAGCAGTCAGAACGCTGCCACGTTAACAAAACTGTTACTAATCTATTGTTGTATATATGATCTTCCACTTAGTGAGTGTTAATTGTTTAAATTTAAATCCAGCCTCCACTCTTTTAGCTTGTGCCTGAAACTTCCTCTAGTGCTTTATAGTATTCAACTTTTTATGTCAAGATGTTTGACACTTACTATCTTTTAAAATAAGAATAATCTAGATTTAAAATCTACACATTAAGTAAAACAAGTTTATGGGTATCGTATTGGTATTCATCCATTCCAAGTATACAATAAAAAACATTCAGGTCTTCTAAATGTAAAACCCCCCAAAAAAATAATAAATAAACGTATTCTTGATCCTTATAAGAATTGTTAAATTGTGTTGGTAGATCAAGGAGTCTTACGAAGTATGGTAAATTTGTTTAAAACAGTTGTTCCACAGTTTTTTCGAACCTCGTAATTGTGTACATAATTAGTTTCTTGAAGTCAGCTAGGATAAGGATATATTGAATAGTCTCTTGCTGTACTTATGTGAAGTATCCTCCACTCGTTCCCTTCTTGTATATGATTCGGCCCTGGCGGAACTCTTGCTGTACCTATATGAAGTAGCCTGCACTCGTTACGTTCTTATATATGATTCGGCCCAGGCGAGGTTCTTGTTGTAATAATATGAAGTAGCCTCCATTCCTTACGTTCTTATATAAATATGATTCGGCCCTTGCAAGGTTTTTGCTGTACTTATATGAAGTAGCCTCCACTTCATACATTCTTATATATGAATCGGCCCTGGAGAGGTTCTTGTTGTAATAATATGAAGTAGCCTCCACTTCTTACGTTTTATATATTATTCGACTCTGGCAAGGTTCTTGATGTACTTATGTGAAGTAGCCTTCACTCGTTATTATCTTATTATGATTCTGCCCTTACGGGGCACTTGCTGTACTTATGTGAAGTAGCCTCCACCCGTTAGTTTCTTATTAGGATTATGCCCTGGCGGGGCACTTGCTGTACTTATGAAAGTAGCCTCCACTTGTTACGTTATTATTATGTTTCGGCCTTGGCGGGACTCTTGCGGTACTTATGTGAAGTAGTCTCTACACGCTACGTTCTTATATATGATATGGCCCTGGCGGGGTTCTTGCTGTACTTATGTGAGGTAGTATCTACTCGTTACGTTCTTGTATATGATTCGGCCCTGGCGGAGTTCTTGCTGTACTTATATGAAGTAACCTCCACTCCTTATATTCTTGTATATCATTCGGCCCTGGCTGGGCTCTTGCTGTACTTATATGAAGTAACCTCCACTCCTTATATTCTTGTATATCATTCGGCCCTGGCTGGGCTCTTGCTGTACTTATGAGAAGTAGTCTCTACTCGTTACGTTCTTGTATATCATTCGGCCCTGGCTGGGCTCTTGCTGTACTTATGTGAAGTAGTCTCTACTCGTTACGTTCTTGTATATCATTCGGCCCTGGCTGGGCTCTTGCTGTACTTATGTGAAGTAGTCTCTACTCGTTACGTTCTTGTATATCATTCGGCCCTGGCGAGGCTCTTGCTGTACTTATGTGAAGTAGTCTCTACTCGTTACGTTCTTGTATATGATTCGGCCCTGGCTGGGCTCTTGCTGTACTTATGTGAAGTAGTCTCTACTCGTTACGTTCTTGTATATCATTCGGCCCTGGCGAGGCTCTTGCTGTACTTATGTGAAGTAGTCTCTACTCGTTACGTTCTTGTATATCATTCGGCCCTGGTGGGGCTCTTGCTGTACTTATGTGAAGTAGTCTCTACTCGTTACGTTCTTGTATATCATTCGGCCCTGGCGAGGCACTTGCTGTACTTATGTGAAGTAGTCTCTACTCGTTACGTTCTTGTATATCATTCGGCCCTGGCTGGGCTCTTGCTGTACTTATGTGAAGTAGTCTCTACTCGTTACGTTCTTGTATATGATTCGGCCCTGGTGGGGCTCTTGCTGTACTTATGTGAAGTAGTCTCTACTCGTTACGTTCTTATATATGATATGGCCCTGGCGGGGTTCTTGCTGTACTTATGTGAGGTAGTATCTACTCGTTACGTTCTTATATATGATTCGGCCCTGGCGGAGTTCTTGCTGTACTTATATGAAGTAACCTCCACTCCTTATATTCTTGTATATCATTCGGCCCTGGCTGGGCTCTTGCTGTACTTATGAGAAGTAGTCTCTACTCGTTACGTTCTTGTACATCATTCGGCCCTGGCGAGGCTCTTGCTGTACTTATGTGAAGTAGTCTCTACTCGTTACGTTCTTGTATATCATTCGGCCCTGGCGAGGCTCTTGCTGTACTTATGTGAAGTAGTCTCTACTCGTTACGTTCTTGTATATTATTCGGCCCTGGCTGGGCTCTTGCTGTACTTATGTGAAGTAGTCTCTACTCGTTACGTTCTTGTATATCATTCGGCCCTGGCTGGGCTCTTGCTGTACTTATGTGAAGTAGTCTCTACTCGTTACGTTCTTGTATATCATTCGGCCCTGGTGGGGCTCTTGCTGTACTTATGTGAAGTAGTCTCTACTCGTTACGTTCTTGTATATCATTCGGCCCTGGCGAGGCTCTTGCTGTACTTATGTGAAGTAGTCTCTACTCGTTACGTTCTTGTATATGATTCGGCCCTGGCTGGGCTCTTGCTGTACTTATGTGAAGTAGTCTCTACTCGTTACGTTCTTGTATATCATTCGGCCCTGGTGGGGCTCTTGCTGTACTTATGTGAAGTAGTCTCTACTCGTTACGTTCTTGTATATCATTCGGCCCTGGCGAGGCTCTTGCTGTACTTATGTGAAGTAGTCTCTACTCGTTACGTTCTTGTATATCATTCGGCCCTGGCGAGGCTCTTGCTGTACTTATGTGAAGTAGTCTCTACTCGTTACGTTCTTGTATATCATTCGGCCCTGGTGGGGCTCTTGCTGTACTTATGTGAAGTAGTCTCTACTCGTTACGTTCTTGTATATCATTCGGCCCTGGCGAGGCTCTTGCTGTACTTATGTGAAGTAGTCTCTACTCGTTACGTTCTTGTATATCATTCGGCCCTGGTGGGGCTCCTGCTGTACTTATGTGAAGTAGTCTCTACTCGTTACGTTCTTGTATATGATTCGGCCCTGGCGAGGCTCTTGCTGTACTTATGTGAAGTAGTCTCTACTCGTTACGTTCTTGTATATCATTCGGCCCTGGCGAGGCTCTTGCTGTACTTATGTGAAGTAGTCTCTACTCGTTACGTTCTTGTATATCATTCGGCCCTGGCTGGGCTCTTGCTGTACTTATGTGAAGTAGTCTCTACTCGTTACGTTCTTGTATATCATTCGGCCCTGGCGAGGCTCTTGCTGTACTTATGTGAAGTAGTCTCTACTCGTTACGTTCTTGTATATGATTCGGCCCTGGCGAGGCTCTTGCTGTACTTATGTGAAGTAGTCTCTACTCGTTACGTTCTTGTATATCATTCGGCCCTGGCTGGGCTCTTGCTGTACTTATGTGAAGTAGTCTCTACTCGTTACGTTCTTGTATATCATTCGGCCCTGGTGGGGCTCTTGCTGTACTTATGTGAAGTAGTCTCTACTCGTTACGTTCTTGTATATCATTCGGCCCTTGCGAGGCTCTTGCTGTACTTATGTGAAGTAGTCTCTACTCGTTACGTTCTTGTATATGATTCGGCCCTGGCGAGGCTCTTGCTGTACTTATGTGAAGTAGTCTCTACTCGTTACGTTCTTGTATATCATTCGGCCCTGGCGAGGCTCTTGCTGTACTTATGTGAAGTAGTCTCTACTCGTTACGTTCTTGTATATCATTCGGCCCTGGCGAGGCTCTTGCTGTACTTATGAGAAGTAGTCTCTACTCGTTACGTTCTTGTATATGATTCGGCCCTGGTTGGGCTCTTGCTGTACTTATGTGAAGTAGTCTCTACTCGTTACGTTCTTGTATATCATTCGGCCCTGGCGAGGCACTTGCTGTACTTATGAGAAGTAGTCTCTACTCGTTACGTTCTTGTATATGATTCGGCCCTGGTTGGGCTCTTGCTGTACTTATGTGAAGTAGTCTCTACTCGTTACGTTCTTGTATATCATTCGGCCCTGGCGAGGCTCTTGCTGTACTTATGAGAAGTAGACTCTACTCGTTACGTTCTTGTATATGATTCGGCCCTGGTTGGGCTCTTGATGTACTTATGTGAAGTAGTCTCTACTCGTTACGTTCTTGTATATGATTCGGCCCTGGTGGGGCTCTTGCTGTACTTATGTGAAGTAGTCTCTACTCGTTACGTTCTTATATATGATATGGCCCTGGCGGGGTTCTTGCTGTACTTATGTGAGGTAGTATCTACTCGTTACGTTCTTATATATGATTCGGCCCTGGCGGAGTTCTTGCTGTACTTATATGAAGTAACCTCCACTCCTTATATTCTTGTATATCATTCGGCCCTGGCTGGGCTCTTGCTGTACTTATGAGAAGTAGTCTCTACTCGTTACGTTCTTGTACATCATTCGGCCCTGGCGAGGCTCTTGCTGTACTTATGTGAAGTAGTCTCTACTCGTTACGTTCTTGTATATCATTCGGCCCTGGCGAGGCTCTTGCTGTACTTATGTGAAGTAGTCTCTACTCGTTACGTTCTTGTATATTATTCGGCCCTGGCTGGGCTCTTGCTGTACTTATGTGAAGTAGTCTCTACTCGTTACGTTCTTGTATATCATTCGGCCCTGGCGAGGCTCTTGCTGTACTTATGTGAAGTAGTCTCTACTCGTTACGTTCTTGTATATGATTCGGCCCTGGCTGGGCTCTTGCTGTACTTATGTGAAGTAGTCTCTACTCGTTACGTTCTTGTATATCATTCGGCCCTGGTGGGGCTCTTGCTGTACTTATGTGAAGTAGTCTCTACTCGTTACGTTCTTGTATATCATTCGGCCCTGGCGAGGCTCTTGCTGTACTTATGTGAAGTAGTCTCTACTCGTTACGTTCTTGTATATCATTCGGCCCTGGCGAGGCTCTTGCTGTACTTATGTGAAGTAGTCTCTACTCGTTACGTTCTTGTATATCATTCGGCCCTGGTGGGGCTCTTGCTGTACTTATGTGAAGTAGTCTCTACTCGTTACGTTCTTGTATATCATTCGGCCCTGGCGAGGCTCTTGCTGTACTTATGTGAAGTAGTCTCTACTCGTTACGTTCTTGTATATCATTCGGCCCTGGTGGGGCTCCTGCTGTACTTATGTGAAGTAGTCTCTACTCGTTACGTTCTTGTATATGATTCGGCCCTGGCGAGGCTCTTGCTGTACTTATGTGAAGTAGTCTCTACTCGTTACGTTCTTGTATATCATTCGGCCCTGGCGAGGCTCTTGCTGTACTTATGTGAAGTAGTCTCTACTCGTTACGTTCTTGTATATCATTCGGCCCTGGCTGGGCTCTTGCTGTACTTATGTGAAGTAGTCTCTACTCGTTACGTTCTTGTATATCATTCGGCCCTGGCGAGGCTCTTGCTGTACTTATGTGAAGTAGTCTCTACTCGTTACGTTCTTGTATATGATTCGGCCCTGGCGAGGCTCTTGCTGTACTTATGTGAAGTAGTCTCTACTCGTTACGTTCTTGTATATCATTCGGCCCTGGCTGGGCTCTTGCTGTACTTATGTGAAGTAGTCTCTACTCGTTACGTTCTTGTATATCATTCGGCCCTGGTGGGGCTCTTGCTGTACTTATGTGAAGTAGTCTCTACTCGTTACGTTCTTGTATATCATTCGGCCCTGGCGAGGCTCTTGCTGTACTTATGTGAAGTAGTCTCTACTCGTTACGTTCTTGTATATGATTCGGCCCTGGCGAGGCTCTTGCTGTACTTATGTGAAGTAGTCTCTACTCGTTACGTTCTTGTATATCATTCGGCCCTGGCGAGGCTCTTGCTGTACTTATGTGAAGTAGTCTCTACTCGTTACGTTCTTGTATATCATTCGGCCCTGGCGAGGCTCTTGCTGTACTTATGAGAAGTAGTCTCTACTCGTTACGTTCTTGTATATGATTCGGCCCTGGTTGGGCTCTTGCTGTACTTATGTGAAGTAGTCTCTACTCGTTACGTTCTTGTATATCATTCGGCCCTGGCGAGGCACTTGCTGTACTTATGAGAAGTAGTCTCTACTCGTTACGTTCTTGTATATGATTCGGCCCTGGTTGGGCTCTTGCTGTACTTATGTGAAGTAGTCTCTACTCGTTACGTTCTTGTATATCATTCGGCCCTGGCGAGGCTCTTGCTGTACTTATGAGAAGTAGACTCTACTCGTTACGTTCTTGTATATGATTCGGCCCTGGTTGGGCTCTTGATGTACTTATGTGAAGTAGTCTCTACTCGTTACGTTCTTGTATATGATTCGGCCCTGCCGGATTTCATAGTTTTAAAAATATCACATTTTCTAGGGAGATTAGTATTCTAAATTTACATTTATTTTATCATCATAGAGTTGGTACCATGACATGTAGAAATAAAATCTCCCAATTGTTTTATTTAATTTAGTGTATTACAAGTTGAAATCACGAGACATTATGAACAAAATGTGTTTAAAATGGTCACTGTTTTGATTTGTTCACATAGATTTTCTTGAATACACTATAGTCCCCTATGCAAAATTTCGTCTTTGTGTCTTAATTTTTGTGGCCGCTATTCTGTTTATGTACAACGACAAAGACGAGCAGAATGTCGAAAATTATTTTTTGGTTTCCTTAGTCATGAAGTGTGAAGATTAGTCAAAATGGAAGGTAGAAACTTTTTGCGATTACCCCCCCTCACCCTATAATACTTATAGTAGGTAAGTAATAATTTATTTCATCTGATATATATATATATATATATATATATATATATATATATATATAAATATTATTAGTCAATTTAATTTTATGAATGCATTGTATGTGAAAGTGATTAGCAGATAACTTTAATTATAGCCAAGTACAGACAGGAAAGATATATAGCATCTGATTGTTCAGGACAAACTGCTTGTACGATCGTAACTTTATCTCCTGTACCATGCAATTAAATGCAACATACTCCTGTTGTAACACCACCCTCTCAATTCGACATGTTCTATCTAAATTGAATAAAACGCAGACTATTTTATCAAAGTAAAATATTTGTATGTTTAGTACTTTGCGTATATAAACATATATTATTATATCAGATAGAAAACAAACTAATTAGAAAACATAAAAGTCATTAAAAAATATTTAAACATTAGCTGAGACTGCGCAGAAGTTCTGCCTAAAAGATAAAGTAAAAATAAATTTATAACAACTAATCAAAAATCTCCCAATATTGTTGTACTAATTATTATTGTAACGATTTAGGTATGGATTGTTGCATTTATTCTACGTGTATATTAATATGGTTTTATTGAAGTTTGAACGATATATTGTACACATTTTTCTCTCTAGTTATGAACAAAACGTGTTTCCTAACCCACGGCATAGAGCTATTTTAAATCTGGAGTCGAAAATGCTTGTAGGCTCAACTTGTTATTTCACAATTGTGGAATAAAGAACGCATAGAAAACATAAATATTATTTAATAACTTGCATTTAAAAAGGTTATTGTCTGTAAAGTAGTATATAATAGTTGAAAGTTAGAATATTTGAATTCCAATTGGTATTCATATTAATAATAATAATTATTATTTTCTCATTTTACTGCCAGAGCCAGGACACCCTGTGAACAATTTCAGGCTTCTACGACAACTGGAAATATACTAAAAATATCAGATATGCATCATTTTATAATATAGTTACATGCATCATATTTTCAAACGGAAAATATATACTTGGCACGTAGCCGATACGATCTTATGTAGAATGGAAATTTATTTTGCTGTTATAAGTTTTGATATTGATGTATGCAGATTGTCAGTTATTGCAGACGGTTTCAGTCTGTCGCTATTTAACATTTTTTGTTACCATTTTTTCATTTATATTCTGCAAGTAGTAAAAAACAATATTTCCTATATAATTTTCTATTGATTTTGAGCAATATTTGTTATATATATATAATTGTGTTTGTAAGTAATAAGTATCTTATTTTCTATTCTGGAAAATTCTTTTGGATACAATTGGATGCAGATTTTAAAGCCACACAAAATTAGCTATTGTAAAACCTTCTAAGACGTTGGGTGAACACTTTCCTAAAAAAAAAAAAAACAGTGTTTTAAAATTTACTGAACAATTGTTTTGGTTAACGTCCTATTCATTGATTTGTACAAGTTCGTTAACGTGTGAATCAGTCGGTATTTTTTTAAATAGAAGCTTATTGTAAAAATAAAAAAATAAAATGTTTTGGGGGAATAATTTTTCACTCCTTACAGTAACTCATTTTTTTGCAGTTTTAAAGTCAACAAAAATAAGAGTTTTATGTTTTAGAATATAAAATTGTTAGAAACGTTCTTAAAAATTAGAAAGTAATCACCAAAAATATCTATTTGAGTTCAAGTCTTAGTTGAAGTTTAGTTTAATTTACATTTAAGTAAAATTTTAAACTTATCAAAAGTTCTTAAATAGGTTATCAAGACCTCCTATATATAATTGTTCATTTTGTCTTTGGAGCTCAACTAGGGCTGATGGGTCTGAAATAAATGACAGGTTTTGAAGTATTCAATTGTTGTTGTATAAACTTTGACATAGACTGACAACAACCCTATAGTGTTAACGGTTTGACAATATTCCTATCAAACGACTTTATTCGACCAAGGAAGTTTAAGAAGTAAACTATAGACACTTTCGAAAGACCTCCTAAGACTCACTCTTAGGAGTCTTTTTGTTAAACAACGTACAAGTACAAAACTAAACTCCCACCTTAGATTAAAGAGGCGCCGATAATAAAATAAAATAAATAAATTTCACCGTAAATGGCTCAAGAGCCAACTCAATTCTAAAACCTAACTAGAAAACTAATACTAGAATCTAGCACCGAAGATTGATCAGATAAATTCTTCTTCACAGTATCTACCAAAAATGAACCTCTTTGAAAATTAGACCTACAGCTCCTCAGACCAAAAGCTACCAACAATCCGATGCATGGGCAACGAGGTCTTGCTTACACCTCCATGAGCAAAGTTCCAAAACTTTCGCTGATTCCATGGAAGACCAATTCATCTACCACTCTTGACATCTACGTGGAAGACCTTGTTGAACACTTAGAGATCTTCCTTGAGGACTATCTATACTGCACTCTGGGGCCACTCCTAGGCACATTTACAAGCAACCTGGTGGCATGCCAATCCACGAACTCAAACCACATAAATCATCTGACTTTAATAATGTAGGCAACAAAACATAACATCCTTCATAACTTCACCTAAACAGATCTATTATAGGATGGAAACAAAAGATCAGATATCGTGACATTATACTTGACAGGAACCCAAATATCTCCCCAAATGTCATGTTCATTTTAAATAGAGAGAGATCTCTCTACATATTCTACCCTGTCATAAATAGCAAAAGCCCTCTTCCACTCAAGGCTAACCTGTCCTTCTACAAAACGTACATCCATCCAATCTTAATATATGCGGTTCCAGTTTCGTACTTCTAACAGCAATCGGAAAGAAAACTATTGACTTTTTCCAAAACATTACCCTCAGATGACGGACTGATTACTTATGGTACGTTAAAAATGCAGCTTTATATTATGGTTTTAAATCCATAAGCAATGTAGACAAGATTGTGAAGAAAGGTAAAGTTTTTGAGCAAGCAGTGTCGAGGACATTTAAATTACGTACTCGTGTCTGGTATGACAATGTATTGGATATCTGTGGGACTAAGTACAGTTGTATTGGGTTTATGAAAGATGAATGTGATAGTGTTTTGCCTTGCGTTTGGTGACTCTGCTATTCGCTAACAGTTGCATCTAATTCAGATCATACGTGAGGATAGTCGGAGTTGAGAAAGCTCAATTTTTGTAACTGGCGATCTTCTTATATTACTGGCAAGATCGAGGTTGGAAAGCGAGCTAATCAGGTTCATGTAGTGTAATATTCATTATATATATATATATATATATATATATATATATATATATATATATATATATTATAATTCGTTTTATATATGATTTTGGAAAAAAACATTATATCTCCTCCCTCAAGATGCAATCTTACCTCTCGAACAGGAAATATAAAATAATTAATTATCAAAAACCCAAAACGTGTTACAAAATTTTATGAAATGAGGTTTTGATTCAAATGTATACATCTTTGGCATTACATCCTTGGAACGACCTTGACGTTCCAGACAATCTGCTTCCATTCCTTTCGGTTTTCCGTCACACGCCATCCTTTATTTATCTTTATTTCCGCCAGAATTATCCTTTAGCATATCTGTTAGAGTTTCTGCTTTCGCACTATTTTGATGAATGCGAATAACCATAAATTACACAACTGAGTGATAATATATCTCCAATACACAACAAAGTTAAATGTGTATTGTAAAACAAACTAGAGCTTGACATGATGTCACGTCAGGTATTACGACCTCACTTCTCCCCATTTAATTTTATATATCTCCGAACAGGTGTACGGGAAGCGCTATTAAACTAAAAGTCATAACTCACAAAATCCAATAAACATGTTCATGTTAAACACTGTGCATAAATTAAAAACAAAAGAAGTCGTTTCAAATGAAACTACAATTACGTGATAAAAAATATTATTTGTTACTGAATTGAACTATCATAGTTTATTTAAATGAAATGTAGGCCTATTAAAAATACAGAATTTAAAAGCTTTTAACAGGTTTAGTTAAAATTTAATACAAAATAATTTTTTCTTAAAGTCTAGGAGCAACATCCGTTTCTACAAGTTGTATGTGTGTTATGTTGAGTTTCCTTTAAGCTTTTGTAATCACTACTGTTCATTAGCACTCTCTCTTTCTTTAAGTAGAATATGCATGTATTCTGACAGATACTTGTACCGTGAATTCAATTGTTTTATTATGATATGACCCCCCCCCCCTACTATTCTTTGCCTAATAGTTGTTACAATACAAAATAACACAATCATAAAACATCCTTAATGAAAAAAACATATAGGGTTTCGTTTCTAAAGAATTTATTTAATAATTAGTTTGCATGGTTTAATCATTTTAAATTACGAATTATTATGTTTAGTACAGAGTAAATAATATTTAAAAAACAACAATAATATATAAATCTTTAGGGTAATAAATGTCTTTAGGCTCTTTGCGAGCTTAAATCTGCTAAGTATTTAAGTATTTAAATACCGTATGACACGGTATTTCAACTGGTGATTTGTGGTCGACACATCTCATTCCTGTTATTTAATTGTAGCTTCCATGACCAGAATCAGCTACTGGTCGTACCTACTTTATCCCACTATACTTGGTCAACCCTAAAACTGTTTAAAACCCCAAGGTGATCTAAATTGAACCTCATGTACAGAAGCTGTGACCACTTGACCAAATAAATCTAGATATTAGAAAAATATGTGATAGATAAAGAGAAAAATCTGATTTGAGATGTTCTTAATTTAAAACAATTTTGTTTAAGATATCATTACGAACAATGTCCTACACTCCAAGTTAGTTGTCGGAATTAAATGTGAGTTTATGTTTTGGAAAAATCATTGGGATTTAAAAAAATTGTTGGTTAAATTCAAACTTTAAATTCCCGCATATTTCAAAATTGGATAAAACAATTTGAAACAAATTATGATGAGTTGGGAAGAATTGTAACTTACTCCAATGAGCCAAACCTCAAATACAAAAATATTACGATTATGAATAATTTAGAAAAATACCACAATATAAACCATGAATATATTAAAGTGTTGATCCAAAAATAAAATCTATTTATTTATGTTTTAGGTAAATAAATTGACTGTGATCTTGTAATAAGTACACGTGGATATAGTCAGACTGTTCCACTTTATTATGAACTTGTGTGTACCTGTAACTGTGAGTAATAATTTTATAATTAATATACAGTATTTTATTTTTATAGCATATCTTTACACATATTTAAAACAAAAAAAAAAAAAAAAAACATCAAAAAGTGTCTCTTTCTGCATTTGTTGGTAAAACCGAAAATAAATATATAAGAAATTTAAGCTATTGCCGTTTCTTCATGAAAACGTTGTATTGATCATATACCTATAGGAGTAATTCGACGTCATTTTTGGACAGAACACACCAACATTACCTACTTAATTTTAAAACAGTCAGAATAGTTTTTTTGCTTATGTTCAGTCATTATTAAATAGAGGTATAATTGCACTGAATGGGTCTTGAATCTATATTGAGACTCTAAAATAACGCAAGATGCAGTCACTAAGCGAATTTCGGAAAACACCAAACACTTCAAAAAGCGAATACTTCAACAAACGTTTATTTAAATAAGCTTAACAACAATTTTATTGACGGGACACTTTTAATATTTATTTACCATAATCATGAAGTATCTAAATTAAAACATCTGTACTCCACTAGATAAGTTCAGAATGATTCAACGCGCGTCACAAAATATTTCGTACTAACTTTATTTAACAATATACAAAAACAAATAAAAGATAAGTTATAATATCTGTGTCCTTACATAAAGTGTTAAGGAGTGGTTGCATCAAATTAGGAGACAGCTGATTTTGTAGGCTATTAAACCCCCCCCCCTCTCTCTCTCTCTCTCTCTCTCTCTCTCTCTCTCTCTCTCTCTCTCTCTCTCTCTCTCTCTCTCTATATATATATATATATATATATATATATATATATATATATATATATATATATATCGATAAGCTATTCTTCAAATAACTTAACATTAGAGAGTTTCAGATCTTTGAGATCTGAGTTATGTTATTGTGAAATTATTACATTTAGTATTTATTATATTATATTTGTATGTGTTAACCTAACCTAAACTAAACTCTCTAGAAGTCGTAACTGTGATCCAGTTTTGGACGACAAACTATGTTTTACTAAGATGGTCGCTAAATTTTAATGTGGTGGTATTTAAAAGGATATTTTGGTAGTTTCGCTTACCAAGGTTTACATTAATCTAAACAAAATGCTTGCTAAATTTCAAAATGATGGTATTTGAAAGGATATTTTGGTAGTTTCGCTTTACCGAGGTTAATTTCTTAATCTAAATATAATGGTCGCTAAATTTCGAAATGGTGGTGTTTGAAAGTTTTGAAAATTTCGATAGTTTCGATTTACCAAGGTTTACATTTGTCTATACTATCTCATTTTATGAAACTTAGCTATTTTCCTATAAAACAATTACATCTTATTGTAAAGATAAGATAAAATTCAAGAGAAAAAATAGCAACGAACTGGATTTGCAGTATATTTAGCTTTAATATCAAAATATACTTTACATAATGATGACTGATAGAAATACTGCTCTATATTCTTTAGACTCTAGATGCCTTTTGTGTAAAGTGAAAAGTATTGTTAGTGCTACACTCTATTGGTTAATTCTACAACTCTGTGGAGAACTTGAAAAATGGTGTTTTCTTTTTCCTTACTTCATAATTTAAATGAATAAATATTTGTAGTTGTAGCAAGCATATATTTTACTATCGAAAATATAAATATTACAGAGCAAAAAAATATAATAAAATAAATAAATATATTACAGAAATGGTAACGTGAAATAAGCATTGATTCATGAACCTTCAGAACCCAGAACACATTAACGGTTGGATTTTTTTACAGTATTTAGTTTTTAACAGGTTTTTATTAACTCGTTTTCTTGTCTTGCAATCGATTTTAAACTAACGTCCCGATGAGGTAGAAAATTTAAACTTTAAACATAACTCAGAACTAGATGACAATGCAATATGAACTCGCTTTCTTGTCTCTTAATTTTGCAATCGATTTTAAACTAATTTCCCGATGAGGTAGAAAAATTAAACTTTAAACATAACTCAGAACTGAATGACAATGCAATATGAACTCGCTTTCTTGTCTGTCTGTTCCGTACAAATTTTGCAATCGATTTTAAACTAACGTCCCGATGAGCTAGAGAATTGAAACTATAAACATAGCTCAGTACTGAATGACAATGCAATATGAACCTGCTTTATTGTTTGTCTGTCAATTGCCACTATGGTAAAAAAGTAGTTAGCGGCATGATTTGGTGGAACAATACTGCACATATTATTTAAATTAGCATTTGAGAAGGATGAAAATGTGGTACGAAATTTGGGACCACTCACTGGTAACTATTTGAAGATCTTGCGAAATCAGTGGAAGGACGTCGAATTCCTGTTCACCGATGAGATTTCCATGGTTCCGTACGAAATGTTTTGCATGATTGATTATAGATTGCGTCAACTAGAAGAAGGAAAATGAACCATTCGGTGGCATCAACATTATGGTTCAAGATGTTTAAAATCGAGTGCGAAATTTCACACACACAAGACTAAAAAGCATAAAATAATTATTCGAATAAAAATTTTTCGAACCACGTTTTTAAAACTGACTAAAAATTAGTCTATAAAATAATTTCTCGTAGTCCAATACAGATTCATAACCCCATACAGATTTATAACCCCATACATATTCCTAACCCCAAACAGATTATCCTGAAAATTTGAGATTGTGAATTTTTAATAGCTATGAAAATACTTGTAAGATATAACACGAGAAACGTGGGGCACAAGCAATAAATGTAAGTAGTGTAGGAAATAGCTGTTGTTGAGAAAACTCAAAATTTCTAATGGATGTCAACTCCCAATTCAATATATGGATGTAATCTTCTATTATCTATTTCATGTGCCTCATGTTTTTTTGTTTTAGATCTTACAAGTATTTTCAGAGTTACAATTTTTCACGACAATCTCTATGGGGTTAGGAAACTGTATGGGGCTACGAGAATTTATTTTATACATTTTAGACTGTTCTAAAAACGTAGTTCAATTTCTTTTTTAATTTAAACAATACCTTTGACAATAAATTTGGTTGGATAATTTCAAAATGGCTGCCGTTTTAAATTACATTTTAGGATTAATGTCTAACCTGTTCAACCTTTGTAAGCTTTTTTACCCCTGAAAATTTGCCCTTTAGGTAATAATGAAGTTTTTATTGTGATATGATGTTATTTTTATTCTAATGGATTTCAATAATACTAGACATAGTCCTATATATTAGACATGGTTAGTCAACAGTATCTAAATACTTTTATATATTTATTGCCTAATTTTAAACAAATTTCTTACAAAACAACTTCAAATTTCACATTAAGTAGATTTACTTCATTATGTTTTTAAATATTTACATATTTCTGAAATCTAGGCTAAATAAAACATGGATTGATAATATTGGATTATTTTCTTTTTTACAAAATTTTACTTTAAAAAATAAACCTTTTTATATATAATATTACAAATGAGTCACTCCGGTACTAGATATTTAAAAATTTCTATTATTACAATATAAAGCTGCATTCTGTTAATTTGTATGGTAATTTCTTTTTCCAAATATGTTTATATGTTTACATGGCAATTTAAAAAGGATTTACAATATCATATTGTATAATTAACATTTAAATGTAATATGAAATTAATAATAAATTTGGTATTCATCGACGTAGTTAAGTAGCGTTTGTAACATTCATAGAAAATTGAAATCCTAAACTTCTTATCTAATTTAGTGTGTTAAGAGTGTGTATCTAATTTAGTGTATCATATACGGTGTGTTATTCTACACCGTATATGGACAATTAACTGTTTAATAGCTGACATTTTACCATTTTCAATTATATTTAAAACATTTTAATAGGTTCTACATTTGCACATCATAGTCCCCCATATCAAATTTCAACTCCTATCTTTATTTTTGTGGTCGCGATTGTCCTAATAAAAGATAATAAACAACAACAATGGACGGACTGCACTTCGAAAATAACCTTGTCTGTTTTCTGAGTCCATGAAACCTTAAGATCAGTTAAAAAACCGAAGTAGAAATTTTTGACGATTAATAAATTTACCCTATACTTCGTTAATTGGGTTAATAATATACACCATAGTTTCGGTACAAAAAGCTATCTCAATTCATAGACTCAGATCTATTCTAAAAGTTTTAAAATGAATTAGCAAGCAAATACTGATTTAATTTTGACTTTTTGTGTTATATTTAAAAGTTTTAAAACTGATTTAGAAGTTTACCTCACTCTATGATTCCTCCGAGTGAAATACTACAATATGCAAAAATACGACGACCTCCTTATTTCCTGGAAATATATTGCCTTCAATCTCCAAAAAACAGATTTATTAACGATTTATTCTCCTAAGACCAGTTCATCTATTATCCAACATAACATCAAAATATTTATAGTACTCTACTTTTCAAATACTTTCGTGTGTGTATATAAATTATTCAAATAATTTCAAATATGAAAATAAAATAAATTTATGACTAACACGAGTCACAATTTTCAATGGCTTATGCGTGGTTTAAACTATTAAACATTAAAATTTAGAATTTTAAAACATAAAAAGTATAGTAAAACAATAAAATATATATTTCAAGATTATATTATTTTTATTTGCTTAAATTTGGAATTTAATAAAATATTTATTTGAAGATTATATTTATTTATTTGTTTAAATTTAGGTAATTTAAAATATATTTCGACTAAAATTAATAAAACTAAATTCCACATTGTTATAATCACTGTAAAGATTAGTTGATTCATTTATGAATTATTAAAACGGAAATATGAAAGATTTAGCAGACGCTCGAAGCGGTCTTGGATGTTGGAAATTTAACCACTTTTAAATGTCATGACTGATCATAAAAAAACTATAATAAATTACATCCACAAAGTAGTTAATATTATAATATCATAAGAAAACCAAATGATATCGTCTTGAGACGATTTAACTGTAAAGAGAAAATTGAAAGGAATGAAAAAGCGACAGCATCCCAGTAAGGAGCTTCTTATGCTAATGTCATTGCAAGGATATAGATTGATGAGAAGTTTCAGTGACAAATGACTTTATATAGAAACTGCTTAAGTGCATTTAAGTACAGCTTTCTGTGATAAATGTATATGTAAGTAATACCTTATAGAAAGGCTAAGTGTTTTGACATTATTTTAGTTAAATATAATATACTTATACTTAAAGTAAGTCATATGTGTTAATTCGAATATAGATGGTGTGTCAAATAGTCAAGACGAAGCGAAGCCAAATTTAAAAAAAGGATAGTTTAGTTTAAAAAGATCGGATAGTTTTTTCACAAATTCTTCGCTCCTTCTACCTCTTTCTAGACCCTATGAGCGTAGTTCCTCCCACACCTTCGACCTGATGTTTATTTTGTATGCAAAGTAATAGTATTTTTGGTTTGTGTTAAGCTCCCTAGTAAATTCCATAACCAACGAAATCATATTTAGCAAGATTCAATGAACTGCACCATTTTAAATTAATATTGTAGTTGCAATATTGAATGTTATTTATTGGTCATGCGACACTCAGTGAGCTAATCTATAGCCAAATGGTATTTACCTTGTCAAATATACTTGCAGCAAATAAATACCGTGGTAAAATCTAAGGTTAGATTCCAATTTAACAATCTATTGTTGATCATTATCATCATTCAATTGGTTAGGTTAGGTTAGTTTGATAATAATTATTGAATCTCAATACTCTAATCTTGTTCGGCGTAAATATAATTATTGTGAACGAAAATTGCGATTGTGTTAATGTAAATAAAAAACTTATGTTCAATGTTGGTAAATTATTTAGGTAAAACATTAATGTATCAATGAAGACTGAAAATGCATTACCAAAAAGTTTAAATTTAATAAAAAAACGTTTTAAATTATAAACCTTACATTTAATTTTTTTTGATGTTTTGATTATGTTAATTTTTTAATTACATTTAAAACAATTAACTCGATCATAAATAGAAAAAAAATGGTAATTTAAAAAAATAATAAATCTTTAAAAAATGTAGATCTTCAAAATATTAAAAAACTCGTCTAACTGAAAAATGTAGTTTAGAAATGACGTATATACAAATCATTCAGTTATGAAAAGGTGAGGACAATTCCTTTGTGGTAGAAACTACAAAATATATTACCCGTTACGGGTCATTTTGAATTTCGATAGGTTTTCAAAAATTAAAATTTTGTTGTTTAAAGACGAAAAACATCAATGTAATTATATCGAAGAAAAGAGCATAAAATAGAGATCCTTACCTTTCGAATACAGCATTAGGGTTGGAAGGAACAACAGTTGGGCAAACAAGGATAGAAAGGATAAAAGAGAGGGAAATAATCCAAGATTAGATAACGTGTAGGATTTAGCTAAAGTAATGCGAGATTGCCACACTAGTACTCATTATAGATTACCCCTTGGAATTCATAGTTGCAAAAGATAAATAAATTTCAACAAAACTCATTAAGTAGTACAGCGGTTTTAATTCTTGCCTGATATTTGGATATTGTTTAATTATTTATAAATATCAAAACAAACGTTTTGTTATAGTCTTGACATGTGGTATCTAGCCTAATTTTACCGTTGCTCTGTTTAATATATATTACAACAACAATTAATTTTTGTGTCAATTAAAAATTATTCTCGTATGTTATTTCGGGATAGTGGAATTGATTCAGATGAAAAAGTTGTGATAATTAATCTCCGTTAACAAGAATGAGAGACATCATAGACATGCGTAGGCCTACTGAGTGTTCTGTAAATAACTTGAGATTAAATCCTGAGACACTACGAACGTAGATAAATTGCTAATAGAGTATCAAATCGGACTAGTTAAACCTAGAATGGAAACGAAATCAAAACAATGAACTAGAGTATTTATTTTGAAATTGGAAGTTTGTGAATTTAGTATCATTAGGTTCATTAGAATGCTCGTAAAACATTAAGTGTCATCCTGATCATGTTAGACAACATAACACCTTGCTGCATCCTGGCATTTCTCTTAGTCTATGATATCCTGCCCTAAGCAGACTCAAGACTGCTAGTATTGCTACTTTATTCACAAATTCATAGTTAAAAAATCAGTTATCTGACAGTCAGTGTAGCAAAAACATAAACGTATGATTATAATTTTTCGTATATGATTTACATAGATTGAAGTATGAGGTATTTAATATCATCGGTGTAATGTTTCATTGTGTTTTAATGTATTTCAACAGTTATAAATATCATTGGGAATGTGTTGATGTTTATAGTTTGACATAAGTTACTCTACTGTGCTAACTAGGGATGTTTAATGCCCTCCTCCACAAGATATATGGCAGTTCATTACAATGCTATGTGATATGTATCTGTTAACTAGCTACATTAATAAACTCGCACACATTACTCTGTTTATAAACCTGTATCAGCACAAATTGTTTATTGAAATCATTTTAACTGATCATCTGTATCTATTGTATCAGGGGAATATGCCATTTCACTAAGATTAATGAGTTTATCGCTCTGTATTATAATGTCATTTCTCGCTAAGTGATGTAGTGAATAAACATACAAACTTTAATGTCTACGTAATTTTTATATTACGACTAGCCCTAGTTAAATAACATGAACTGGAGTGGGGTAACATTTTTAGTTATTATATATTGATGCCAAATTGAACAGAAAACATAAAAGTACATAGGGTCCAAAGTTTTAATTTTCAGAATTAGGTAATAAAATTTAGATTGTAATCATTCAAACAGCTGGAGTAATCTATTGAATGATTGTGCAAGTTTATTAGTAGAGGGAAATTGGAAAATAAAAGTGATGTAACTGGGAAGTTGATTTTTTGTTTTTTGTTTTTATAAATGCAACTATTTGTTTTAAAATTTGCCAATACAAGGGACTTCCAATTATCCAGCAACCTGTTGTACAATTTACCGGAGTTGGCACCCCCAAACTTTAATCTTTGGATTGGGTTTTGTTCATCTTATGAAATATACATGATTGTACTGATTGACACTAATATAATTACTTAAAAAAAGTCAGGACATTCAGAATATATTACAGGGAAGGGAAGTTTTTAAATTAATTTTTGTAAGATTGCCGACATTAAATTTCAAATTATTATTATAATTTTCTTTTGAATAAAAACAATTTTTTCAGACTCTACTGAATTACCCCAAAGGGGAACAACATAACTGAGGTGAGAATACACATATTCAAAATACGAGGTTTTAATTACTGCCTGACTGGAAGTACGTGAAGTAGCAGCGAGTACGACAAAACCTTAATAATGTTTTACGAAAGAAAAATAATGTTTTCGTCAATTGCCTCTCATTGAAATATTTACGTATTGTACTTGATTCTAAGTGATGGATTGAAATTTTGTTTTTAATAAGCAAAATTATTCTTAATTTATGAATCAGATAGATTTGAAAGTTACTATAGATTTAGCGTATTTCAGTGTAACTTATCTCATGGTCTAAAGTTTCATGGGATTAAAAACAATTAAGAAAAAAAACCTCATTGTAGGTTGTAGTTTGTAATTTGTTTAGGTTAAGAAATTCGTTCAAATAATTATAACGTACATAATTTACATTCAATTTATAAAACAAGATATTAAAAAAAAAGGAAATTTAATTGGAGACAGAAAAAAAGTTGCAATTTATTAACACAATTGTAATAATTATGGTTACCGTTCAATTCTGGATGTTAAGATTTTTTAAATTTATAAATTCTCTCTAATGGCTGATATATATTGAACATATAATTGTTCTGTTCCTAAGTTTATCAAGAAATGAACATTTTCCGATATATGACTCTACTAATACACCACGTTCTAAATTACTCAATAGCTTTAAACACAGGACTTAACATAAGTTTATACATTTGGCACAATAGTAAAGTTTCTTGCCACTACTGAATACTGCTTACAATTGTACTTTGAGACATGAAATTACGTTAAGGCTTTGGAGCGTGTTGGCGTTGGTTGTATTGTTCCGGTAATGTCCTGTCTCAACTTTAGGGCTACTTCCGGTTACTGTAACTTACTGTCTAAACGTTTGTTAATCGTAATTATTTAAATAGTAATTGTAAATTTACATTTATTCTGTTCAATATTTTGCTTACAAACAATTTATTTTAAGTTTAGAGCAGCATTAAAATATAAAGTAATTACAGTGGATCAGGGATAAAACTCCATATTATGGAAAAGAAATTAACCAATACAGTAAGTTTCATAAAGTTAACTGTATGAAATTATTTGTTCCACCGAAAGTTATCATAAGATTACTGAAATAAAATAGACAATACAACATATACAGGGTGTACATTAAGTATAGGACTCATCTAACATTTAGAGTACCGCATCAATTAAGGCTTTAAATTTGGTTTGTCAACAATCTTGAAATTATGTTAAGCATTTTAAATGAAAGGGTGTCATATAGTTTTACACTCCATTTATGTAAAACCCATGCTGTAACTCTCATTTTAATACAGCTCTTCTTTCTCCAGGTATTAGCAATTTGCCGCGTAACGCACTACCACAATCCAAAAAATAACGTTCTGTGAGGCGTTCTGAGGAACAGTCACCCCGAGTCATCGAAGTTGATATTCTAGTTGCATACAAATTAATCTCATGACTCGTCGGTGCAATCTTGGTTGTAACGCTAACTGCGATCACCGACGAGATTGCCAACAGCACGGAATTGGGATGGGGACTGAACAGCTGATCGGAACAGCAGCTATGATTAGCAGAGCATGCCAGACATATGAAACTTCTCCTTGGGCTTTACTAGTCGTTGTTTGCGACAGTTTGTGTCACATATTTTTGGTTAATTATTTAATTTAATATTTCATCTTGGCTAATTAATTGGGGTCGTGGCGTTAGGGGCTTTCGGTAAGTCAGTCCAGATATCGGAAGATTATTTAATTTCGGAAATGAGTCTACAGTAGTTTAACAATGAGCATCGTCCATGGCTGCTTGTGCTTAATTAGTGTTTCGGGTGTGTGAGTGAATATTTAGGAATTAGCCTTAATTCGGTAATGTATTTTTTGAGTGATTCACTTTTTTTTCTTTTTGGTATTATACGTATAGAACAGAATATCAATTTAGGAAAATAAACTCGTATAGTAACTTAAACCGTCGTATGTCAAAGGGTAAAAAGACATTTTACTTTTCTCATTTATGAAGACACTACCAGTCGTGTAACAATTTTTTAAATTTTAATTTATTTATTTATTTAATTTTTTTTTACGTAGATGCAATTTTTGTCAGACTCAGAATGCAGTTTTTTAACTTCATGTACATTTTAAAGAGCTCGTTGTACACAGTCGCGATAAGCCAGGATAATAAATTCATTGAAGGTACAATAGAAATCCTTTCTCGTATTCAACACACGTATACAGAGCCTTAAACGTTTCCTAACTGCCTTTGTAAACATTCATGTAACCATCTCCTTCTTATATATAAAGGAGTTGTGTCCATTATGAAATCCATCTAAGTATATATTTTTTTCCAGAATGAAACTAAAATGTAAACGTTTCTGGCAATAACATCAATAACAATAAATCACAAACAACAAGAGAAAGTAGATTTGTTTTTAAAAATCTAACCACACATAAATGTATTAAATAAATATAATAATTTAATAATTAATATAAAAATGTCATTTTCTTACAATTTATTACACTTGAACTTCATATCTAAGCTTAATTAACAATTAATATGATATAAATAAGCAATTAAAAATTAATAAACAGAAATGATGATAATGACAATAAGAAAGATGTTTTCGAAAAGGACAATAAAATGCAAGACATTTAATTACAAACAAAATATTTTGATTCTGGGATGAGGTATTCATATATTTATCAGGGTTACCAATTGGATTAGTAAAAACATGTAAATGATTTAAAAAAAAATATAAATATATAAAATAATAATTATTGTTTGCCATACAAATAATACATAATATGAAATAAAATTATTAACGAGGAACAATAATAGTAGTAAAAAGTGGTGTAAAAAAAGAAGATAAATTCAAGAGTCTATGCGGGTTAATAAAGATAAGAACAATATATATCCATAAATATTTAGTCATTTCTAATCAAACTCATGGTCAAGATTCAACTGTACAAGTAATAAAATTAAGAAAAAAAAAAACTACTAATATCTTATTTTTATTTTGTGTATAAACAAATAGTTACTTAGCCGTCACCAAATGGCATAAACTGGAGTGGAGAAAGTTACTTGGTTAATACACCGGGTAATTAAAAAGTAGGCTACCTCTCTAAATCTATTTGAAACCGAAGTTTAAATTATTGACCCCCCTTCTCGGATTTGAAACATTTTAAAAATAGTAATTAGCCTTGTGACACATGAGATCATTATTTTTTAAAGGCCAAATAATTGGTTCTTAAATTTAAAATAGTTTTTTTTCTATAATACTAGTTTCTTATATTTATACAGTCCTTACGTGGGCTCAAACTGATGAGGTTATATATTTGTAGATTGGGAGTGGTGGTAGGTCATCATTTATGTTATATTAGAGTTACATTTTATAGTTTAGTACTAGGAACCTTTGATATTATAACTTTTCGATATTACTGCTAAAATGATTATTATCATACCACAATGCTCATTGAAGTTGGTAAATATTTTGTCTATATCAACAATATACAGACAGGCTTTACAAAATTCTTAAAATGTAACATTATCTCCAACGTGCTAGAAAACACGTTACTTGCAGGTATATCATAAAGCTAAATTTTATTTTTTCACAGATTGTTACTTTATGCTGTTAGTGAAATATAAGTTTTACGTGAAAGTATCCATTTTGACTAAAACTTCAAGAGTGTTAAAATTTTTTAAAATAATTCTATATAAATTTTAGAAGTGTATAGACGAAATTGAAGAAGTTAATTATTTCTCATTATTATTTTGAGTTTGAATGGACTTATTTTACACAAAAACTATATTAAAGTGTGCTCAAATATGGCCGCCTTATGACCATATAAAAGGTTCGCTTTATACGTCAATATAATTATAATGACTTATGTTTGTCCAAATATAATGTATAAGTTATTATGTAAGATATAAAGTTGAACACGTCAAAGTTTCGAAAGATTTATTACGTTTTATCTTGATTGATTGGAAGTGCAGATAAGACTTTTGTTTGATGTTATAGTTGTTATTAAATTAAGGAAATTGATCTTTCTTTAATATAATATCAGTTTATAACTTTGTGTTAACAACTTTGATATTTTAAATCAAAGTTTAAATTTGTTGAATGTAATGTATGCACTTTAAGTGACTTGATTGTAGAACAACATATTTTAGTTTTAAAATTTGCAATTTGGATTATTCGTATCTAAAAACAAATCATTAATCACTGTATTAATTATGTATGTAGGACAGTTTTAACCATTTATTCAGGGGGTTTTCCAATTTTTTCATTCGTTATTAGAAAACTCAAAATTTGAAGTTAGTTACCAGACCAAATCTAAAATGTTACTGGATAAGGATAAAAAAATACGGATTGATCGCTATCTCTTTATAAATTCTCGTTTGAAAATGATTGGCAAAAAACAAAACAAAACGAAACGAAATGAAACGAAACGAATCTAAACGAAACAAAACAAAGAGGACATAGGACATAGGTCAGAGACAAAAGACAAAAGATGAAGACGAAAGATAAAGGTCAGAAGACAAAACACAAAAGATAAAAGAGAAAAGACAAATGAAAAATGAGAAAACAAAAAACAGGCTTTAAAAGACACAATATTTATAATCGATTCTATTAATTTCTAATTTCGTTAAAATTTTAGTGAAATGTGCTAACCCAGTGTAAACGGAAATGAAAGAAATGGTTCAAAATATTTGACAAAAATAAATGTATAAAATTAAATAAACTTGATGGGTTTGATTAAATACTATATGTGAATTAAGTTCGATTTATCATTTTTTGATTTAAACCAGTTTATTGCACAAGTAAAACAATTTTCTGCTCTAATTAAGTATACTGTATATTATATATAAAGAAACGAAATCACTCAAATTTGACACTTTTAAACCCACTCTATCTCCCAAGAAAAACAAAGTGATAAAATTTTAAGACGACTTATTAGTTTGAGACGCATTTTTTCACTATATGGTGTGGGAGAAAGTTAAGTTATTTAGGTAGTAGTATTTGACTGTTTTTTTCACAAGTCCTTTATTTCATTTTAACACCTTTCTGTGAGCCGAGTTAAAAAAAATAAAATGTATTTTTGACGTACAATATTTTAGACTTCGTAAATAGAATACATATTCTTAAACATAATTTTAGTTATAACTCAAAAAAAGATAGTTGGTGATTTACTTTACTGGAATCACAATTACTTTTAAGATTTTACGTGTTACATTTAATTTATTTCCATCTTTTACATTTTGTATGGGATAATAGATATGAACAAGTTTTACGGTAGGTGGTCTAGACAATTGATAATCGCAGTACAGAGCACAGGAGGTCGAGGCGTTAAACATAATATTCATGTATTATTGCTTTATTTAATTATTTTTGTACATTATTAGTTTGTGTAAATTATTCTAATTACTTAACTCTATAAATGTGTTTGTCAAAGTGAAGAGCTAGCTAAATTGATTTGTCTCACTCGAAAACGATAGCTTCACCCAGCATTACAAAAATACAAAATTGCTCGTTTAATAGATATGATTCTTGTTACAAATATATATTTTACCCCTTCCTCTATTATAACAAATTTAAAAGTATCTAAATATAAGTCGTACATATTTAAATTGGTTTTAAATATAATCAGAATCTAAATATAATAAATGATCAATAAAACAGCAAAACATTTTCTCTCTAAAAAAAACACATGAATTATAGTTACTATGAAGTCTGTTTAGTAGTTGTAAATCAAAAAGTGAAAATAAGTAACTATAGTCTTTATAGACTATAGTAATTTATAGAAATTGGTTCGATATATTTATATAAGTGGCCAAACTTGCTTCACTTGTACCGTAAACATAATCTAAGTGTAAGTCATATATGACTAAGATCGATCGGCATTTTTTGTTGTGGGGACCATTGCGTTTTGTTTGGGTCTTTATAGTCTACACTAGAGCAAAATTTGATCAAAATTTTTGTGACAGGTAAATCAATTTTGAGCTGTTATACAGAGTTTAAAAAGTGTCCCCAGATATGGCCAAAATTAGCTCACATACCAAATTCGTTAAAAAATCGATCCACACGTTGGAACAGCCGGAGCAGACGATATCAGTACAGTCTGAGAAAAAAATATAAAATAAAATAAAGTACAGAGTGTATTTAAAGTGTTGAAGAATTTGTGAGTCTTTATTTTATTAAAAAATATATGTATTTATTTTTCAACTGTATGTTAAATAAAAGGAAATAAACTTGTACTAAGCAAAATTCTTTAAGAAGTCAATGTTTAATTAATGTTCGTATTATAGCCCAAACCATAAAGTTTTAAACCAAATTAGCCACTCCCTTCCTCTCAAGGCTAATTGGGTGAGATACCAATTCCGTCATTCTTGTCATTAGGTTCTCGCTACGTGCTTTGTAAGGCACGTATTCAATGGTACTAATTACAATGGTTTTGCACAATAGAAAAAAAACACTGTCTCTCTGACAGTAATTACTTTAGGTAAATTATTTTACTTTCTTGTCTACATATTCATGCCTCAACTTGCTTTGCTTTTGAATGAGATTTGACCATTCAGTTTATCTTTTACCATTTGATTATATGTCTCGTACTCTCAACAGGGTGACATATTTATTCTTCGACATTTTTTTTTCTGATGCCTCAAAATTCAAACATTGGTATTACATGATATTATTTCGAAAATTCTGCTTTGAGATAAACTTCGAGATAAAAGATAAGTGGTGCAAAAAGATTTTACAAACTTTCTCAGTAACCCACTCAGAAAATCATATAAAACGAATCAATACTATTCGTAAACTGAAATCTCAGTTTCGTAGTTAAAACATGAACTATGGAAACATTGTTATAATTTTTTTTATAGTAAGGCATACATTTGCTTAAATGCCACGAATTCAATCTTAATACTGGTAGTGTTTTTTTTTTTTTTTTTTAAATCGTGATTTTCATGACGGTGTTCAAGTTTTATTTAAGTGTTTTGCCTGAATTCAAGAACCATTATATTTTTTATTTGCGATTTTGTATACAGGTTTGGGTCATTAATCTTCAAATTTCATTGAAATGTAAATGAAATTGGAAGTGGCGATTTTGAGAAATGACGGTTTTATAACAGCCACGATTTTTTGATCAATTTTTACCGATATCTTAAGAACAGGGTTTTTTGTAGATATTACAATCAATAAGTTTTGTTGGGTCATTTGAATCTTTACTTGAGCAAACATTGATCAAAATCGTTAAAACCAGAAAATTGTTAGAGTAGAGTCTACGAAAATCTTAATTTGTGTGTTTTTAAAAACAGATAACCACTAATATTTAAAATGAAAAATTGGTCATCAATTAAAAATGGTAGTTTTAATTATTTTTTGTCGATAATTTTGATTTTATAAATTATATAAGGTTGTGCAATAGCTTATTTCATGAATATTTAAAACAATATCAAAAGATACTGATACGTGTTTTCTATAAAAAATACAAGTAATTCACGGCTGAACAAAATATTCATTTAAAAGCCCTGGGGACAAATATTTTTCTATTTGGATTACATAGCAAAGGAACATTTAGCCATTGAATATTTAGTTATTAATACAATGAAGTATGGAACATATTTGTTATTGTTGATCACACCATGTAGTAGAATAGACCATTCTTGTAGACCGTTCTACTAGATAAACGAAGGGGTTAAATAATGACAACTGTTTTCAAATTAATTTAGTCGTAAAAGCTATTAAGATACCTTTTAGATTGCAAAGTACTTCGGACATCCATCTACAATTGTATTTTTTAATTTATCGTTTTTAGAAATAATTATGTTTCTAACAATGCATTTGTTTCAAAATATTTTCCATTAATCTAGAACAGTAGCTTGTCGTTTAATATCATTTAGCCGCTCATAAAAATGTAGATTGTATTATGTTTGTTAAATAAAACATGATGTTGGAGTTACACAAATAGTATTGGCTGAAGTACAATATGTCTTGTGAAATATGCAAAACCAGACAGATTCTATTGTAACCCGAAGTAAGATGTATTTCACGGAGAAGAGATATTGTCTAATTTCTATTCTATTTTCGCTATTCAAAGTTTTTATGTCTGGCGCCAAAGTGTTTTATTGCATTTAAATTAAAATATTATCACAACAGCTTAAAATTTATAAACAAAATTAATTATTGCCGGGTTAAATTAAAATTAATGGTGAAGTTGTTTTTCTTTTCATTTCGTTGAAAAAGTTGTAAGACCTAACCTAATCTCACCTAAAAACTGAACGACAAAAATAGAAATTGAAATGTAAATTACGTATATATTAAAAATAAAAATAAAGAATATAATGAAAAATAGTTGCTAAATCTATTTATTAAACAATCTTACACAATTATTATATTATTAAATTGTAAGCAAGCGTATTAAGGAAATGACATAATAATTAAAAACCATTCTTATTATTATTAGCCTTGGGTTTAATCTGAACCCCTGAGTATGACAACGTCATTGTCTGATGTCTGGACATTCGAAGAAAGGTAAGCACCTCAATCATGGCGCAATCGCAGAAAAGATGATTAAATGACTCCGAGATTAGCTTGACTGCCGTAATAATAATATATTTTGACAAGGGAATAATATAGTTTGATGTGTAAGACTAATGGGAAGTTCAATTTTTACCCACGACAGTTTCTTACTGTCCCCTGATTATTCCAGAGTTATGTATATGATGTGAAAAAGGAAGATAGTTCAAACTGTTTGGATTGTGGAAGGAATAAGGATAACGAAACTATATGTTTTTTGGGATTGGATAAAAAAGAGATCTTGTACATACTATTGTAGAAATAACTCGTGATAATATCGTTGATGTGTGTTACAAAGTGAAGACAAATGGAAAAAGTTGAGAAATTCGAGGTGATAGTTTTACAAAAACAAATGGAAGAAGCATTCTCAAGTGTTCAAAATTAACAAAAATACAGTTGTTCGAAATTATTTCTAAAATTAAGATAAGTAAATAAAGTAGACCTGCTTCAACAGGTAATGGCATCCTGAAATATTGTTATTCCAGGGGACGTATTTACCTCTGATCGGAGATTTTAGGTTTTCATTGAGTAATCATGTTGAACCAGGAGATCATCACACCGGGTATGTTCTGATAGGATCAGGAAACATTTCCGCCTCCTCGTCAAAATATGGGTCTTTGTCTGTTATTGTGCATTATTGGGTTTTGCTCAAATCTCGAACTCTTACGCGGTTCCCACGTGTAGAAGAAGTAGCTCTGCGGCTGGGGTGGTGGAAAGGTTTTCCACTGTTGGAGATGTCCCAGCTGCCGCGAGGGCAACAAGCGTTGAACATTTCCATTACAAGAATGATTATCTTTAACTAAAGTTAACCTGCGCTCTTTGTTTAAGAACACGCCTCCCCCTCCTTATTGAAAGGCCTGAGTTGTTTGAGTTATATCTAACTATTTTGAAAAAGTTCTTCTATCGACAGAGGATTCCACTTGTTCACAATTGGAGTCGCAAAAATATTGCACTTGTGTTCAACTTAGTCTATGCTCTTTGGACTATAATACTACGGTTAAGTAGATTCTGCTTTGAATGGATCTCGTCCTTTAAGGAAAGATCTCTTACATTTCTGGAACAGTGATGCTAGGTATATTGAGAAATATCAAAGACACTGGGTTTTCATATTATAGAAATACTTGTGTAAATTCTTCCAGGCTTAGTACGTAACCTAACCCATTTCCGTTTACATCCTTTGTGTAGGCGATTTGTTGAGGTAATTCCTTTCTTTCTTATAGGCGCAATGGCTCCTTCTAAATGTATTGCCTATGCACTAATGTGGAGCACTGTTTTTTCCACTGACTAATGTAACAGGTTCGTTTGAATTTGAGGTTACTGGAGGAGGAGTTGGGCATGGAGTTTGTAAGCTGAAAGCTCTGTAGAATATTACAGAAGAGTCGGAATTATTTGTATCATAACAAGTTTTTCACTTCTATATTTTTATTTGTGTCTTCTTTGTTATTGTAATGGTTTTTACTACTTATGTAATTTTTCATTTCTATATTTTTCTTTGTGTCTTCTTTGTTATTGTAATGGTTTTTGCTACTTATCTAGTTTTCCAATTCTATCTTTTTATTTTGTCTTGTTTCTCTTAGTAAAGGTTTTGCTACTTATATTTTTTTCACTTCTATCTATTTTTGTGTGTCTTCTTTCTCATCGTAAAGGTGAGACTTATCATGTTTTTCACTTCTATCTTTTTATTTGCGTCTTTATTGTTATCGTAATGGTTTTTGCTACCTATCAAGCTCTTCACTTCTTTCTTATCGTAATAGTTTATTCTACTGATGTTTGAGGTTTATTAATTTCTCCTGTCTAAACGTATCTTTTTTCTCATATGTTTATCACATAAATTGCTTTTGTACTACAATATTATATTAAATATAATTACTAACACTAAAAATATTGAAGTGTGTAGCTCTCCTTGAAGACTGAATCATCTCGAAATTTATTTATTTACTGTAATATATAGTTTACACAATATATATACAGTAGCTTCACCCGATTTTACTATAACACTGAATAGAGGTTATAACAACTTTCGGATTCTCTACTTTTATAATGGTCTAAGTTTTAATTTAATCTTGTAAGTTTACTTATTTATCTTTCCAGTTCTTGGCAGTAAGTATTACATTTTCACATTTTAAATTAATGTATCTTTTTCAAATTAACCTCAATTTCAAATCAAATTTGATATGAACTCGTGTTTTTTTAATCTTTTTACAGACACATATAATATATAGTACTACAAATACTCAAAATATATTTGCATAATTTATTACATAGAGCAATAATATTATTTAACATCCATACATTCAGGATATTTATGAAAGAAAGTAAAAAATAAGAAATTGTAAAATAATAATGACTACTGTTACTACTATTTCCTAGATTCTACCCTAAAAGTTGTACCCTCGATTCCTACAATTGCTACCTCCATTCATGTCTGGCACCTTCTACTCTTCTCCGAGAAATAAAACACTTTGGCGAAAATATTTATTCTCTCATGAGACGAATTTGTTTAATAAATAAGCCATGTTAAAAAAAAAGGGAAAAAAAGAAATTTTACGTGACTCAACATTAGTTTTGTGTGTGAAATAGATGACACAGATTAAATAAATATTGTTGCAATAACCAAATATATTCTTATTTGATAATGGTGTAAAATCAGAATATTTTATTGTAAATATAATTTCATGTCTTTTTGTTTATTCAACAATCAAATGAATTTAGCTGTATAACAATTTAAACAACTCGCCCCTTTTTCTATGAAAATCATAATTACTGAGTTGGAATTTGTCATAAATAATTGAAAATTAATATGTTGAATATAATATATACACTTCAAAAACATTATAAGAAGTATACAAGTCACTGAAAACAGTTTATATGTATTAATGTATTCATTCCATTTATACTTGTGTCACATAAATATTCAAAGGAAGAAAAAGTAATGTATTTTGTATACTCTTGTTAAACGAAACTTGTTTTTGTGAAATATGAGATTAATGTAAACTTTGCACACAGTGTGGTGGACTTCATTCTGTAGTTTTAACTCCTATGCTATTTTTATGATATTATTTATATTTTTGTAAAAAACCTATGAAGCGTAGGAATTAATAATATGTAATATGCATAAACACCTATGAAGCAATCTATAACAGTCCTTTTATTTTTATACAGCTGTTTCATTTACAAAGAGATATATTCAGGTTTTGTACAATATATTTTAAATAGTTTTAGTACCACACATAAAAGACCCACTTAAAAACTAAAAACATGTTTTAACTTATTCTCAGAAAAGATGTAAGATGTTTGAACTCCTAAATATGAAACATTTTAACTTTTTCACAGTTGTATTTCAGTATAAAAGACGTTCAATTGTATGTTTAAAATGTTAATATACAAAGCCAGAAGATGTCTCTGTGTAGACGAAACGGACATAGGATATCTCAATACTGCTATAGACGTGTCAAGTATTACTTATGGTCAGTTGCAACAGGTATGACAACATATTTTGGGCACAGTTATTCCATAATTTTAAAAGAGGGACACTTGTGGTCATCTTCACATGGAAACGTTAGGCTTAAACCACAAGACACACACACCATAAAATCCAATAAAACAAAATCTACTTTATCAATTGATTTCAATCTAACCATGTACCATGTGTCACAGAATAATGTATGTTCATTATGTACCGTGTGTCACAGAAGAATGTATGTTCATCATTTTATTTTATGGTTTTACAGTAGTACGATTTGATAGATTAGAAACTGTCCTATTTTGTTCGCACGCTTTTCCAATGCCTGAAACGATGAAAATATAACTTGCAGACAATAAATTCACACATACTATAATTTTAATTTTATATTTATCAAATTATTTTATTCTTCAATAAAAGCAAAAACAAAAGATCAATAAAAACACAATATATAAAATTTAAAAAAATAAAAACATTTTTACTCTTTTATGTCTCACATTCAATTTATTAATATCATGTAATATATAAAAATAAGTTTTATATATATAGCCAGCCAGAGAAGTATAAATCTTTCACTAATATATAATAATACAACAATTTAGGCTATTTATAATATTTTAAAGTTTATTTGAACTTTGGATTTGATCGTGTGTCAGGTGATATTTTCAAATCCATACAAAATGTTAAACGTAGACTATACGTAACTGTATGATTTGACGTAGTCTATTTGACGGTAGGATATGATCGATGCGACGTGTGCCTTATGCGATAGAAGAGCAAAATAACAGTACGGAGAATAGAGAAGGAACTCGCCTTTTCTTTCATTGCTTGTGCACGTTCAAGAGTTTCATAGGCTTTATTTTAAAAGTATGGACTCACGAATAAATTTTTTAAATGTAATTTAAATAATCAACTGTAATGAGCTAAACTTTAAAAAAATTTTCTATAACTTGGTTATTTACCTATAATAAAATGAAGATGTCATTGTATTTGTCTTTGAAAGTAGGAAATGTATATGTTCAGTAAAGTTATTGGTTTTAAAGATATTTCAGGCCGATAATTAGAAACGTCTTCAATTTTGTAAATGTAAAAATAAAGTTTTGGTTTTGGGTGTGTTGAGAAATGATTACTTACAAAATGTGTGAAGCAAATCTACATAATATTTCGTCCATTTCATAACTTAAATATTTGTTTGAAAAACAAACCAAAACAATAAAAGACCAACTACTGGAAAAGAAATATGTTAGTACACATGTTTCTTGAATGTTTTCTTTTTTTTTGACGCCATGAACCCATGTCTGAACTACTGTTTAATTACTCACCTTATATAAAAAACAATAAACTTAAACTATATTTATTATAACTAACTATATTTAAACAATAAATAAATGACAAGAATGAAAATGAAATTCCCGTTGCACTTGACGAGCATAGGTATGAATGAAAAGACAGGTAGGAGAAGTACGAAACGTAATGGGGGGGGGGGGGGGAGGTTAAGTCATGCGCACTGGTTCGTTATTTTACTTCTTGTAAACCTATAGTCGTGGATTAAAACTGAAGGTTTAACTGTATTGTCAAGCCATTATGCTTGAGGGCGTATATTAACAATATAATATACAAACAAACAAACTACCCTCTCTCACAAACATCAACATATGACACACAACGATTATATCAAACAGACACATACGCGGAAGAGAGAAACACTTCAAATAAATAACCAAGAAATGATGTAAATAAAACAGCAATATAACACAGTCAAAAATGAAATATAAATAAAATAAACACAAATGAGATAAAAAAGGAGAAGGGAATATAAACACTTGTTGTTCTTCCAACTCTGACGCTATTATAGTAGTCGAGAGCTATAAGTCTCTATTAATTTTCTTCTGCTAATTTTAATTTTTAGGGAGAGAGGTTTGTCTGCCGTTAAAACAAAAACCTTTTATGTATTTCCTAAGAGAGGGAGGGAGGGTCTTAATATTACTACTTAAAACAATATATCTCTATAGAAGAAATTAAAAAATTTGTTCAAAGAAATATTGTCGTATCTATAGCCTTTCCTTCAAGGTTGTTTCACTGGTTGTAATGTAATTGATTAAACGTAAAACTGGAGTTTCTCCACGATCTCGTTCATCTGAAACTAAGACGTATAAATTACTTTATTCTTTACTTTATAATAACTAAATATTTATAATGGGGTCTCTGTGAAAACTCTTGAAAAAAAAAGTTAAAAAAATTCTCGCTTATATCTCGTAAACTATAGAAGAAAATATAAGGAATACAATTTTTCGGATACATGATTTATGTCTGTATTTAAAATGGTGAATATTGTTGATGTACAATGGTGAGGTGGATGGGGAAGTTGTAGGGCTTGAAGACTGTGATGGTGAACCAGTGCGAAGTTTAAGCTGTTAAATTTAGGTTATGAAGATATATGGGTTTTAAAATGGTGTCAGTTTGTAGAGGATGACACAGTCTACAATTATATTTAGCAATAATTACAGAGAAAATAAAATTTACAATCTTATTAGGAAATAGGTTTGTTGAGTTGAAGAAACGTTTTATTATGTCTGAAAATTTAAACATTCTGAGAAGAAACATATATCAATGGATGGGAAAAATCAGATTAGCAGCAGCTCAAATTGAAGGACTACCGAACATTGCAGATTATGTAGAAATCTAGCTTTTTCAGCGCCACGCCTGTGCGAGTACTTCGAAAGCGTCGGCGCCTGAACCAATGTATATTTGTTAGAAACATTAAACTAAGAAATGAGAAGAAATGATTATATTATTGTTGCAATTCACCTGAAGAGTTGTTTAAGGGATGCCCATTAAGAATCGCCGTATATTAAGAATGACTTCCACGAGTATGTTTGTAATTATAGGATTGCTTATTTGTTTATTAGAGATTTGAATCTAGTTATTTTAAAACATTTAGATTGGTTTAAATACTTTAAATAAAACATTTCAACTTACTTGTCCTTTTGATAAATCCAATTTTACTTCGCTTATGAACACCAAAACTTCTATTTTCGTTTTGTAACAACAATATACATTATATAAATTAACATTGCATTATAGTATCTTCCATTTGTCCCACATTTGTTGCCAGTGATATACTTTTTAAACTTTTGAAATACTGTACTAAATAAAATCGTAATTTCAAGTTAATTTATGATAAAACATTTTGAAGTTTGTACGTAATTGAAAACTCTAAAAATTGATTTTTAAGAAGAAGAAAGTAAAACGGTTCTTGATCGTTATTAATTTAAGTTTTACATTCCAGTGAACGTAACAAGTTTCAAAGTAGGACAATCGCATGTAAGTGGTCTTGTATAAGATAAGAATTTTATAATCACCAACTTCCTCCATTATTTTTATTTAGGTTACCTTCATACTAGAGATGACTGTAATAAAAGTACCAGTAGTAAAATACTATTTATCTTACATTTAACTTGTACAGTTCTTGTCAAAAAATAATTTATCATCATTTTTATTTTTCATTGAATTTAAGTTGATTGTAAACAACGTTTATATTCATTATACATAAAAGTTGAATTTTATTTTTATGGAATTTCCAATGTAGGAATCACAACTATTACGATCTTCAACATGTAAAGTCGATACTAGAGATCATGGAATGTCCACGTATCCTGTCCATTGGAGTAATCTGTCGCTAATATTTTCATTATATAAATACAGGGTGATTCAAAATTGCAAAGCAATATTTCTGTAGCTGATTTTAGAGCTAAAGGAAAATTGTTTATATAAACAAAGGTCCGGAAACGGCTATTTTTTTGTCTGTAGGCGGTTTTGTGTTTCAAAAAAACAAAATATTATATCTTTTCAAGTAGATAAGATATTGGTTGAAGATTTCCTATACGCATAATTTATGATATATTTTACCAGTGTGTTATAAAACCAAGACTTCATTTGTTGTATTTGCAGACGATTAAAATGATTAATGTCGAATATCTAGAACAACAATAAGACACCAAATATTTCATCTTTTAACGAAAACATAATCTTTCAAACATTTTTTTCTGTAATTCAAAGAATATACCCGTTTCTACAAAAAACACAATTTCTTGGTAATTGTCAACAGCACCTAAGATTATCCTAACCAAAACATTGTGAAATTATAATAATTGTTAATAATAATATTAAGATCCGTTTCCCATAAATGTACCACAAATGAAAATGTTTCTCTCAATAGTTTCGAAATGGAGATTAATGTTTTAATACTAATAAATATTTTTTAGTTGTTTGTCATACCGTACTTCCATTATCCTTTAACTTAAAAAAAAGATTTAAAAAGCAACTTTTTCCGTTAAAAAGAGGACTTTAATTTGTTTCATGTAAATATTTTGTAATAACAATGATTTTTGAGATGTTCGACGTTAAACTTTTTTAATGTACATTTCGAAAATGTACAAAATAAAGTCTAGGTTTTCTGGTGTACTAGAACGTTACATAAATACCAAGTCTTCACTCAATACCTTATCTACATCCAAAGATGTAATGTTTCTTTGTAACAAAACAAAATGGCCGACACACGAAAAAATGAATTTTTCCCGACCTATTTTTATATAAACTTTCATTCTTATTTTTAGTTTTAGAACCAGCTCCCGAAATATTGCCGTTTAATTTTCAATTACTCTCTATATAGATAAATGTTTTCGAATTACTATAAGGCTTGTATGAAAAAACAACTAAAAACACAAAATACATTATATTACGGTTTACTAAAGTCTTTATCAGAAGTACAGAAGAAAAAGAATACTAGAATTTTGTTCAACATGTTTTGTAGATAGATGTGTAGCATCATTAATTGATTAACGGCATATCACTCTAATAGTTTTCTAGAATAATTTGAAATGTCTTCGAAATAATTTAATTTACCTTACTTAGAATGAGGTTAATGTAACAGTCAATGTTAAACTGAAATATTCGCATGCGAAGCCATGGTAACTGCTAGTTTTTAATAAAATATCTCTGGTATAGGTTATTTTACGTATGTTGATGGTCGGAATGTTAGTTTGGTGGTTCAAGTTTTGTAAAATATATCCTGTTAAATTTAGTTTAGCTACAATGTTATAAATAACTCATGTTTTATGAAAAAGGTAAAACGAAACTTTTCTCTTTTCTTACCTGCGAATTACAATATGTTAATGGCTTACAATACATATTTATTTCTCTTGCACCCCTCTGCCCCATTGCTTCAAACTAAAAGCGATGTGTTTTATATACACAGGAAAGAAAAACACAATTCTTCTGTGGCATAAAAATAAATTTGACGTAAAAAAAAAAAGAAAAAAGAAATTTAAAACAATAGGCTCTACTGAAGGTGATCAAAAGGTGATATTTTTGGTCACGGTTTATTAAAGTGAATGAAATCAATTACAGATGCAATACAGCAAGAACACTGTTAAAGGTTATACAATCTCATTAATAACCATTATGCACCTGACATAGATATTATAGGACATGAATTTTAAAAGTTATCTCGTTTTCTCGTTTCGATATTGCAATTAATATATTCAGGTTACACATACATACAAAAGTGTAGTAATTATTTTATTTGCTTAACCATTACACGTTTACATTTTTATTAAGAAGGAGGTACGTAAAACTTCATACAATAACTTATTTGTTGTTTATTTTATTAAAGAAAATCATTAATAAACAGAAAATTAAGAAAATTAACAGCTGACTGAAAATGGAAGTTAAATAAAATTAATCAAGGTATAAATAAAAGTATTGGTTCGACAAAATTTATATATCTTATATATATTTATTTCTGTGTGTGTGTGTGTGTGTGTGTGTGTGTGTGTGTGTGTGTGTGTGTGTGTGTGTGTGCGCGCGCGCGCGCTATTAAACGCTCTAGAAGTGGTAATTTTAGACCGATTTTGCTCAAATTGAGAATCTAGACAATTAAAAAACAATTGGTATAGTTTATTTTACCTGTTGGATCAGAATAAATATACAAATATCTGGGTACACAATTGTAGTGGTTGCGTCCAAGATAGAATTGCCTCCTAAATTTTGGAAGTCATTACCAAATACCTTAGTTCTTATATCACAGTTATCAATAATGAATTACTTTTTAAGTCAGCACTATGTATCGTTGCAACCACTTTAATTTCAGTTTAATATTTATCTTTTCTTGTAAATAAATAGTTTTGTTTAATATTTATGAACAATAGTGTGAACAACTGTTGCCAACAATATTTTATGCAGCAGACGCGACGAGGCTTCAGGAAATAGTAAAGTTTTACGTGACTCGTGAACTATCTGCTCGGTGTAGCGGAAGTGGAAGTTTTACTGCAGGGATTTGGGAATAGTATTCATTCCCTGTTTATTATTCTGGATGAAAACATAGGTTTGTTTTAACATCATTGCTGGGGGAATATGTGATAGGAAAGAATTTTTGAATAATTAATTATTTTGTTAATGATAGTTAAGAGATAATTTCATGGTGGTTTCTCTGATTACGGTTGTATTTAGGCTATGTTGGCCTTTTTTCTCTTTTTTTTTCATATTTTAAATTTATAACTTGATAACGAGAGTTAATTTATACTCTCGAAACGTCGTGTATTAGTTTTGTATCCCAAAATGATTGAAAAGTCGGATTAAAACCATGTCATGGTAGGCTACTGTGTAATGGTAACACCGACAATAGAGATTATGAAATAGCCGCCGCTCCTACTAATTGGGATATTGTGGTTCATGTAATATACCTCGTATCTTAAATGTACGAGTGTATTATAAAGAAATTTTTTTTGTGACTTTGTATGTTTGCAAAATGTAAAGTAAAAAACTACTCTACTGATTTGGAAATAGTATATTTCACAACTCGTGGGAAAAGTGTGATTTTTCCTGGTGCGAGTCGTAGACGAGCAATTTAAAGACAACGAGCATCAGAAAAGAACATTTTCCCACGAGTTTTGAACCCTATTTTTCACGATACTACAGCGAAAAAAATATTTGATACAAACAGCAAAAAATATGATTATTATTACAAATTGAAAAATTTTATTTACTCTTATTTATTACAAACAAACAAACAAAAAAATGTTTTTACAAAATCAAAATGTTACTTCATTGAATAACAAATAGGCTTAGGCCTATATTTAACAAGTATTTAAGTAATGTAACAATATTCTGTGGATGCTAATTGTGAAGTTTGTATTATTTGTAATGTTAATTCCTTTGTTAGGAATTTTGTTTAGGACTTGAACTGTTTCTTGGTTTTATGAGGATAGTGTTCTTTATCATAAATAAAAGAACTTATTTATAATAATAGTGTCTTGACTTATTTTAGTAAATTTCTTCTTAAAAACCTCTGGTAATTCTTCCATTTGTACATCAACTAAACACGAAGTAAACACAACAACACACTGTTTTAAACAGATGGGCATTATTTCAATATTGTATTGTATTGTTAGGCTGATTATTTTATAATCAGCTGATTTGTCCTCACTATTGCGGATATGGCGAACTTTACCAGGCAATATACGCAATAGAAAAGCAACTGATATTCCAGTAGTATCGTGGAAATTATTTTTCTATTGAAAAGCTAATTATTCTATTGAAAAGCTATACCCGTTGGACATCGACTGTATATTACGACAGTATGCAAAACAGGGAAAGAACAGCAAATATTTATGCAATGTTCGGTACAATTATCGTTTTATTAATATTTTATGTAATTACTGTTATTATTATATTGCTTTTTAAATAAAATTTGATGTGTGGGCACATTTATAGGCCATATCACAGGTAATTTTATTTTAATTATATTTTTTTCGATAACTCAAAATTTGGGCATAATGGCCATAAGAGAAACTTTTTTATGAATATTTCGTTTATTGAATTTCATAAAATTTTATTGTATATCCCTTTTGGATTTAAACGAAACAAATTAGTAACTCTCTCAAAAAAGAGAGAAAAAGTAAGTTCGTTAACGGTAAAACACCGACACGAATAGGTCATTGAGATGTTACAAAATACGTATTTTTTTCTAAATCAGCTCTACAGATTTTGTTCAAATTTTAGTGAAATGTGAAATCAATGACTCAGTGTGGAAAATCGTAAGTGAAATAATATAACAGTTGGAGAATAATTAAAAATAATAGCAACAAGCAAGGTATCCTTAGACCATATTTAAACTTATACATAATTTTTCAAAAACGGGATCTATATGGTTCATTTTAGTTCTTTGAATGACAGATACTGAATTGAGATTTTTCGTGACAAATAGTTTTGATAGATCTAACGGACAATTCATGGTCTCGTTTCAAAATTTCAACAGGTGATTACATCAAATAGAATATCTGTATTAGAAATTCACCGATGTTTACCTTAGTTAATCTTCTAAGCGATCTATTGATTGTAAATCCATGTCAGGGGGTAAACAGACATTGCGAAGTAGTGAAAACCAGGAAGTGTACCCATGTGTGTCGTTTAGAGAAGAACGAAAAAGATGTAATAGGACGGGTTCTTTTTTGGCTTTATCACAATAACAAAACAAAGTTTTAGTTAGATGTAATAGCAACGAATGAGTTTGGAAGTTTGGATTTAGTTTTTTATTTATCTTCCAACTTTTTCTTTGCAATGGTTTTTGTTAATTGCTTAGGGATTAAATTTTGTTTACCATTATTTTAAAACAAAATAGGTGGTTTCACTAAGTGTGTTTATGATATGTACAATTATTATAATCGATGTGTCATTTAACAAATTATTGAAGGTTAGGAGATCTCTAAATACTTTGTTAAAAATTAAACTAGTTTTATCTTCAAAATTTACCATCAGAATTTAAAAAAATTTAGATAAATGTTTTCCACTTTTTAGTGTAGAATATTTATAATATATAATACTTCAATTTTCCATAACACTTTTGAGATTTTCCCTACATTTTTCGCTGCATTAATGTGACAGTTTCATCATCGCGTATATTTTGTTATTATCCACAATGTTATTTCGTCAGATTTATATCATAAATTAACACAAAACACTCATAGGGGCACATATTAATTACAATAGTTAGTTGAACACATAAACATACATTATATTCTCCTAAAGTTGTTCACTTATAAGTTGCTGAGTTATTAAATTGTTTAAGAGACTTAGTCAAAATATAAAAACAGAAGATTTTCTTGCTCAATATTAAAAATATTGCTTAAATACGGCAAGAAAAGATTTTCTTACTGTATTAGTATTAAAATTCAGCAAGAAAAGATTTTCTTACTGTATTAGTATTAAAATACAGAATTAAATTTATTAACTATTTTCTTGGTGACTATATTTTAAATTTTGTGCTAAATAAACAAACGATTTAAAAAAAACAACAAATAACTTGCATATGGTTAATGTTGAAAAACATTTAAATTATTCCACAATGTTAAGGTACTGAAGTCTCAATTTCTACTCCAAAAAAGCTTCTTTTAAACTTTATATATAAATAAATAAAATTTCTAAACAATAAGATTTACAGTTTTTTTTTAAAGTTGGAATGCTCGGTTTTGAATTTATTTAAAATGATTCGAATAAGCAACTATTTTTTTACGTAGAGATTTGAATGAAGTAAAATATATTCTTTCATAAATTGTAAGACCATATTTCAACTTCAAAACGTCTTAAATATTATAAAGTTAAACAAATTAAGCATATATTTAATATATTTTGATATTTTTAAAAATATTCTATTGTTTTTTTTCTAAGAGAACCTTGAGTAAACAAACAGACCAAAATATTTGATGTCTTTGACCTTGCCTCAGTAAGGAGACATTAATATAACAGCTAATTAAATTTTAGTTAATTCATGATATTTTAATGATTAGAAAAGTGTGAATTTAGTGAGATATCAAAAATAATATACTTCGCTTAAGCCATAACTAATTATATGGAATCACCATACAAATTGAGGAATATAATTGTATATGAACTTTATTAATTAATTGGTATACATTACGGGCTTTATAGAACAAAACCTTGTCATTGCAATAGAGACAAGGTTGCACCAAATTTAACATTACTCACGTTATTTGCGTAATACAGAATAATGGCCCAGAGAGCACAGATCGAGTAACAAACATTTCCTAGATGACTGATCTTTTATTTTAGTTTGTTGTGTTCTGTCTGTTAAGTATGCGATTTTTCAAATTATTTTTACAATCAGAATTTACTCTAACCGGTTTAAAATGATAGTTGAAACTAGAATTAACCTCAAATAATAATAATAATAATAATGTAACAGCAGATATTTCTTGTTGAAACTCCATAATACGAAGCTCTATAAGTTTCCCGATGATGCCACAAGGCGAAACAATTGTAGCTTGTTTATACTATTAAAATATTTTGAAACTTTAGCTTTCTTGCTTTATTTATTCCTCAAATTATAAGCAATACAAATTGCAGTCATCATATATTTTTGTTATTATTAATTTCTTACGGCTAATTATTATATCAAGAGTAGTTATTTAATAAATAAACACGCATTTCAAATATTTTCTTTACTGTAATAAATATTTAAACAAGTAAGTTGTGTAATGTAAGACTTAAAGAGACTTTAATGACTCGACAGAAGAAGATGTCTGGAAATGTTCCAAGGAATTGTGCTCAATGTATTGGAAGACCAAAATAAGACAACTATAGTCTCGTTAGAAAACAAGTCTTACAAATCTACTACAGACATGATGGTCATTTATGAAAAAGCCTACATATTAAAAAAATGTTAAAATTACAAACTACAATTTACCGTATTGATAATTCAGTTGAGTAGTGTTTCATAATACTATATGTTTTCTGTTATTTTAAAACGTCAAACGTCTTTCCAGTTTTGTTGAAATCTATGTTTTCCTGAAGCTGTCTACATGTTTCTTTGGTAAAAAATCATAGTCATACAACTCTTCGGTTCCAATATAATAAAATAAACGTGCACAATTTTTGAGTTCTCACTTATCTGTTTCCATATTGCAATAAAAACATCCAAGACTATTCGTCCCTAAAAACGTCAATCTATAGTTGTCAGTGAAAAGTTAAAATGAACCATGGCCCTCGTCTTTGTAAAAAGAATTTTAATCCCTGCGGTCCGGTTCATTTTTGTCTTTTGACTATTCTTCTTATAGCAACATTTTCTACTTACGATGTTTCACACGGCTTTGTGCAATCGATATTTACATTTCACTAAAATTTGAACGAAATCTGTAGAGCCGATTTGGAGAAATTTCGTCATTTTTAACAAGACAATGGTTGATTTTGTTGTTGTTTTAGGAGAGAAGGCGAACAATACGTTTTGTTTGGGTCTAGCGGCAACACTTGAGGAACATTTTATAAACTTTATTAGAATATTTACAGAGAAAGTCATAATTTTAAGTTGTTTTTTATTGAAGCTACCTCAATACTCAATTATTAAAAAAATCAAATAAAAAAATAATGAGATACCAAGACACACATACTAAATTTGATTACAATCGGTTTACGCGTTTGGGCTATAGAGTATAGCATAAGCGACAGACGGACACCAATATTTTATTTTATTTCTTTTAAAACAGGTATTTTAAAAAAAAATTCTACATCGGTTAAACTTTATGTATACAGTTTATGCGAACCGTACAAATCAATGTACCATTGCATTTAGAGGTGTACTTAGAAATGTGTAATAGGAACATTACTAAAGGAGATTTCAGTAAAGTAGTTAACGCAAGCTTTTCATTTTCTGTGATATAAATCTATCTTTGAAACTAATCCGGTTTCTAGTACCATAGTTTTTTAATTTATCATTGATTTTATTGATGGAAGTATAACATTTGAAAATACCTTATCGCTTCATATTTATTGTTAAAAGTGAACCAAGTCGCCCAAGAACAAATTTTTCACTTTTTATTCAATTAGATATTCACACATAAACTGATGGAACGCAACTACCAAATTGTTTCATTGTTGTATGTTAACAAAACAACAGCTGATCGAGATTCAACAGATGGCATTGCACATTTGAATTGCATTGTATTGTGGGAAGAAATGGTTCTATCCAGAAGATAAATGTTCTTTTGTTATTTCGGCATTTTGTTTTGATTGACCATACAAAAATTACACTCTAGGATATTTTTTTACATATCTATGTAACACAACTGTAAGGTGTAAAGATTGAAGAATGTCTCTATGTTCGCTATATTTATTACAAAATAGTGATCTCTTCGTTCGACATCCGGAATGTCCTAAGGATTGATAAGTAAATTTTTTAATAAATACTATAATCTTAACATTGCTAGAAATTTCACAGTATTGACTATCAACAACATTAGAGCGATTAAAAAATTTCCTATCCGGTGATTGGACAGGGAAAGTTTTAATTTTGTATTTTGGGTTGTTTAAAAAAGTAATTTAAAAAGTAAAATAAAAGACTCTTTAGAACATTTAGAATTATGATTTTCTGACAACATCTAAGGAACTAATTTAAATATATTTAACAACATTCCTATGGAATTAATATCTAGGATATTATTCCTTTTAATCAGTACATTTGACTTTATCTTCAAAGAAAAACATATCCTTTCTGATTTTAAATGTCAATCTTAAAGATAGAACATTTTTAATCTTCGTTGCTTGCACATTACTATTTTTATATTTGTACTTCTTGATTAGTTTTCATTTTCATTCCTTAATCAGTTCGTTATTAGCTTTGATTTAGAGAAATGAAATATATTTAAATATTGCTTAATTAAAATTTTTTAATTTTAATAACAATTTTTAAATTAGTCATTTTAGAATTTTGTTGGAATTTTTGATTTCCTCACAATATTTTTTTGTTTGTTCGGTAGAAAAAGTAAGGAGCCATACCTACTATCAAAGTAAAATCTTGAAATTAGATATAAAAGAAAAGAATTTTAACTTTCTAGATTTAAAACGATATATATTTTTATACTGAACAAGGCTACACGTTGTCTAAAAATAGGGTAAATATTATTGTGTTTAGTGTCTAAAGAAAATTTATATTCTGTGATAATTCGAGCTTAATTTATTTTTGCTTCCTCACGTATATGGTATAAAGAAAGTTATAGATGGATGAAAAAAATCCATGTTGAGTTTTGGATTTTTGAGTATTTGTTTTTAGATCTCCTGAGTTGAAAAATGTCGTTTTTGTAAAGGTGTCTGGCTTCTGTCTGAATTTAATAACATTAACAACTTTAAAACCGTTGACAATGGTTATTTAAATTTATTTTTAAATCATTTTACTCTAAATGCGTATATTTTAACACAGAAATATACTTTCAATTGTCTTAAATATGTGCGCTGAGTTTGGTTTTGAAGTATTGCAAGGGACGGCCAAATATGTATTTTTGTGAACATTTTGATTTGGTGATTTTTGGGATAAACATATTTTAGAGGAACAAGTTATTCTTAAAATGTGCTTTAAGGTGGTATAAAACAAATTTTAAATAGTTTTTTTTAGAAAAAAAGTGAATGTAAACACAATTTTTACACAAATCACTTTATTTGTGCAACACAAATACAAAACGACGTTTCAATGATTAAGTAGTCATCCTCAGCTGCTACACACACTCACAAAGTCTACTGTCAGTCTGTTATGCACAAATAAAGTTATATTTTTATGGAAAATTGTGTATTCATTCATTTGATTATTGAGGTTTCCACAAGCGGAGCTCAATAGAGGTGATTACTTATTTACTTTTTTTTAAATATTCCTGTTTTAAACGTCCATATTGTTTGTATCTTGTCTGGGAACAGATCAATATAATGCTACTATGCAGTTTTATCTCAACTATGTGAGCTGGTTTTTATGGTACTAGAGATGTGAAACCATTCTACAAGTAATATACAAGAAACAAAATTTTGGAAAAAATAGGGACATTTAAAAAGTGCAAAAATGTAACAATTATATTTTATACAGTAAAGTATATATGAGAACCTAAAATAAAAAAAAAAAAATTGTTGCTAACGTTGCTTTTCCCGAAAAAAACGATCGGAGGACGAAATGTTACACAAAAAAATAACACTGTTGCCTGTTCCTTGTAATATTTGAAAACTAAATTTGATACACTTACATTATTGCAAATTATATTTTTCAAAATTGTTGGTTAAAATCTACGTATTTCAACCATATTTATTTATACAAAACAAAACCAACGACTGTGGTTTTAAGAAATTCAATTAAATATTTCTAACCAGAACTTTTTTACAGATATTCAATGCGAATAATTAGAAATTTTGTTTCCGTCCCGATCTGAATACAAAGTAAAAGTTTTATAAACATATTGATACGAAAACACAAACAAATTAGCGGTTCATATAAATTATGTTATAAATATTCTTTCGGATGAACTCCTTTCAAAAGTTAAGAGTAAACATTTTAATCGAAATTTTGTTTTCTTCCAAATCGGATATAACGATTTTCATTACAATTTAAAACTTCATAACGTGTTTCATTTACAGTTAAAAAATAAATTAAAAAAAAAAAAAAACATGTTGGTTGCCATTACACAAAAAGCCAGGTTTAGTAGTTAACAGTGCTAATTTGAAAAACAAAATTGCTATTTTACGACACACAATTTATTTTACATTACTAATAATATGCCACATCAAAACGGTCAAGCTCTCAGGCGTTGCATTATTTTAATTATTTGTATTTGTCTTACAAATTGTTTGATCAATTATAATTGTGATAAATTATCAGTTATAGTTTAGTTATTGTAACTTGTGCATCACTGAAGATGATTTAGTCGTTGAAACGCGTTTGATTAAATAAACGTATTAAGTAGCAGATCTTACAAGTAAAGTTCAATATTTATTTATAAATACGATTTGTGCTCAGGACGAGTTTATGACGTAAACAATACAACCCTACACTAATTAAATATTTAAAAAAGGTTGTAAGGTGGACTATTCTATAACAAATTATCTCCTATATGACGTACATGGATATATTATTAGTAATTAAGGAAACTAATCCTGTAAGGATGAATGAGCAAAGTTTTTGCCAAAATTATTTATTACGAGACTATTTATCGTGTTATTTATTACTTTTGCAGAACTTAATTTGGTGATTTTATTTATGCAGACTCCAATATAAACGTATGCAGCATGTATGTTATTTTAAAATTCGTTGCACGTGTCGTCATTTCAATTGAACTGCATCTGTTACAGACAGTATTCAGTACTGCCATTGTTATTTGCCTACATCAGGTCTAAACCTAGCGGACCATATTATTACATATGGCTTGAATTCGTAAAAAACGTATTCTTTCACCAGAGTTTCCATTACAAATTTATAAACTTGTTCTACAATATAGGCCTATATTGTAGTCTCTGTGACCAGTAGACTGCTGTTTGCATTTTTAATATAATATATAAATATATAAATCGTTCTTATAAAACCCCAAAGTGCTGTCTATTGCCGTTGAAATAAGTTCACAGACCATGAAATAAATAATATCACAGTTACTCTACATATGAACAAAACACACTTATAGGATAAAAGTGAAATATTTTATGGGCGATTTGCTCATTGCATTTCGATTGTAGATTGCTATTTTTTTGGGTTTTCACAGCATTAACTGTACTTACTGTAGAAGACGAACCTGTACCTCGCCACTGTGGCACAATTCGTTTGAGGTAAAAAACTATTCAACTACTGATTAAATTCTACTCTTTTTATAGATGTACATTTATCATGAAAGTTTTATTTAGTATTTAAAATTTTAGAGGAAGTTGCAGGGAACAAAACATTGTAACTTATGGAAATAATGATGTATTTCATGACTTAGTACTCGAGAAATATTTTCACATATTGATAACACCAGATAAGAAAAGAGGAGGGTGAGAAATGTATTTAAAATTTGTTCTGTACATTTTTTGTATAGGTCCGTTATGGCTTCTTCATAATAATTTCAACTTCGCCCTAAATTTATAATCAAAATGCTTCCTCCGTGCGACAATGGTTTTGAGTGGTTGGTTACCATTTTAAAATGTAAAATAAAATTACAAACTGTGTACATCAATAGTTTATGTTTGTTGTTTTTAGCCTTATAATAAATAACTTTTTTCAGTTATTTGTAGTCTTCTTACGATATTTTCTATTATGAGGCTACATGTTTCACTGCATAAAGCAGCATCTCCATGCCAATCTAACAATAAGCCTACTTACAGAATTTATATAACATAAAATTTTAAATAAAACATAACTACACGTTTAGTAAATTGTACATGACGTACATTGTTTAAATGTTTAAATTAATATGGTTTGTCACTGTTCCTTTGGCAATAACAGGAAGACTCAACTATATATTGTGCGACATGAACAGTTAATGTAACTATGTGTTATATAAATTGTATGTTGCCTAATATTCTATGTGGAGTTTAGTTAACTGTGGCAATGAAACATGTAGTCACACAATATAAATATCGTTTAAAGAAGAGTACAATTGACTGAAAAATGTATTTAATAATTGTTTATGGGTGATTTAAACAAGTTTTTACTGAAACTTCTAAACCCGAATTTTTGTGGGTACGTTCTCTATGGGCCTTTAGGAGAAAGCTTAGAAAAAAAATTAAAATCATAATTATGTACTTTGGTTTTTTGGCATGAAACCCCTCCCCCGCAAAAAACCCTAAATACAAAAACAAACAGTAAACACAAACCGAATCATTTCTGAACACATCCCTTTTGTTTCTTTAGACCACCTGAATCGATTTGTTTCACAAAAATAAAGGTTACCATTTATACAAATATTCTTTAAAGTTAATAATATAATTTTATTTATAACAAATATTTAGGGATCTATTAACGTATTTTATATTTTTAATGGTTCATGATTGCCCCTGCGAAAAAAAACTATATATGGCCAAACTATTACCAAATACCAAAACTAATCCTATCGTTAGGACCACGGAACACTACACATATTACAGAAATTATTCCTAAAAAATAATCTGGAGTTTTGATACATAAAAAAAAGATGTAATTATTTAAAACAATACACATTTTTTAACCCATCAAATAACTCTATGCTAATTTTGTTTGAGAGAGTAAAATATTTATTTTAAGAACGTTTTGTATACAAATAAAAAGACGACGTAGAATTGCATCTTTACTTGCTATTTATTGAAGAGGGTCAAGAACTGAAGTTAATATATCAAAATGGTTGTCTAAGGTTATGTCAACTCGGGGACGTTGATCTATTGTGCCAAGGTGTGATTTATTGCAACACTAGATGACGTTCGTGTTGACATTCTCTGCTTGAGTTGCAATTTGACATAGAAAATACAATATTTACTTTTTGAAAAATTCTAATCTGTGTGTCATCTTCATATAGTCTTATAACTTTTAGCTGTCTGAATCTACAGTAAACACTTCCTTGTAGTTAAGTAATTGGATAACGATTTATTGATTATAAATTTATGTATTATTGGTTTATTTATTTAGATTTTCATCAAAATTTATGTTTATTATTACTTGAGTTTCGAGAGTGTCTATCAACTCTGGTTTTTAAGTGATAAACCTAGATTATAAAAAAAGGTTAAACGTGTTGTAAAAGACTTGGGGTTAGTAGCATAAAGGAACGTTTATTTATGTAAAGTCGAAGTCTTTTAAGCGGCTTAGCATAATATTTGACAAATATTAAATTATTCGTCAAATAAATATACATATTCGTAATTAGTAACTTATAGGTATATTTGATACCCCCCACACAAAATATTTTCAAAAATAAAGTTTTTAACTCCATAGTTTTTGCCCCTTAATAACTACTCCAATGTAATGTAATTTTTTGTTACAGTTATTTTTTCCTATATGTGGGACAATTCAAAGTATATAAACGAAAAGTTTTAAATATATGGGATTAGTCGCCTTTTATGAGTAGATTGGTTGCTACTGTAAGACTTCTTTTATGTAATATTTTATTTGTAAGAATTTCGGATGTTGGGGGTTCACCAGGTTCGCTTTCCCGAATCACTACAGCTTGGTTGTAATAGGATTTATCTGACTCAGTGTTTTAAATAGTCCAGAGACAAGATTAACCTGTGTATTATTATTATTATTTTGTTTGAACAAATTATAATCTTGTTTTAATTTAGATATATTTTAAGACGTATCGCTAAATTTAATTATCCTTATACATCAATACTTATTTATCTTACTAGAATATAATTGAATTGATTATTATTTAAAATGTTCAGCTTTTCGCTATTATAGAGAACTGTCCTTGTTTTCTATTACAGCCCACTCAACATTTAATTATACAAACAATTTAGTTTAAAGACTTTTACTATAAATCTAATATACAATATCTTATTTAAATAATCTAATATAATCTAACATAATTCCATATTTTCATATTATAATTTCTATATGATATTTCCATAAATTTTGACTAGCTTTAAGAGTTGTCTAGCTTCTTATCATTGTTTGGAATATATCGTAAGATCCTTATTTCAGATAATTTTTACCAAAGGATTTTTCGAAATTTTAAAACCTAGCGTTGTTCCAAATAGTTCATTTAAATATTATTTCAGTTACTTCAGTTATAGTGAATCAAATTTGTTGTATTGACTTTAATTTGAATTTAATTTTAATTTTTAATATTAATTAAGTGATTTTAGTTATGAGATCTCCTTTACATGAATGTTTTGCTGTATTTCCGTTCATAGCAATTTTAAGTTCCATTTTACACACTTTTCACCTTTCTTTATTGATAATAATAATAAATTTTATTTCTGAACTTTCATTAAATACTTAACACTTAACGTAAAGCTTTCTATGTCTTATTTTGTCTTTGAACTATATTCATTATTTTCTTATTTTGAACCTATATTTTACTCTTAACATGTTTATTTTGGAATAATAGCTTTTTTTATTACTTCTGGTTGGTTTGATTATAGTTGAAAGACATGGCGGAAGATTTGAAGCTTCTACCCTACCTTATTTTGACGCAGTTAATTAGCTTTGGAGTTCCTTTGCATTTCATAGGTGGATATTCACGAGCTTTTTTTTTTTTTATTGGACGTCTCTTTTTTACAATTGTGTATTTCTCCTTGAAATTCTTTGAGTTCACAGAGACCAGTTTCTCAGGGTTTTCTATATATTTTGCTATCAAGTTGAATAACCATTGTGTCTTACACTTTTGTAATTCGAACTGTTATGCATTGCTGTCACTTAGTTTGTATTAGTAATAATTTTATTACTCTAATATAATTGATATTCATTTTTGAATATATCTCTGACACTACTTTAGACAGACCTACGGACCCAAAAAACTTTAAATAGTCTACGACTATTTTAATAACTGAATATAAATTTACAAAATTAAGAAAGTAACACAGGACGTAATCCTGACCAGTAAAAACAACAAACTAGAAGCGTTTGTATATTTATCAAGTTATTCTATTGCTTTAGTATTTTTTACTGCTATAACCCTGGACCCATTTCATCAGTTCCTAGTTTTAGTTTTGATTTCTAACATAGTCCTGTGCTATACTAAGTTTTATTGGCTCATTTCATGTGTTTACCTTGAAAGTTCATTTGTTAAAAAAGAGTTGATTTACGTACTTGAAACATGGTATGTTAATTTGTATATACACAATTAAATAAATTATTTTTAAAAAAATATATCAATAATACGCGAATCAAGTTCTTTAACGATCTGGATACGTATATGGTGATTCATAAACTGCACAAAATGAGTTTTTATACACGTAGAAGCTACTGATAAAGTAATAGGGTGTCAATTTAAAGTAAGAAGACCTTCAAATTTTTTTTGTCATATACATATATTATAGAGAAAGTTATGTAATGAGTAAATAAATTGATGTAGAGTTTTTTGAGGATATATCAGTTTTTAGATCCATTTGACAAAAAATGGGGATCTCTATCGTCCTCTGCAGCCCAACCAATTGTAATCAAATTTTGTATGTGGTAAATTTTCATTTATGTTGGATATTTTTGTTCATTTTTCTTATAATTTTATATTTGGGGTTATTAGCTACACATAAAACACTCTTTTGATCAAATTTTCCTCAAGTGTAGCCTCTATAAACCTAAAGAAAACCCGGGTTCTTTTATTGATCACATTCTAACAAAAAATACCGGTTTGTGATTTTTTTTTTTTTTGTAAATAGTAATTGTTGTAGGATTAAATAAAACACTTGATTTATAAAAATCGGCTATACTGATTTCGTTTATATTTTTAGTGAAATATGAAGATTAAAGACACAATATCATGTGCAGTAGATAAAATATTTCGGTTTAGGAATAATTGACAAAAAACAGAACTGAAACCTTGATCAACGTTAGCTGAGAACGTGTTAATTGTATAAGCGAAGCTAGTTTAAGTTATTATATCAACACAAAATATGGCACATTTTCACTTTTTTATTTAAAATTCTTAACTGTGATTTGATAACGATTAGTTTTTATTTGTATTTGGGTATGAGAGACCAAAGAAGTTTGACAATGTCTTTGCAACGATTATTTTTTTCAGTAACAAACATATTAAACTAATAGTATAATCTAAGTTATTTAATACTTACTCAGTCTTGTGACTTATTTTGTAACATATGTTATGCGTTTCATAACGTATATTCCATCTTCAGACTAGCTCCTGAGAGGTCGTTAAAACACTACAAAACGTACACATCAAATACAATAAACAAATAACACTTAAATGCGCGACAGGTGTATACCAACGGAATCGTTCTTGAACCGTTGGTGTACACCTGTCGCGCATTGAATGTTATTTGTTTATTGTACTGTATATGTTGTGTACGTTTTTATGTTTTATTGTTTTAACGACCTCTCAGTAGCGAGTCTGAATATGGAATATACGTTATGAAACGCGTAACATATGTTACAAAGTTAGTCACAAGACGGAGTAAAAGTGTTAAATAACTTAGATTAATATCTGTGTCTTGGATACGATTACTCAAAAATGAGTTTTAATAACTTTAACAGTATAACGTAGCTTTGGCTTAAGTCTTTTTGGTTTTAATATGCGTTTCACCATGGCTTGTTAATTATTTGGGGTAATGGTGTTCGGGGTTCTCTGGAGGGCCAACCCCTAATTTCGGAGGTGATATTTATTAACTAAGAAAAAGAAAAAAAATGAGTAATACCTAAGTCCAGCTCTTTAGTTTAACAGTGATTGTGTTGTGTGAATGTTTATTTAGTAATTAGGTTCAATTCGGTAATGTATTGAAAATTAAATCTGTTCAAAGTTGGCTACTTAATAGTGCACGGACAGACGTAGAGTTAATGTTTTAGATTATAAAATGGGCATGTGCCAAATCGAATATAGTTTCTAAAATATTCACCGTAGACTATGGGTAAATATAACATTGCTGTCTCTAATGGTGAACAAATTGGTAGTAGAGCGTGTTTACGATCTCTGGGTTATGAATCCAGCACGCTTTCCCATTTACAAAATTGAGGTCTTAAGTTTCTAGTTAGAGACCTGGGATACTGGTCTTGGCTGGAACGCAAATACATCTTATATTTAAGTAGTTAAGGAGAGGCATGAAATATTTGAGAGTTGGAAAGCGAATAGACAGCAGCACTACATACTAAAAGAGAGGGTAGGTTAAAGAGTCGTACAGAGGTGGCAGGAAGGGTGTAACGCATCAAATTTGGGGGGGGGGTAAGAAATTTTTGGAAAAGAAAGTTTTGTAGGTCACAAAGCAACTTTCTCCGGAAGAGAAAGTTAACGTTGCCCAAGGCTACAGGCGGAGTGGTGGTAGATGCAGAGAAGGGGTAGCGTTCTATAAAAGGAGACGTCCACTGGATCAGAGAGTTCTGTCACTGGACCGCCTGGTGGAAACCGGCCTCCTCTTACGCTCTCAGGTAAGTCCTAACTTTAACTTAGAATTAAATTTGCTTGCTTGCGGTAGGAATAAGAGTGTTCAGGACTTATAGGAATAGTGACGCGCCCTAAGCACATGAGACAGCTGAGGAGATTGAGGCTAAACTGACATACGAATTCGCCTTCGTTGTTTTAGGGTGTATGTGTGGTGCAAACTCACATACGAATTCGCCTTCGTTGTTTTAGGGCGTATGTGTGGTGCAAACTCACATACGAATTCGCCTTCGTTGTTTTAGGGTGTATGTGTGGTGCAAACTCACATACGAATTCGCCTTCGTTGTTTTAGGGCGTATGTGTGGTGCAAACTCACATACGAATTCGCCTTCGTTGTTTTAGGGTGTATGTGTGGTGCAAACTCACATACGAATTCGTCTTCGTTGTCTTAGGGTGTATGTGTGGTGCAAACTCACATACGAATTCGTCTTCGTTGTTTTAGGGTGTATGTGTGGTGCAAACTCACATACGAACTCGTCGTAGTTGTCGCAGGGACGCGGGTGAGGACGCGCCGCTCGCACCGCTACCGAATAAGAAATTTCGTCGTTTGGTTTGTTTGCGTAAGTACGTTATTTTCCCTTCCCCCCTTCCTTTCTGGCTATGATGACGATATTGGTTCTGGTATCCGTAGAGGAAGTGCTCTAGGATCGGACCAGGCTGAGCCATTTCCCTCTTCCCTGATAAACCTTCGACCCCTGGAGTTAACATCCCCGCCATTGGCGGGACTATCCAAGGCAACAATTATAAATTTATTTTGTGAGTGCTAAAATTTTCCCCGTAGGGAAAAAGGCCTCACAAAATGGGCGCCCGAACAGGGACCTGAGTGCGAGTCCAACGTTATTTAGGTTTGCTTGGATCCGTAAGCGGCAAAAATCGAGAGCTACAGTTAGTTCTGAGTCGGTAGGGTAAAAAAAAAATGGATTTGCGGAAAATCGTTTGGCTCTTTTTCCTGCGGTTGTTGGGGAAATTTTATGTACATTCTCCGGACGTAAAAGGTTCTGGAGGGGCCACGGTTAAGGCAACGGATAAAAAGAAAGGGGTGATGTCGAAATCAACCGAATCCAACCTTGAGAGTATAGATTTTGCCTCAATGAGTGGTCAGATCGAGGAGAAATCCCCAATACCCACGGAGGATGATCCTAGGGTTGGATGGATATACATGCTGGCTAAACGAGACTTGATAGAGGAAATGGGGAAACATAATCTGGTTACCAGCGGGAAAAGCGTTTCAGAGCTGCGTAAGGATTTCGTGGGATTTTGGAAGGCATCTGCAAGCGAGCAGGCTCGGACACCGGGGAGTGGTGCGGTACAAGAACTGGGAGAGTTCAGTGAAATGTTAGGCCTCCCGGCTAGTGCGAACGCGAAAGAGGTGCGACGTGCGTTGGCGAGGTTAGTGGAAACCTCTCGGGGAAGAACGGCAGAAGAAGGAGGACCGACCGATCGTCTTAAAAGGAGCCTCACTTTGCCACTCCGTGATATCAGTACTAATGGCCATGGGTTGCCTCACCCGTCCGTCCGGCCACCCCAGGGTGGTCAAGAACCGAACGATATTGCGAAGGAAAGACCATATGTCGGCGACGCACGGGAGACGGGAGCCCTCTGCAACTGGGTGAGGAAATGGAACCTCCGGTTCGATGGCACCAAAAACCCAGTATCGTTCTTGGAACGATTAGACGAACTGATGGAAGCCTACGAAATAAAGGGAAATGGAATATTGAAGGCTCTCCCGGAGCTGTTGCAAGGAGACGCACTTTTATGGGCAAGAAATAACCGGGACATGTGGGAAACTTATGGGAATTTCCGAAGAGATTTTGAAACGCAATTCCTACCTCCCGGGTATAGGCGGAACCTCGACGAAGAACTTAGAAGGAGAACCCAGGGAGAGAGAGAGCCGTTCCGACAATTCGTCGTTGCTATTTCAACATGCATTCGGAGAAAGGGAGGTATTTCCTTACAAGAGAAACTAGACATCCTCTACTCGAATATGCGCCCGGAGTACAAAATCACCATGCGGAGAGACGAATTCTTCACTCTGCATGAGATGATTGTAAGGGCAGAGCACTATGAAAGTTACTTGCGTGACAGGGAAAATTTTCGGCCACCACCCCCTCCGTCAATGGCTTTGATGATGGAAACCGCGTACCAACCGCGGAAAAGAAATGTACCAGCCGTGGATAGCGCGGCCGTAATAAAACGGGCGGAGCCAAGTGTCGCAAGGAGTGAACAAGTACTCTCCAATACGTTCACACGGCTGGCAAGCAACCAGTCCCCAGCGGTAATTGGTTAAAAACTGTTACGGGACCGGACCGAGTTGACCAGGAACGGAAGTGGAAACCGCGAACGCGAGGGAAAACGCGGGCCAGTGCCTGTGACGAGTAGAAATATTTCAAATCTGACATGTTGGAACTGCGACCAGAAGGGCCATGTTTTTCGTAAGTGTAAAGAGATAAAACGGGTCCGGTGTTTTAGGTGCAAGAGACAGGGAGTTAGAGCAGAGGAGTGTGGTTGTCACGCGGGAAAACGAGGTGCGAGCCCAGGAGGAAAGAGGTCACCTGGGTCCGGGAGAAAGTTTGAAAGGACGACCTCGGCAGAATGGAGAGACTGGCTGCAAACACTAAGACGTTTTACGGGTTTGGAAAGCGTTGCTCCACCCGAAGGCGAAAATTGGCCGTTTGTGAAGATTATCGTCTACAATAAGGAAATATGGGCCTTGATAGACACGGGAGCAGCGGCGACTCTGATTGGCGACCAGATGGCGTTGCATTTGAACGACCACGGTAGGCATCCTAAGGATATTTCGACCACCATGAAGATGGCAAATGGGAGCATTTCGGACGTCCGCCATAGCTATGAGTTTGAGGGACAGTTAGGCAGTAGAATGTGCGGTTGGAACGCATTACATGTGCCGGGACTCACTTCCGAGATGGTGTTGGGCATGGATGTCATTAAACCTATGGAGTTAGTCACGATAAATGATCGATTCGACTTACGGATGCCGGTGCAGACGGATAAGAGCGATAACCCCGAAAACATTGGAGCGGTAGTATCTAGGGCCTCCAATATGACCGGAAAGCAAGTAGACCCGGCTAGAATCAGGGAGATTGTAGGTGCGACTGCCAGAAAACCTACGAAAAGGAAGAAGCGATGTCAAGGAGGCCGGAGGGGGGAGAAATCCCCAGAAGGCATCTGCGCGGTGGCTGGACCAGCACGGTATGACGACGCTTTCAGTCAAGCAGAAAAGGCTCCGCTTAAGGGTCCGAACTACACGATTAGGGAGGCGTTCGAAGAGTCGATAGACAGCGGGTACCCGGAAGCCTCTAGTCCGTGCCGTTTCCCCCCGTTGGTGCAAACTGCGGGAGGTGAAGCGGATGGGGACCCCGACGTAGGGGTTGAAAACGACGAGAGTCCCAGTGGGAGCAGTTCGCCGTGTCTGTCGATCCGGGCCTCTGACGAGGATTGGATGCGAGTGGAGGAAGCCGAGCCCGCCGGCCACCCGGGACCACGTTTTCCAGATCCAGAGGAAGGAAAAGGGGGTGAGCTCAAGGGAGACGAGGCCATCCCAGAAGGACCGCCGCTCAAAGGAAAGGCCAGGAGGAAGAAGGTCCGAGTACAGCGGCCGGATGGGACTTTCTACCGGATAAGGGCCAGTAAATGGCAGCCGCAGTGAAGGTTTAGGGTTGAAAGTGAATGGGTCGGGGTAGACCCAAGCGCGTGAAGGAACCGCTACAGGAGACGTCGAGGAGACGGAACGCAGTCGCGTATCCTCATTATGATTGTCGTTTTTTTTCTTTTCTTTCTTTTTTTTTCTTGGTAAAGTAAGAAGGGGGTGTAACGCATCAAATTTGGGGGGGGGTAAGAAATTTTTGGAAAAGAAAGTTTTGTAGGTCACAAAGCAACTTTCTCCGGAAGAGAAAGTTAACGTTGCCCAAGGCTACAGGCGGAGTGGTGGTAGATGCAGAGAAGGGGTAGCGTTCTATAAAAGGAGACGTCCACTGGATCAGAGAGTTCTGTCACTGGACCGCCTGGTGGAAACCGGCCTCCTCTTACGCTCTCAGGTAAGTCCTAACTTTAACTTAGAATTAAATTTGCTTGCTTGCGGTAGGAATAAGAGTGTTCAGGACTTATAGGAATAGTGACGCGCCCTAAGCACATGAGACAGCTGAGGAGATTGAGGCTAAACTGACATACGAATTCGCCTTCGTTGTTTTAGGGTGTATGTGTGGTGCAAACTCACATACGAATTCGCCTTCGTTGTTTTAGGGCGTATGTGTGGTGCAAACTCTCATACGAATTCGCCTTCGTTGTTTTAGGGCGTATGTGTGGTGCAAACTCACATACGAATTCGCCTTCGTTGTTTTAGGGTGTATGTGTGGTGCAAACTCACATACGAATTCGTCTTCGTTGTCTTAGGGTGTATGTGTGGTGCAAACTCACATACGAATTCGCCTTCGTTGTTTTAGGGTGTATGTGTGGTGCAAACTCACATACGAATTCGTCTTCGTTGTTTTAGGGTGTATGTGTGGTGCAAACTCACATACGAACTCGTCGTAGTTGTCGCAGGGACGCGGGTAAGGACGCGCCGCTCGCACCGCTACCGAATAAGAAATTTCGTCGTTTGGTTTGTTTGCGTAAGTACGTTATTTTCCCTTCCCCCCTTCCTTTCTGGCTATGATGACGATATTGGTTCTGGTATCCGTAGAGGAAGTGCTCTAGGATCGGACCAGGCTGAGCCATTTCCCTCTTCCCTGATAAACCTTCGACCCCTGGAGTTAACATCCCCGCCATTGGCCGGACTATCCAAGGCAACAATTATAAATTTATTTTGTGAGTGCTAAAATTTTCCCCGTAGGGAAAAAAGCCTCACAAGTGGGAGAGAGAAAGTACCTGAAGATGGACATATATAGAGTCATCACATAACTGATAATGTGGCTAGGAAGGAAACACGGTGAAGTCGGGTTCTACTTGACACATGAGTTTACCGGGCAAGGATGCTTGATACAATATCTCTGTAGTTTTAACAGAAATTAGACGACAAATGAGAGTTGTGGCGAGGAGGAAGACGACGCCCAACACACGCTGTTCAGATGTTAATTCACCACAAGTCGTTACAACAAGGTCGCGCGCTAAACTGTTGAGAGAGGGAACAGATGGTTTTCATCCCGATAAAAAACTTGATGTAACTAAAACATTGGTAACCTTTTAGTTCTGTTGACTTGTACTTTTTCCTAATCACGATTTTATATACTCTTAATTATTTAAAGTACACAGTTTAATGCCTAATTTCAGCCTTGGATTCCATTCTAGGTAGCTAGTTTTAGTATTCAACGTATTCCAAGGATTTTAGAGTACTGATATTTTACATATTTTTTATGTTCTAGATATTTTTTATCACTTAACAAGTAAAACACTAGAATCTTGATAACGAGAGTGGATACATATCCCGAAATGGGGTGAATTAAATTTAATGTTCACAGATAATGGAAAATGTACGAATAAACTTCATTAATAATATCGTAAATAATGCAAGTTATTTCGTATGTTTTGTGGCCTATAATTATTAGGTTCACAGACACTTTTTAATCACCCTGTATTCCTGTATTGTGGAAGCTCCGCCAAATATTAAATAAGTTTTGATTGAAACATTAAAAATAATTGGAAGAGCAATAGTCTACTTCCAAACACGGTCGAAGCTAACGGAGGCTCTATTTAGAAACGTAAAAATATGTAAGAGACTTTGTACAAAGTTTGCACACTATTTATTTTGTTTCTGAGGTCCTTTTATCTTCACTTAATCATCGCTTGCTCATAGTCTCCAACCTCTATAACTTTAATACTGACTTTGCACTAAAACTTGTAAAATATTGTTAAACTAGTAAGACAGATTAAATGCACATTTATAGATGAAAAATAGCTTCCCACCATGCAACGTAACAAATTGCATCGCTTGTTAAAGTTCACTCAAGTCAACGTAAATCATTCTTAACATCATTCTTTCGTATATTATTTGGGTTGGAGATTGTTTTATTAAGAAAACAAAGAGACACTGCAACCACTACGCTAGCTTCGCTTACATATATACTAGCTTGGATTATTTAGATGCTTTCGGCCATCGGCCTCGTTTCTGAACAACATTTCTCCTGGGTATATTACGTAAACCATATACGTTTAAATCGATGTGTTTTTTAACAGTTATTACGCAATTTTAAGATTTAGAACTGAGTCAGCTGTTAAAAGTTATAACTTTCTTAGTAAAAAAGATATTGTGAGTGTTAAATTTACCGCATTACATTGGTAATGTCGGTCTATACTTGGTAATGTGAGTCTATGAGAATGTAGACTCAGTTTTTCACCATATTTAGAATTTCATGTAAATCTATTTGTGGTATTTTTGTGACTAGTTAACAAAGAAACCAAGAGGTCTAATTTGCTAAACATTTTACAAATTAATACAGAGTAAGTATTTTGAATGATTATATTTTTGTCAATTTACTTATAAGCAGAAAGGAGGGGTGAAAGTAGGAGTTGTTCTAAAAAAATTGAATTATTCTTTATTAACGTTCAAATTTGTTGAAGCTTATAGTTTGTATTTTGGAGCGCTGAATTTGAATTTATAATCTGTTTCTACATACCTGACAGAAATACAATATTGAAACCAAAATAAACGCACAATTTTAAAATTATTGATTTTGTTGGACGTTGTAATATATATATATATAAACATTTGGTTTCATTTACGCACTTAATCATGCATCAGTTTTAAAGACATTATAAGATACGAAAATTGTTAATGAAATTGAAATATGGGGATTAATAATATATGGGGACAAAATAATATAAAGTCTCTAAAAGTGTCTAAATAAAAGGGGTTTCGTTTGATCTGAACACGGAATCTTTCAGAAGATAATAAAAACAATTCAGTTTGAATATTATTTTAAAAGTTCGATTCTTATAAATATTTTGATAACTAGATTAATTGAAGTGGGGGACATATAACTTTTAAATTTATAAATAATAAAATTAATGTTAAATTCAATTTAAGACATTAAAATTACAAGAATTATAATCAATATTGCATATATTGGTTCTATTTGTGAGGTAAAAGGTATAAAACTAAAAGAGCAGGATGACAAAAGAAAACAAACTTGTTTAGTAGTTTTTGACCAAAACTGTTGATTGTAAAAATGTTTTTTATTTACCAAGTCAAGAACATATGAAACCTCATTCGACCTACTACAACAATTCAACACTTTTCTGTCAGTTGTAATGATACATAATTTTTTCTATGAGTGTTTATATATTACATAGATTTTAAGTTGATGTGATATAAAGTTGTCCCCAAATATATTTTAATACATAAATCAGCTCAGTAATTCCAAGCTTGTGACTGTTAGACAAAAATGACAACTTAACATGATTTTATTAACACTTCTAAATATGAACTTCTATAAGGTCGTTTTGAGGTTATGAATCAATTCTCGTTGTTAAGTGATACACCAAGAACAAAAAATACAGCTGAGCACAATGTTCCAACTAAAGCTAAAACATTCCTGTTGTTAAGAAGACCAATTTCATCTTATAAAAAAGGAAGAAAATAACATAAAATAAAGACTCCAGCCCTCAGCTATTTGGTTTGCCCATTAACTGTGTTCATAAAATTTCAATTATTTTTTGTGTACATAACTTTTTTGGTGTAATATCTTTGTCTCATCTCAAACTTGTTCACGATGTTACCACTAGTCAACTACAAATAGGGGTTTGTTCAGTTTCAACGTGGTAGTTACCTAACGGTTTTACTTGTAGTTATTTAAATGGACGAATTTCAGCCTTACTTCAAGTTTAAGAATTTGTATTTAAGTTATTAATTCAGTTTTTGATAATGGAAGCCACAACTGCCTTATACACTAGTTTGACTGATAAGGTTGTCAGTTAGGTTTATATATTAATTTTCAAATCTTTTTCGTGTACATAAGTTTAACCTTGCCTCTTCTCAAACGTAATCATTTAGTTATTATTTACTATGGTTACGAAATTAAAACACATGTTGAAAGTGTTTCCTGCAAGTTTACAAACATTTCTTGACCCACCGTATTGTTTTTCAATATATCACGGTCCATAATCCGAATCTTTTCTTTAGTTTTGTGGGGATTGTTTGAATACATTGAATTTTTTATCATAAACTAGAGGAAAAAGTCTAGCCATGAAGATCCGGAGATTGCTGTAGATGAAATGGTTTTAGAAATGATTTAGGTAGCAAACAGATAATTTATTAGTGTCATAGTTATATGGACTTAGCGAACCGTAGTATGGAGCCTTCTATTAGTAGACATTGAGAATTTTATCTTCTGTTATTTAGCCATGACAGAATACTGAGTATTGCTATCGTACTGTTTGGTGTTAACAGAAAATATGGGTCCGACTGTGTATATAACATCTAACCCTAACGCTAATCATTTTATTATAAACCGGCGACTTGTATGTAGATGGGGATCGTTTGCTCACCAGACAAATGAGTTTGACTTTTATTGTAGCCGACAAATAGAAAAATGCTTAGTTTGTCAAAAATATACCGTTAACATATTTTTCTTCTTCAGATTCAGGAAGTCTAAAAATCAGAACATCCTAAAAATCAGTACTACCTGCTTAGTACTGTGACCAAGTATTAATTTAAGCAGAGCTCTAATTTTGTAAGGTTGTAGACTTACGCTTTTTTTATTTTATAATAAACTTCTTCAGACACGAATGGTGTCTGAGAAGTCCAACATTATCTACTCTGTCAGTATTGATGGCTTACCTGATCTGCTAAACTGTCGCACTGTATTCCGATGTGACACCTTGGTCTTCGGAAATTGTACCCGGAGTCCCCTGTTGAACATCACTTGTGTATTCTTTACCACCTTAAATATATATTCAAGTAGGATGTCCATTATTATCATAACAAGATAAATTTATCACAAACATGTATCCTTGCCTCAGTCTTGCCTCAAATTAGGGGAACTAACACCATCTTTATTTCTTTTGACAACTATGTGTAAGAAGATTGAGTCTACTTGCAGACAGTTTTAAACTGAAACTTGTATTTAAAATAATTTTAACCATTTTCTATAATGTAATCACCAGGCACATGCATATTTTTTAAACATTCCATTCAACATCTAATAGCTACGCAAATTAATAATTAATTGAACTACATTTTTAATGTAAAATTTTCTTGCGTTTCTTGTCATATTGGTTTCAATTAGCTTTGTATTTTATCAATGGATTTCGTTTGATCCAAATTCGTAGATTACATTTTGAAAAATTAGGCCTTTTATAGTATAAGAGAGAGTATTTTTTGGATTATTCAATTTGAATTTTTGGGTTTGAAATTGAAGTCTAATTTTATTTGTATACTTTTTTTATATCTTAAGATTGATGTATTATAATCTAAATGTGTTTGTGTATGTGTGTGTGTGTGTGTGTGTGCGTGTGTGTGTGAGAGAGAGAGAGAGACAGAGAGAGAGAGAGAGAGAGAGAGAGAGAGAGAGAGAGAGAGAGAGAGAGAGAGAGAGAGAGAGAGAGAGAGAGAGAGAGAGAGAGAGAGAGAGAGAGAGAGAGAGAGAGAGAGAGAGAGAGAGAGAGAGAGAGAAGGGGCAGAGAGTTAAAAATCCCGTAATCGTTTGTATATTTATTTTATATGAATAGAAACAATAAATCATATCAGCAAGATTACGGGTGGGCTGCATATGCAGCTATAATATAAACTGATATTAGTTCAATATTTGCTGAGTAAGGGACTTAAATATCGCCAATTATTTTTGTCCACGCCTACATATAGAAGTGTCGATAACAAAGTGCAATCCACACTCGAATGTTTAAGTTATATTTGAATAAGAGATTAACTTATTTCGCTGAGTAGACGATATTTTTGTGGTTTTATGAAATCTTACGTTCAGAATTTCTTCGTGGTATCGATGAACTTACCAGTGTCATTCCTCCTACTGGTTCCACAACATACAGTATTGAATACTATTCTTTATATTATTAGACAATTTTATATATCTTGTAACCATATAATAAAGTGTAAATATATATGAGAAAATTTGGTTTGTTTCAGGTAATATAAATTTGGATACGTCCATCTACCAACTACTTAGGTAAGATGTACATTGTAAAACAGTCATCTACCATTCCACTATTTTGTTATACAACTGCTCCGTTTCCCTGAGAGTTTCATTCGAATGGTCAGTTTAAGAAATTTTAAATAATTACAGTTGAGAAGTTTTTAAAAATTACTTGAAATATAACGGTAAACATGAAAATTGAACCCCAGCTATTATAAAATAAATCGAGTAGCACCTATTAGGCGTTTTCAGTCATTTAATATTTGGTCAGCACAATGAGTTCCCAATTCCAGATATTGCAATCCAATCGTAGCTCACGACCTTCAACATGATACTGGGTCAATACCGTAAACCTTTTGAACAAACTCTGACAGGGTTTGAACAAGAAACCACTCAATCAACAAGTAAAAGTAGTCTACTAGTTACTAGATGAACTGGGAACTGAATTTCATAATTCTGTTTTTAAAGGTGCTGAGTACAAATTAGCCATTAGTTTTTTTCTAATTGGTTACCAAGACTTGCAAAGTGTCAATAACCTTACAATTTTAATCGTTCTATTTACTGACGATTTTAATGAAATGTAAGTTATTAATGGAGTTCCGTTTGATATTTGCTGTTAAATACTGAAATTTTAAATATAAAACCTAAGAACAAAATTTGTGTGGTCATTTACAAATTTAATTAATTATATATGAATACCAAGTAAATAAATAAATCGCAATAAGTACCAAATAAGTAAAAGCCAAGATCTTTATTCAAATAGAGCAAGACTGTCCTAAAAAATAAGACAGAACATGTGTAGAGTAGTACAAAGAGAAAACTGATATATACAGCTGTCTTTATTGCCACTTATTATTTTTTTCACATAAACTAACATATATATATATATATATATTAAACAGAAATTTTAAATTGTCAATATTACCTAATGGTTTTATATATTATTAATAGGGGACATTACTTTGAGAAAAAGTAATTTAAAACAACCAATTATTTACTGATATCTAAGAAACAAAACTATGCATTAGAGTTATCTTAAAAATTCGTTATTGACTACATGTGTCTAAAATTAAAATTAAGTTACTATAATTTGGATTGTAAGTGTTTGTCAAGGATTTTATATTCACTGTAGGATGGCATCACATCGTTCTCTGTGATATTGCGTATTCTTATTGCACCAGTTCCGCTATATTTGATTTATTGTCCAGAAGCATAATATTAGACTTCAAATCATTTATCTCATTTTAAAAAACAAATGAACGCTAATGTTTTCTTATTTTTTAAACTATATAGATTAGTTTTTACAACAAAAATGCAAATGTATGTAAAAAAAAAAATTGTTAATTATTTTGTGTTACCGGATAGTTTTAGAAATATATTTAAATAAACAATGAAAAAAAAAAAAAAAAAAAAAAAATACATTGAGTTCTCACGTACTATCTAGAAAACTAAAATCACAATTGTCGCTATCTTCTACATTCTACAACATGACTATAAATCGCTTTTAGGCGATAAAAATAAAACAAGTATCTTTATTACTAATTTTTCACTCTATACTTTTTTTACAGAAGAATGATACTTTATCAACTCATTATGATTTTTTGAAATATATTGTAATTTATATATGTAAGAAGCGTCATAAGATTAAAGTTTAAACTCATCTAGAGCATAAATTGCATTTGATTGTAATCGAGTTTTAATAAAGGCCTCTACTAATATATAGTAATTTTCTTTTACTTTTTAATTTTCTTCCTTTCGTTTGGATGAATTATCTGTAAACATCATTAAAATCTGAACGTAATTGGTCTTTAACGAATATGATATTTTTATAATTGTATCGTAGACGAATTTTTTCGTCCCCCCCTCTCTATAATTTCCGAACTTAAGATGTGGAAACCAAAATGTTTTTTTGATCTTTTGAGACTGAATTTTAGAAAAAAAAAGTTAGAACCGGTTTTTATGAAATATGAAGTACGGTATGCTTTTTTGTCATATATTATCCCACTCGTTTGGGATGCTTTTTGTCATATATTTTCCCACTTGTTTGGGATGTATAGCACCGCATAGCCGATAGGCAACAGATAGAACGACAAACACAGCGACAAGAATTCAGACAATAGGCATACCAAAAAGCATACAGGTGAGAGACAGACCGACAAGCTACAGACGGATAGACGGATAAACATCCGTCTATCCGTCTGATGAAACTGAGACTGACATAACAAGCGGAACTACAGACTTTCAGACGATAAGAAGATTGACAGACACACACAGAGGCCTACGACAGGAAGACCAACATCTACAGACGATTGGCAGACATCTAGATGACAAGCACACTGCTAGACATACCTACGATATGAAGAGCAACAGGTTACAGACAACCGGGGGACTGATCAAGACGGATTCAGATGACAATAAAAAATGACAGATATTTAGATGACAATCAGACTGACAGACACACACAGGGGCCTACGACAGGAAGACCAACATCTACAGACGATTGGCAGACATCTAGATGACAAGCAGACTGTCAGACATACCTACGATATGAAGAGCAACAGGTTACAGACAACCGGGGGACTGATCAAGACGGATTCAGATGACAAGAAGACTGACAGATATTTAGATGACAATCAGACTGACGGACACACATAGGGGCTTACGATAGGAAGACTGACAGGCATGTCGTCAACATAAATACTGTCGATAGTCGGAAAACAGACAAATATCATTCCAATAAACAATTTTGGGAGGCTCAAAATCTCAAAACCTATTTAATTATGAAAAACACTACATGATAATTGATCTATCTCATAACTCTCTCCGTACAACGTCTATGTGAGAACGTTAAAGGAAAAAAAATCTATGATTTCTTATCTGCTAAAGAAGTAATGTTTGACCACGTTTATTATAAAATAAGTAAGAAGGTTTATAATCAATTATGTATACACAATGAATTAAGTCATAAGGAATAGAGATTATTTGAAATCAACTCATTCATTTAATTTAATTGCAGTAGAACATTATTCTTTACTTTTGCATTGAGCGTCTGAAGTTGAACGACCTAACATAAAGTTCGAAATTTAAAAGTAAATTTCCTTCTTGCATACACACCCCCTATTGTGTATATTTAACTGAAAGACATATGACATTTCCAAGATAGGTTTACGTAATAATAAATAAAATTAAGAATAATTCAAGTTTAGTTTAAGTTTGAATTTCGTGCAAAGTTAATTTGTGTTTGGTTTTTATTATCTGCCGCTATTGTTGCAACGTTGGGCGTATAACATTTAAGATGTTATATATATAATTTATTTTAATGATTTAATTTACTTAATTAAAGCCACACGTTGTGCGACCAAATATAACAAAAAGAAGTTTGTTATATACATTTATTTATTTATTTACTTTTAAATTAATTTGTTTTTTAATTATTTTGAAAAACTAGGATGGTTGAATTAAATTAATTTCACAAAACAATTTTCTACTTTTTAACCATCTTCTGGGTTTATTCTCATATAATTATTTATATAACAAGAATCAATTCTATTAAATATCCAGATCAATCTTAAGACTACTCATTCTTTCACACTTTCATTCTTTAAAACTAATTTATGCTAATACACAATATTTAATGGTTGACAATTTTAAAATCTTAATTTATTATTCAATTTACATAAAAACTCTACGAATGTCTCTACAGATCTGGTCTTAATGTTCTTATTAATTAATTTTATATCAAATCTATTACAAAAACAATTTTCTTTAATTTAATTATATTATTTTCAAATTACTTTTATTTTGCCGGCTAGCTCAATTACTTTCTTTTAATTTAATTTATAAAAAACTTGACTCTTAATCTCGGGCATGGGAACTTTTATGACTCATCAAAGTGAAATACTAGATTCTAATGATTATTAATTATAAATTTTGGTACTTATCAACAGTTACGCCTCGTCCTTTTTTTTTGCACTTGTACACAAATACAATCACTAACGATGCACATAACACATGTATCCTTATCTTGGGAGGTCGGATGTTGCAATTCCTGGTTCATTGACAGATGGTGGATCCCTGGTATTAAGTCCGCTAAACGCTGTTTGTCTCCTTACTCGTTCTCAAACTAACTATTAATTTCGACACGATGATTCTCTCCTCTTCCTTTATAACTTTAATACTCCTTGACTTTAATTATGATTACAAAAAAACTACTAAATTTTGTGGCAACTCTGCCTTTAAGTTATTCGACGACTTTGAATTAAACCCTCAGGTTCTCTGTTTAACTCTTAACACCTCCTTACTCCCATACTCTGATTCCCAGCTGTAAGCCAAGACCTACACACTCTCACCCCCAGTTTTAGACTGACGCTTCTTCCCGTTGGATTTTGCCTCTCCCGATTTCCAAGTTCAGCGTCTTACTCGCCTATTGGTCAATATCTCATTTTTGAAACTCAGGTCTCTTCTGATTGGACATCCAAACTTTCTAAAAACGTTACTTTTTTTTTTACGTGCGTTGACTTCGCCCCTCGGAGGTACCGTTAGGTATTTACTTTCTCATTTTTTCTATGTTCCCTGTTTATGACATGCAGCTGCCTTGAGTAGCAAAACTCCGTTATGTTTGTGCCTTTTTTTTATTTATGTCGGCGAACTTTCTTCCCTCAAAGAAAACAGAATGTTTTCTTTTCCTTGTTTTTGTCACGTTCGTCAATTAGTACCGTTATCTTCCAAACTTAACTTTGCAGCTGCTATGTCGGTATGGTTTGCTTGTTAACATGTGTTTTGTCTCAATTTACTCATTCTTACAATTATTTATTAATATTAACTTTTTTTTCGATTATTATTATTCTAATATTTGATATTAGGCATTAATTAATTATTTATCAATTGTGATCGTTTGAGATCGTTATAGGCGTTTAGTGTCGCAGTAAATTAAGTAGCCTATTCCGTTCTCTATCCATAATAATTTACTGTACCATGTTTGTTTTGCTCAGTTGATTGTTGGACATGCATTGTTTGTAAAACTTATGATGGCATCAATCTGTGATAAAGTTAAAGATAATTTTTAATGGAAACAAATGAACTTTAAATATGTCTCCAACCTGTCCACAAGCGTATCTACAACGATTACCCAAAAATTCAAAAGTGAAGAAAACCAAATAATTATTACATCAAACGACGGTATATTTTAAAATAAGAACTGTTTTGTTATAGATTACAGAAAATTTACAACACAAACTATACTTATTTATTTTTCTGCTTATTATTTTTAACAGATCCAAGAATTTGCGGTAGTTTTAGTTATTGCAAGTTAATATTTGTGCTAGTATATGATATGACTAGTACATCAATGGCCGCCATTTTACGTTCGTACCTCCCCATTTCTCAGAGCAAATTTTTAAACGCATTGCTTAAAAGTCAATGCATTTTAGTGTGATTTTGGAGCGCATATAATTCGATTCAAGTGAGTTGACCTAATCGTTCATAATTCACGCGAATTTGGGTAAAATACCAAGGGACAGAAATTATTAGCAGGCATCGTTCTGAGGGCAGCCTTTATTCCGAAAACATAATTATAATCCTGTACAAAATATGAGATAAGCTAATACAACACTAGTAATACGACAGCTGTTTATGAAGTTTGGGTTAGGACCGACTCAGTTTATGTCAAGTGGAGGGGGGGGGGGTATTATTTTTTTCGCCAGTTAAAGTGGTGCCCTAACAGGCAACGTAATCGTCACACACTTATGGAGACATGGTAGAACACACATTTGTAGACAAAAATCCAACACCACATAACCAATCCATTTTTTCAGTTCATTATTTGCCATTCGCTTCCATCCGAAAATTCCTTATAAGTATTGCATATTTGATTTTTATAAATGTTGTGCAGACAATATCTAAATTTATTTCCTGTATGAAAAAAGTATTTTATCGATTGTTTGTTTTAACAGAATCTCCTTTTTGTCTAATTTTGTGTAGTTTTTTTTGGAGATTTGGAACGATGCCATTCTTTGGGTTGCCGCTTCGTCTTAGGTGTGTAATGAGAAATCTATGTTTTATCTCCAGTCACGATGTAATTAAAACATTCCCTACCATTTTAGTGATAACGCTCCGAAAACTCGAGAGCAGTTCCGATACAAATTTCTTGAGTTTCTCTGTAAGCAGTCTTGGAATCCACTTAGCAAACATATTCTTTTTCAGAACGATGAAAAAATATGACCAGAACAAAAAAAAAACTGTTATAAAATACAGATCTTGAGAGAAAACCTCATACAATTCATAAACAGTGAAGAGCCCTTTTAAAGAATATTCTTATCGACTTTCTTCCTAATTCCTCAGTGATAACAACAGTGTCTTCCGGATATTGAACATAAGTTTTTCTTCATTAAACAGCCTGCACTAAATACGCAAATTTCACTCGTTCCTAATTCTTCCCCATATACTTCCAAAAGTTGTTGATGAATTACATCAGGACGAATATTTGTCAGAGCGCACTTCACAACCGGTTGTAATGATGAACGAAGAAGTATTTTACAATGTGAACAATTAACATGCAGAGATTTAAAACGCACTGGCGACGTTGTAGGAGATCTGTAGAGAGCGCCTGACCTAAAACTCCTCTGGCTTGTGCGCAACTGTTTTCACTTTAAAAAATTCTTCTCACAATAAAATAGGTAGTGTATCACTGCTGTCCAGATAATGTGTAATTTAAGTGCAATTTCTCCTAAATATTAAAGATTAGATTGAATATTTTTATCTAATTTTGGAGTGTTATTCGATAAAAGCAACATTATTCCCGGAGAGTAACAATTTTATTCACTAATTCGTCGAGGTTCGCCAATATGTTTTATTATAGTTTTAAAGTTATTAGATAATAATGGGTTGATCATTTTATTGATTTATTTTATTTTATTCTAATATTTACCATAATTTGTCTGAATAAAATATAATGTACGATATTTTGAGAGTATGATTCACACTCTGTTTGCAAGTGTTAAACCTTGAACACGGAAAATGATTATCATTTGATAACAGGAGTGGATTTATACTCTAGAAACGCCATGCATTGGTTTTTGTATACACATTGGCATATTTCGGAATAAATTAGATTAATAATTTATATATAATTGTCTATTTTAACGGTTTATATATATTTTTTAACAATAATAACAATCCGATCGACACGTGAAGATGTTTTTTAGAACCCTTAACGTACATTGTAGCAACAGTTTCATTAAAATCCGTCTATTATATCACGAGCTATTAAAAGAAACACAAATAACCCCTATAGTTTACTATATAATTTTAAAGTTACAAATTATAAACAAATTGTATATTATACTGGTAATAATAATAAACTGAAAAACAATACAAAGAGAATAAATTATATAATTCAATTTAATAACTGACACTCTGATCTATATAATTTATTAATTGTAGTCAGCTTATTATGCAAATGTTTCAAGTATTGATCCCAAGATGTCGCTAGTAGTACGTTTGCCAACTTATTGGTGACGGACTTTTGCATATTAGCAATCTGGGTAACAACTGGATGGAATTAATTTTATAATACAGGTTTGTTTTGATATTTTATATTGTCTCTGTCTAACTGTAATTTTAAAATATCACTTATTACAGCTAAAATACATTTCCCCAGCTAAATTGAATTACATATTATAGGGGACAGTTTTTATTTACTGCTTATGTATTAGTAGAATGGAGCTTATGTGATTGGTTTAAACAAATTAATGTTGTGTTTTTGCGTTTTGAGGGTTTTTGAGTAACGTTTATTATCGATTGTGCAGTTGTCTACCGTTCAAAAGATTTGGAATGATGTTGATAAAATTTTCAGCCCATTTTTTAAATTTCTTTTTATGAAAAGTTATTTGAACGTAGCTGTCGTCATAAGATAAGCACACAAAATTAAACCGACTCCTACAATTTTGATCAAATTGTGGTAATATGTAGAAAAACAAATTACTTTTTTTTTTTTTTTTATGGGAAGGATTGTCCTTAAAAACTTCTAAAATTCATAGAAAATATCAGATTTTCATAATTATTTGCAAATTAAAGGTTTCTCCTCTCTCTCTTGCTGCCTATGTTACCTAAATTCTCGGTTTTCTTTATTACTCCTTACTGCCTATCCTTCCGTGGTACGTCGGCTGGTCCCAGCAGCACGGACACCCCGTTCGTTGTCTGGGGACTGATCTCCTCGGGACGAGCGTTGCCTCCGTAGTCTGTCAACTGATCTCGACAGCACGGTCTTTCCCGTTAGTTGTCTGAAGGATGATCCCTCCAGGACGAAGTTCTAACCTCCGAGTGGTCTGTTAGCTGATCATGGCATCGATGTAACCAATTCACTTTCCAGAAAACTCCATAATTAGTTTACGTGGTTGAAGGTGGCGGAAGTGTGCTGCCTTGTTGGAGGAACGCATCATTGCACCTTACAAAAATTAATAAAACCAACTATCATTTTCCATTTTTATAACGCATATATAAATATATTTCCCCACAAAAGTTTGTTACAACTAATCCTAAGGTTATTTAGTAACTTTATCTAATAGACTGTGTATTCACATGAGAACATAGTTATAATAATTTTATTTATTTCCACCTATAAATGAGCTCAGGTTAAAGTTGTATATGAGTACCGTTATATTATTGTTGAATTATTTTTATACTGTTGAATGAACACCTGTTTGTACCGACTCCAGATATAATATACACTTATAGTAACAATTAATTATTGTAAAATCTTAAAATTATTTAGGTTTAAAAAATATAAGAAAATAAACGATTTTAAATTAATTAACAAACTTTTTAAAATACCCAACTCAAAAACCCAATTAAAATAAACCAAAACTATTCATTACTAAAAGTATCAGCTACGTAGTTTTCAATCACATAGTGAAAATGAACCAATGAACTTTGAAAGATAATTATATATCTAAATTGGTGGTAAACTTCTCTTTTGCCGTAAACTTGTCCGTAGAGTAAATAGTATTGACTTAAAATAAAGATTTCAACGGCAGCGTACAAGGTTCAATTGGTTTTTTGCCTGTTATTCCAGAACTGTAGGCTACTATTTTTTAAATTTGCGAATTTTCACATTTGATTTGGTCATTAATTTCCACGAGCTAATGAGATTTTTTGTCTGGATGAGGTGATATAAAAGGAATTCGTGTTGACGGGATCAGCCGGCAGACTACAGTGCAAAAATAAAATGTTCATCCCGACGGTTTCAGCCTTCATAAAACGAACGGGTGCAGCGCATTCAGAATCAGCTGACGGACCACGAGAAAAAAATGGAATGCTCGTTCCTAAGAGATAAATAATTGAGCGAAGAAACGAAGGAAAATTGATATTTAATTAATTAAGAGAAGAGATTTACCAGGAATACAGTAGTGAGAATGGGAGATGTCACTAAGCGGAAGTTAGGGTCTAGACTTTTGGTTTTTGTTTTTGTGAAAAATAAAATCTTATGTAGATGAACTGCGGCCTCAATATGTACTGTAGCAGCTACACTGCTCGTCACTACCATTAAGTTCCACGCATCTCCTCTTTACTGAATGTAATATTATGGTAGACTACAAAGGATATTTACAGTACAAGAGTATATGGAAAGAAAAATTTACAGGGAGGAAAATACAAAGAAAATTAACTAAGCAGTGCTATGTATAGAAAACATTAATTTAATGTTTTATTTCTATCCAATATATACAATCCAAAATTTGGGATACATAAATCCCGAAACATGGCCAAGATTTGCACAGATACTAAATTTTATTTCAAACGGTTCACGAGTTTCATGTCACTGTATAAACGAGAGACATTAAATAGTCATTATTAAAAAAACACACTTTTTGGACTGAGGGGACTTCAAAACTGATTTATTCGCAAAAACTCAACATCGATTTTGATCCATCATATAACTTTTTCTATATCACTTATATGTGAGAAAGTAAAAAAAGTCAGTTTCATCTATTGGATGAGAGTTTCATCTACTGGATGACAGTTTCGTCTACTGGATGACAGTTTCATCTACTGGATGACAATTTAATCTACTGGATGAGAGTTACATCGACTGGATGGCAGTTTCATCTACTGGATGACAGTTTCATCTTCTGGATGAGAGTTTCATCTACTGGTTGACAGTTTCATCTACTGGATGACAGTTTCGTCTACTGGATGACAGTTTCATCTACTGGTTGACAGTTTCGTCTACTGGATGACAATTTAATTTACTGGATGAGAGTTACATCGACTGGATCACAGTTTTGTCTACTGGATGACAGTTTCATTGGATTACAGTTCCATCTTCTGGATGAGAGTTGAGAGTTTCATCTACTGGATGACAGTTTCGTCTACTGGATGACAGTTTCATCTACTGGTTGACAGTTTCGTCTACTGGATGACAATTTAATTTACTGGATGAGAGTTACATCGACTGGATCACAGTTTTGTCTACTGGATGAGAGTTTCATCTACTGGTTGACAGTTTCATCTACTGGATGACAGTTTCGTCTACTGGATGACAGTTTCATCTTCTGGTTGAGAGTTTCATCTACTGGTTGACAGTTTCATCTACTGGATGACAGTTTCGTCTACTGGATGACAGTTTCATCTACTGGTTGACAGTTTCGTCTACTGGATGACAATTTAATTTACTGGATGAGAGTTACATCGACTGGATCACAGTTTTGTCTACTGGATGACAGTTTCATTGGATTACAGTTCCATCTTCTGGATGAGAGTTGAGAGTTTCATCTACTGGATGACAGTTTCGTCTACTGGATGACAGTTTCATCTACTGGTTGACAGTTTCGTCTACTGGATGACAATTTAATTTACTGGATGAGAGTTACATCGACTGGATCACAGTTTTGTCTACTGGATGAGAGTTTCATCTACTGGTTGACAGTTTCATCTACTGGATGACAGTTTCGTCTACTGGATGACAGTTTCATCTTCTGGTTGAGAGTTTCATCTACTGGTTGACAGTTTCATCTACTGGATGACAGTTTCGTCTACTGGATGACAGTTTCATCTACTGGTTGACAGTTTCGTCTACTGGATGACAGTTTCATCTACTGGTTGACAGTTTCGTCTACTGGTTGACAGTTTCATCTACTGGTTGACAGTTTCGTCTACTGGTTGACAGTTTCGTCTACTGGTTGACAGTTTCATCTACTGGTTGACAGTTTCGTCTACTGGATGACAGTTTCATCTACTGGATGACAGTTTCGTCTACTGGATGACAGTTTCATCTACTGGTTGACAGTTTCGTCTACTGGTTGACAGTTTCGTCTACTGGTTGACAGTTTCATCTACTGGTTGACAGTTTCGTCTACTGGATGACAGTTTCATCTACTGGATGACAGTTTCGTCTACTGGATGACAGTTTCATCTACTGGTTGACAGTTTCATCTACTGGATGACAGTTTCGTCTACTGGATGACAGTTTCATCTACTGGTTGACAGTTTCGTCTACTGGATGACAATTTAATTTACTGGATGAGAGTTACATCGACTGGATCACAGTTTTGTCTACTGGATGACAGTTTCATTGGATTACAGTTCCATCTTCTGGATGAGAGTTGAGAGTTTCATCTACTGGATGACAGTTTCGTCTACTGGATGACAGTTTCATCTACTGGTTGACAGTTTCGTCTACTGGATGACAATTTAATTTACTGGATGAGAGTTACATCGACTGGATCACAGTTTTGTCTACTGGATGACAGTTTCATCTTCTGGTTGAGAGTTTCATCTACTGGTTGACAGTTTCATCTACTGGATGACAGTTTCGTCTACTGGATGACAGTTTCATCTACTGGTTGACAGTTTCGTCTACTGGATGACAATTTAATTTACTGGATGAGAGTTACATCGACTGGATCACAGTTTTGTCTACTGGATGACAGTTTCATTGGATTACAGTTTCATCTTCTGGATGAGAGTTTCATCTACTGGATGACAGTTTCATCTAATGGTTGACAGATTCGTCTACTGGATGACAGTTTCATCTACTGGATGACAATTTAATCTACTGGATGAGAGTTACATCGACTGGATAACAGTTTCGTCACTGGATGACAGTTTTATTGGAAGACAGTTTCATCTTCTGGATGAGAGTTTCATCTATTAGATGACAGTTTCATCTACTTCAACACATAAACAAGTGACTCTCCAGCAAATACGGATATCATTCTAAAATTGATTTTAAATATATATTCCTAGAGCTTCTAAACATCAAGAACTATCCAAACCTTATATCGAAATTTTATTACCACCAAAATACTTCTCATACTTCGTGTTTGAAAAATAAAAAAAAGCTCTTTCTTGACATTTTGTCTGGAAGAATTAAATTTATCCAGTTCTTTGGTTTGTACTAAGCGACATGGGAGCAACAGTTGACCTTAATTTCAATTGAAATTGGTTATGTGAAACATGAAATAATAAATGGTTGTTTTAACTCGCTCTCACTCAATGTATATTCTTCTCAACATAATTTGAAATGACGTTAGCAGTATTTTTGCTTTTATTGTGTCACTATTCACATATTTTGGAGTAACTAGGTTTTACGAAATATTTCACAAATTTTTTTAACATTAAAAATCCGGTAGTTAGTAAAATAGCCTGTTTTTTTTCAAATTTCAAAAATGAATTTTTAAGTTAATTATTAATTTGTAAATCGTAAAATATTTTTGAGTTTTCTACGATAAAATAAACAATAAAATTATTATATTTTAAAAATACCATTAAAATAAAAAAGATTTCGTCAATTTTAGAAAAATTTGTTTGTTCAACATGTAATAAATAATCGAAATTTTTGAAACTGATTTTTAGTAGTGAACTAAGATCTACATGAGTCTGTAGTAGATAATATTGTGTAAATGGAAATCATCAATTGAGCGGGTCCAAAACCATGAAAGAATATTTAATTTCAAAAGACTTAATTTTGTTTCAAAGTTATGAGGTAATAATTGAGTGTGTATTAATTTTCGAAAACTCAATATAAACCTAAAACTCCCATTATTTTTATTTAATTTTAGATACAAGAGGGCTTAAAAAACATTAGCAATAAACAGTAAAATGTCCATTCTGATCAATATAACAATTTCTAGTGCAATGTGAATAACATTTACTATTCATGAACAGATAACCACAAAGCTTAATTTTGAGATACTATGAAATGTAGTTTTTGGAATGATTTGTCTGTCGTCTATTAAGAATAACTTAATATATTTTAATCGAATTTGGTATCGGAAAATATTTTTTCCATATCTCAAACCGTTTACTCCCCTAATTATCGATGACTTAAAATTTCGGGTGTAGCTAAATAAGATAAAAATAAGGTATTATCAAAATTGGCTCAAACGATTTCAATCAAATCGTTACAGTTCCTATAAATTGTAGCCACTAAGGACTAAAATTGGTCGCGTCTCATTTAAAATACCAGTTATAGGAAGGGTATAGGTCCAAATGACCTCTCATAATCAGCTCTATCGATTTCAATAAAATTTTAATGAACTCTGCAGATTATTGACTCAAACCACAGTGAAAGTAATTAAATGACATTACTATCAAGAACATAATGCTTGATCGATGTCATTAAAAAAGCCATTATGTTTGCTTATAGTCCAACTGGATTGTTAATAATTAATTACTATTTAATTACCTTGTATTGAGGTGTTACTGTCGAACAATCCTTACTGACAGTCTTGTAAGGATTGTTCGACAGTAACAATTCCATTAAAGGTAATTAAATTGTAATTAATTAAAAAATCAATTTTAATAAAACAATGAATATATGGCACGAGCGAAGAAAGCTTAGGTTAGGTTGGGTATGGTTAGGTTTAAATATAAAAGTATGGTAAACAAAAGATGTTCAATTAAATATGTACCCTTTCTTCTATACCAACCTATCATCCATTAGAAGTCCATGGAGTAAAACTTAGTAATAAAGAAAATTATATTCTTTGTGACAAACAAGTACATACATTTTTGGGGAGTTGGTGACGAATATAATTTTTATTTATTATTTACTTTTCAGGGATGGGTATATGAGAAAGTTAGTGCAATGTTTTTGGAGATTTTTTTTGTGATTTATCCTAGTTTGAGAAGTTCCCATAACTTGCTATTTTTTCCCCTCAATACTTAAAATTTAGTTTTAAATTTCAAACAAAACCACCCTGACAAAAATAAATAATTCAACATTTATAATATAAATACGATGATAAATTTATTGTACTGTCATGGCTAGACAACCGAGACACAAATACACCTTTAGAACCTGTACAGAAATATTTCTACGAAAAAGTAGGAACTTTGGTAGACACGAACATTAAACTTACTGCAAACTATCAAATAAACTGCGATGATCTATTGAAAAGTAGATTCTTCAGTAAAATGTCTGTTTTATTGTTGGTCTTAAAGTAAAGTGACAATGTCTTTCAGTCCGGAACAAAACTGTTACAGTCGTTAATTTATAGAATACTTATCACGTCAACTCAGATAGTGTTGATGACCCAATCATGTTGTAGTTTCAAAAAGTTATTTTTAATAAAAGGTGAAAAATCATTGCACAAACTATCCCACACAACCATCCCAAACATCAACTCTAAAGTAACCAAAAATCATCATTAATAATGTCAATTCTGTAGTTGAAAAAAAAACAAAACAAAAAAACCAAATTTCACGTCTATACATATTTTTACATACGTTTATTTAGTTTGTTTTTACATCTGTCTGTCATCAAACATCTATTTGAGTAACTTCTTGTTGATAAAAAATTTTGTAACTTTGTATATATGTTGAACTCTAATGACAATACAATAATTCATTGTTATATACACATCTTAATTGTGGGGGGGGGGGGAAACGCATGCGTAGTATGCAGAGTTGAGCAGTACGTACGTATGTGTAGTATACATTTGCAGCAGATAGTGAGAAGTACATATTTCGTTCGTAATTTGCCTTATTTGCCAGACCATCTGAAAGATAATTTATTTTTAAGAATTAAAAAGTAGAAAATACAAATAAAATAAAATATTGTTTAAACACACTTTTATAAAAAAAAGTTGTTTATAACTAAAAAGTAAAAAAATAAAAATAAAATATATTTTAAAACCCATCTTAAAAAAAGAAATATATAAAGATAAATAAAAACAAAATAATAATAAATAAAAACACACTTAGTAGAAAGTACTAATTCAAATGTTCATTACAGAGTAAAGCGTGTGGGCGCTTAGAATTTTAAATTATAATTATGAATTTTAGGAGTCCACACTAAAATATTAGGGTTGTTTTAAATTAAAAATTTTATGCACCTACACTTTACTTTGTAATTTATGATTGAATTAATTATATTGTAAAGAGTTTACTAACGTAAAATACAAATTTCAATGCTTTACAAAATTTAAACTTTTTTAAAATTAGTTACTTTGCTTATATAGACAAACCCTCGTATTCATAGTCTAGCTAAACTAAAGATAACCCTAGTTTTCAAAATTAATAATTAATAATCAAATTAATTCGGTACTGTGTCCACATAAACTCAACCTCAAATACTCTCTCTCTATCCCACACATATATAATAAAGAAGTAACAATAATATAATTTAAAAATATGACATAAATATAGTAATAACTATTTTTTAGAGTAAAAATACATATTATTTTACAAAATACTGGATAGAAATTAAACTATCTACCTCAACCTGATAAAAACATCATATGTTTGTCTTAAAAATTATTCAGCGCCACTGAGAGTCCGTCTAGATAATGTTATGTAAAACTAAAACAAATAGGCTACAGTATAAAAAGCCTAACCGATACGAACATCTAATATCACTTATACACACACTTGGACATAATATGTAAGCTGAGGTTTCTAAAATACAATGAAAACACCGACAAACAATTAGGACAACTTTCTTTTAGCTCTACCCCTTTACCAATCAGTTGCTTGTTGATATAATTTGTGTATTGTAGGCCAATGTATAGTGGTTTTATCTGATCTCATTTGTATTTAGTCTTAGCTTCGTCTGTTCAGAGCTAGTTTTAAGATTGAGTTCTTTTCTTAGGTGATAGATTTTGTTTTAGTTTTCAATATGACCCTAGGCTACTAGGGTATGTTGATTTTTTTTTCCTTTTTTACGCTATAAATTTTACATTTTATAACGAGAGTTGATTTATACTCCCGAAACGTAATGTATAAACTTTTATATATACAAATGATGGCAAATATCCCATAATAATAGTATATAACTAACAGTATTAAGGTCATTTTTTATTTTTAAACATTTCACAAGTCATGTTCAATATTTATTTATATTATGATGTTGTACAGGAGTTAAACAAAAGTAGTACAAATTTTAATTTATCATTACAAATATTTGTTTGTCATAATATACCGAGTGTTTATGTAATGCGCAGAAATAATTCAGGAGGTGATTATAAGGGTCAAAATAAAGAAAACAATTCCTATATATATATATATATATATTTCCCGAAATGCTTCTTTTACCAGCTATCCGCCATTTTGTTTTTTAACTAAATAATGTATATCTCTAGAACGGGTTAACAGATTCAATTAAAATTTTGCACGGTTCTTATCAATGTAAAAACCTACTTTGAAAAAATATCAACTTTTTGTCCAATAAACCGTTTCATAATGACGGCCATTTAAATATTTCAAATAAAAATAATTATTTTAAAGCGTAATGGTAAAAGAAGTATATATATATAAATATAAGGAACGTTTATCTATATTTTGACCATATAACAACCCCCTGAATTATCATTACGGATTATATAAACACCCTGTATAAGTAAATACAAGAGGTTGCCTAGTGCAATGTATGTAGGGACCTATCATTACTGAGTGAATGTTTTTCCGCACTGTGTAGCAACAATTAGTTAGAGGTGAGTGATGTATTTTTTTTTTGTGAGACCAAACATTCATATTTATTCAAATGGTGTAATTGGGAATCAAACGTTCTTCGTTTTCTGATCAAGAAAAAGAGCATTAAATCTTTGGTTTGGAATACCATCCATTACACGAGTGTTTTATCTAAACAAATAGAGAGCAAATAGTCTGATAAATGCAATAATCTTACATTTAGATTTTCTTGGATGTATTGGTTTTTGTTTGTAGATCTGCACGAGTCAGGAAGCTTATAAAATTGTTGTGCACTGTTGTGTACACATTATATGTAGCCGTTGCAAAACATATAATTGTACATTTTATTATGCAATGGTACACTTCTTGCACTGAGAGACATGTTATAGCCCATAACGTTACTGCAATATGAGTCTGCGTCATTATTGCAACTTTACGTATGTTCTCATTTATATCTCAAGCTTAATACACGAATATTTAAAAAAAAAAAAAATAAATTACGCATAAGGAAATGGTGTTTATGAAACAATACACGTTGTTCGTTCAGAAATAATAATGACCCTGTAACGCAACGATACGTGAAATGATTTAAATGTAGGTGTAAAACCATCATCTCCTGTGAATCGAAGCTCCTCCCTCTCCCATGATGTTGAATAAACACCGTAATTATGTGAGCCTTTTGACGATTGAATTTATAACATATAGTACACCAAGTAGGATGTTATCCACTACTGCCCTAAGACAACCGAGATATCACACTAATATACAGGATATAATTTCTCAATTTCATTTTTGTCTGTATTTTTTTATTCTAACAACACTTGGAATATCACATTAAAGACCGAGTAGTACTGTTATACATGTTTAAATTTATTATCACTAATTTGGATAACTAGTGATGTAAGTGTACATCAACTTACCGATTTTAAAACAAACTGATTTTAATTATTTTAAAGTTCTGAATAAATCTTTTTTCGATATCTTGCACAGCTTTCAAAATATTTAGACAAGAATTCTTAAATAATGAAGTTCGGATTTACGACGTACCAACACATTTAGGTTTGGCCTTTTAAACGAGTGAAAAAAGTTCTCGGTTAACCTATTGGCCAGTAGGTTTGTTTTTGAAGTTTTAATTAGGGAGCTATTATTTATAGAGTAAGCTAGAATTATTGCGATGGAAACTCAATATGCTAACCACACATTGTCCGACTGGAAATTAGTCTACCAAGGCTGTTGTACTATAGAATTCAGATAGTTAAGTTGAAAGTACTGTGGTTCATATTTCGATATCTTTTCCTGTTATCACACTATTGCATCGTGTTTTTCTTGTGTTGTTATTATTTGGAAATATGACATCGTAAAACATATTTAAAAAATAATTACGATATTAGTATTATAACTACAAAACAATTTCGATTGTTATGCAACATGAATTTTTAAAAAATGGATACATACTAATGGGAGTAAAAATTGAAATACACCAAAAATAAACAAAAAAGAGCACACTTCATTTGCAAATTTAAAATATGAAAATCTTTACGTTTTTGAAAAAGATATATATTAACAAACAAATTGTACTACTGCGTTTAAAATTAAAATCCATATTCAATCGAGATGTAACCTAACTCCTTTTCTACCTTAGCACAGAGGGAGGGGGGGGATTAAAGTTAGCTCACTTCCCTTGTTTTTTCTATATGTTATGATGGTTTCCCGACTTTATTAATCTAATGAGGATAAAGTGTGGATGTTAATAAAACTGTTTATATATTTGTAAGTATTCGTTAGAACTTTTGGAAACAGGACATTAGTTTAGCGTGGGGCATTCCATATTATTATAAACCACTATTCCATATTCTTATTATATATTTTCTAATCCACCAACTATACTTCAAGTTATTTTACATGTACTATATTCGTCTATCACTGTAACAGTCCTCCTAAGCTGCAATACAACCAAATTGTGACGTCACAAGTAATTACAACTTCAGCTCTTGTAATGCAGCTCGTGTTAAGTCTTCTTGAAGTAACGACTGAGTCTGCACTTTTATAGATGCAGCTTTGTTAGAGCATCGAAAGCTTTGTGAACATAAAACTTTCTTTAGTGTAATAGTAGTTTTAGTTACTTTGCTATAAACATTAAGTGATTTTCAAGGCATTCATGTCACTCTCTGACGTAGTATTTTGTAATATAGACATTCTAGCTTTTGTGATCATATATACCCGAGACTATGAATTAGACAGTAATTTGACACCATTTTCTTTTTACTTTATTAAAAGCTCTTATTCCTCTTTCAGTATACACTCTATTGTTTATTTTTGGTGAAATTTTGTCTTTAATCTCAATTTTACCAACCGTTTGACAAGTTCATAAAGGAGAAAAATATGTAGTATAGTTTTAGTGTAATTTTGTATTTACCCTCAATTTTATAAATCGTTGGAGAAGTTCATAAAGTAAAAAATATGTAGTTCGATATTGGTGAAATATTTTATTTAGCCTCAATTTTACAAAGCGTTGGATAAGTTCATAAATTAGATAAAATATAGTCCAATTTTGATGAAATGTGTGGTTAGCCTTAATTTTACAAACCGTTGGACAAGTTCATAGAGTAGAAAAATATGTAGTCCAATTTTGGTGAAATTTACAATTTTACTAAACGTTTAATATTATTTTAAAAAGAAAGCAAATTTGAAATTGCTGTTATTTGAATCTGTTTTTGAAAATTATTGTTTACTTTAGACTTACATAAGTCTGTAATAGTTACTTTGTGCAACTGTTAACGCGCATATATTAATGAGAAGGCCGAAATCGATAAACAGATTGATTCATAAAAAACTATATAAAAAATAGCAAAATAATTTCGCTTACTTTCATTTGATTTTCTTATCATCGTTGCAGGAAAAAATGTTTTAATTAGAAACTTCTAACCCTATGTTTTAAAAAACCTATCCAGATATCGTGCAATTCATAAGAAAGAAAACAGCGTGAAAATCGAAACGGTGGTTCTCGAGTTATAAGCTTTATAAATAGACGGACAGCCAGAGAGATGGTGGGTTTAATATTTTATCTACTTAAATGATTAAACTTGGTTTTATTTGCGACATAATCGGCATATATACAAAATTTGCAAAAAAGGGTTATCCCCCTCCTCTATCGATTTAAGAAAATAATAATTTGTACGTTAAAAAAAATATAAATAAAATAAATAACGTCTTTATTATTTGAATTTTATCTTTAAATAAAAAGAAAAATGCAATCTTATATCATATTCATTTTTATTACCGGTAATTAGTTAATTACTGGAACTATAATGTTGTAATACTAGATTTAATTTCAAATAAAATCTATCGTATATAGTTCATTTATCACGTTAGAGGTGTCTGGACATAAACCCATGTTATCTCTATTCTACAGCTAAGCTTCCATTAATACCAGTCCGACATGTTGGTCTCTAAGACTATTAACTTTGGCAGTTACAAATTAATAAATTCTTATCTACACGTTTCAATTTTTAGTTTAGTTTGTTATTTTGACATTAAAAAAAATCAATTCCGCTGTACGTTTGAAAATAAATCTATTCTTAATATATGTTCACGATTTATGTGTCTGTCTATTAAGGACTTTGCTCGGGAACTCCAGCGGGCAACCTGTGATTTGTCTGCATCAATTTAAAAAAAATGGGAGATCCTGTTGACCGGCCTCACTTCATTTACAATCAGCTTTGTTTACTAAATCTCTAGAACAATCAGAAAGAATGGTTGGAATAAAGAAAAAGTGGTTTATGCCAGAAGAGAGCAGAAGTGAAGGAGGGGTATACATTTTTCTCTTCAGTTAATTCCACATTCCTAAGGAGTTTGGTGCAACTCGTTTTCCAACTGCTTGGTAAGTATGCATAGAAATATGGGTAACCGATTCATACTCTACTCTAGGATTCTATGTCGGAAATACTCTGTGGGGTTGAGTGACGGCTATAAAAACATTATATCTGTCAGTAGTTGCATGGCCTCACGAAAGAATTCAACAATAGTAGTTTGCCCAGTTTATTGCATAGTATAACAAGTGTTTCCCCAGCTTAGCGTTATAGTTACTGATGACGCTAAGGGTTCTCTCTGGATTGTAGCTTGGGAATCTTGGTAGGTTGTATAGGTCACTGCAATTTCTTGGAATGAAATTTTCAAATAAACTTTACGTGGCATGTTTTATTCGTAAAAACCAATCCTGTTAGGTCACTACTACAATGTTAACAGACGCTGTTGTCTTTGACAAACGAACGCCCATGAGGGAACTTGAATGATTGGAATACAATATGTGTAGTTATACTGAGTATCTGCAGTTGTTTTATCACTTATATGATAGTTACAGTTCAGGACATGTTTATTAAAAGCTGAAGAAGTAATTAGTAGCTCGAATAATACGTAATAATGAGAACCGTCCCGTTATGATGTTTTGTATATATTTGTGGGAGTGTGGTATATTATTTCAATTTTAACTACGACCAATGAATGAGAAAATTGTGATGATTTTCCCCGAAACGTGTAAAGTAACGTAAAGATGTACATACAAAAAGTCACACCACAGCACAAAAAATATTTTTAAATAATGAGAGATAAATTTGTGAATCTATATTCGTTAATTTGTAGGCTACAGTGTTTACATTAAAATACATTTAGAAACGTGTAAATTGTTAGCGTTGCTATTTTACTGTTTCTAAGCGTCTATCCAAAACCATGCACTTTGGAGCTCCTTCTTTACACGGCATTTAAAAGTACTTTGTTTTGAAAGATATCACTTTCACCCTCTCGCCCACATTTCACGATCAGAAGCCTCTTATCTTTCAATCCTTCATTAAAAGGGAAAACAATAACTCTTCTCATTTAATATAGGTCATAATTTTTTTAAACTGTTCTTTCTTCATAATCATCATTATTTATTTCACTTTAAATTAATAAAAGTTATTTATATATTTTCTTTTTATGTTGCGAGTATTTAAAAAAAAAATACAAACTCAAAAACAAAATAAGTAAATGCACTCAATCACATACTAAAAGAAGGTATAAACCATAATAATAAAACAAAATAAAATTAACGGAAATGAAAACTATTTATGTCTTCCTCAATTTACGTGTTTAGGTTACCTGAAAGTAAGGATTTAAATATTTTAATAAAACAGTGAAATAAGTATGGCCTGTTAAATCTAACAAAATAAACAACTCAAGTTTTATTCTAAAAAAACTAATATTTTAAGAAAATAACTAAATACAGAATTCTGAATTTTAATAACAATAAAATAGGAAGAAAACACGAAAATAAACAATAACAGAAGTCAATTAAACAATCTCATCATCTTCTGTTTTGAAAAACATACTCTTATAGAAATATAATATATTTTTTTAATATAAGAACATAGATGAACTTTCCGAATGCTTTACGGTTTCCGGTATTTCATTATATAATTCTTGTTTTTTTCCCTTTGCCAAAGAAGCTTCCAAAGAAACTCCAATAATAAACTTCCCAGTTCATAACACCTGTTGAATTTTCCCCAGATTTAAAATTTGTGATAATAGTAAGTAGTTAAAAAAAAATCGTGAACAAAATTTACTCTTATCATAGTTTACTTTAAATACCTGGTTCTTATAAAGTTTTTCTTCACACCATTTCCACAAAGATCTCAGTCTTCTTCCATCTCATCCCCCAAATAATCTGTAGGTTTTGTTAAATAAAGTTGCAAACTTCTCTGATATTGTTCAACATTAAAACAAATAAAGTCGAATCCGTCAAAGGGTAAGCGCCATTTCTAATCTTTTGTCTCCACAAAACAAATTTCTTTTGACAGTATTGTCTTATAGGAGAGATAAATGTTTCTGCTTAGTTTGAGTTATTTATAGGGACATCAGTTTGTTATATAATATCTGTAGTGATTTTATTGAGACATTTCTTACAACTCATGTCTTCCTAAAACTATAACTTGCAGATAAACTGGTGAAAAACATCAAAGTAACTTTCTTACATACTCATTTACAAAACTAAAGCCTGAGTAAAAATATTGTTCATCGCTACCTCTTCTAAATATCAGAAGCAATAAGTTAAAGACATATAAGAATAATCTACGTCATTTAAGACTGAATCAATATTTTTCGTTGAATTTCGAATAAACGGAATGATTTATGATCTAAACTAATGATGCGATATTAAAATGTAATGAAACACTCGAATACAAACGACGGTAGAAAAAATAATTTTTTAATTTCCTTGTGAACCGTAGTTTTCGGTCGAATGATGCTTAAAACATTAGTTTCAGTCAAAATCTTCATCAAAGTTGTACTATAATATCAACAGAAAATTTTGAGATATATTGGACTTAGTAAGTCACGTTTTAACCTATAACTCCCGAAACAGTATTTTTTAGGATGTAGCGTTCAATACATTTTAATGGATCCTAATGGAAATATATTTTATCGAACAATTTCATCGTTTGTGCGTTTTAAATATATACATATATTTTTCCATAACATAAATTATTCCCAAACTCATTAGTTATGAAAGCAATCAATCTTGATATCGGCTAAAATTATCCACTTAGAAAATTTAATCACACCCTATTCCAAGGACAGATAAACATGTGATACATTGCAAAAAACTGCTTTCTTAAACTCATCTGATTTCAAATGTTCTATTCCGTCTAAAACTCAACACTGGTTGTTTTGGTAGCATTAAAAAAAATCTACAGTAAATATTGCACTTGATTTGTGGGACGGTATACTTGATAGAATAAATATTGACACACACATTCTCAAAAGTAATAAGTATATTGATTAAAACGCGTTTCAACTACAAAATTCACCATCTTCATTGATACACTAGTTTCACTAACTGAAGATGGCAGCTTTGTCGTTGAAACGCGTTGGAATAAATAAACGTATTATTTGTGAGAATTTTCGTTGTAGATTTATTATATGTTGTAAATAAATCTGAAAAAGTAAACAAAACTAATTTATTTAATTACTAAAACTTTATGTATTTATTATTTTGTAATTCTTTTCATATTATGTAGTATAGAAATGCGATGGGTCAAAAAGTCGATATTGTGTTTTAAAATAAATCCGTTTTGAGGTGGTCCGATGAGTTAAAAAACAAATTATCTCTTTTGGCTGTCATCTATGCAGTGTTTTTTTGCAAACAGATGGGTTTTTTAAATTAAATTTGGCTTTATCTTGAGTCATTTTTTATTTGTTGATAACTCAAAATTTAGGGGCAATCTTGTTTCTTTGTGGGAAGCAAGCGGCCCTCTAGTTCATGCAAATAATTATCCTTGGATCATGATCCCAAGATGTTGAATAAAATATACAACCTTTCTATTTTTTCTTTCTATTGTTAAAGACGAAAGTGCAGTATGTATCATTTTGGTCAATCTGGCTAATTTGGGCAATAAAAGAAGATTTTATGAAACATCCAATTATAATAGTAAATTCTATACCGTTGACGGTTTTAATTTACATCGACTTTTTGTAGGTGAAACGAAATCAAAAACCATTGTATTATTTAATTATAAATGATAGATATTTTTCAAAAATCTTCCTTTTCGAAATAAACGTTAGAAATTTGAACTTAAAAATATTTTGATATAAATGGCTTTATTATTTCTTGTAAATGCAGTTTTATTCATAGAAGTGATTTTGAAATCCGAATAAAGTTTTTACAATAAAAGTGTAAAAGACTTAAAATAATTCAGCTTGATTTAATAAGAAGGGATGTGTTCCGAAATGCCGTGTTTTGTGATATTAGAAATAAAAGAGTTTTTCAAAATTGGATAGATACTACAAGTGAAGAGATTCATCCTGTTCTACACTAATCGAGGAGTTTATTTAGTAAAATAAGTTTTTTAAGGTAGAACACCTTTTGGTCATCTTCGCTTTATAAAAAGGATGAAAGAACATAAAATAAAGCCACATAGCTCTTGAATACTCTAAAACCAACAAGAGTTGATCAAGAAAGATCTGATAGGAAAGATGAAAAACAGGGATCTAACCAAGGAGCCATATAGGTTCCCTCTGGATTTTCAAATCTGTACTCACTATAGGTAGCCTCTGGGGGTAATAACGAAGGAAATAGAGAAAACTAATAACCATACTAGAGACAAAACATTCCACTTATTACCACAATGTTACAAAATCACTTCTCGAATATATTCTGCTCAAGATGATCCTGTTTACAATCAATGCATTTCTTTAGGCGTCGCTTGAAATTGTTAAACACGTATTGCCGTAGCTCTCCATACGTTCTTATATCCTTAACACAACCTCTTTAGTATGGTCTCCGTACAATCTGCAAAAGTAACTTCTTAAACAATGATTTATTTCAGTTCCCGTAGAGTCCTCGGACATTTCTTGTATAATAATTTTGTCTTTCATATATCCCCACAAGAAGAAATCGGTAATTGAATTGTCGGGTAAGAAGGGAAAGGCTTAGTATCTCATAAAACCGCGAAATAGACTTAAACACTCTTCTAATGAACGACATGTTGTTACGAGTCTTGGGAACTATGACTCGTATTTTTGAAAATAAAAATTCCATGTCTCCTTAATTCACAAAAGTTTTCAACATTGCCGTACAACTGACAGAATTTACGCCTCATTTCCCCTGTGTCTTGTTCTAAGAAAAACAGTTCCACAATTCCAAATTGACCCAGAGTTACCTTAGGAGAATGTAACAGTTTCTCAATCGCATCTTTTGGATCGTTAGGAACTCTGCAGGAACTGACAGAAACCATTATTCAAGAAGTTACAGTCATAAATTGCAACGTGGGTGACTATTTCATAAAGCGCCTGCAGAAATGGATTAACTGTAATGAGGGTCATATTAAGAAGGTTGTGATCACAAATTGATTTTGTTACTTTGAGGTAAGTAAATTAAGTTGTTTTGTACTTTTAACTGGTATATTTATTAGCCTTTTCTTCTTCCGTCATTAAATAAATAAAAGCGAAATTAATAAGTAGGTCACGGGACATGCTGTATATACAATTCAATATTTCTTACGTTGGGACAATAGGCAATTTAAATACACGACGTGTATTAAATTTGCTTACCTAACGCCTGACGATATTTAAAGTCCAATTAAGGGTCAGCTTGAGTGAGTTGATATTAGTGAATCCCTATGTTGTACAACGTAATTCCAGGAAGGTACTTATTTAGTTTTAGTCCGCACTCATGTATAAATTTGTGGGCTATGACATTAGGGGAGCCGGGTGTTTTTTTCTTCTTTTTTTCTTTGTTTTTTTCTCTTCCAGAATAATGGGGTGGTTTTTCCTCTGAACTATATTATATTTTCTATTTAAGCAAATGTTTTTATACTTTTAGTAAAATTTAAAAAAAACATTCATTTTTTAATATGTTTATAGACCTAATGTTACTCATTTAACCTTTGGAATTGTATGAAAAATCTCTTGTATGTATTTAATTGTATAATATTTAAAGAGAAAAATGTATACGTAACATGTAAATAAGTGTTATTTCAAAAATATTTTGTTTGAAAATTATTATTATTTTTATCGAAGACAATTTATATAGGATAAGTCTCAAAAATCGATTTAGTATGGACTAAAATTCGGGTATTTTGAATATGTGGTTAACGAGTATTGGTAAAAGAAAAAAAGAAGGAAAAAAAACAAAAAAAAACAAACATTACCTTAGCCCCTGTCATTAAAACTTTTGTATCATATTACAAAAGTGTGTTATATTTCTTAGAATGTTGATTTTTTGCGCTTTTGGTATGTATAATGTGAAAGTTCATGTATCATTGATAGGTTTTTAATTAAATATATATATATATATATATATATATATATATATATATATATATACTTTTTTTTTAAATGCTCAAGGAAATTCCGAAATATTTATATTTACTTCAACAGTGTTCAGTAGCGTTTTAAAATCCACCCCGATTTTTATTTATTAGCCAAAATTTATACCCAAATTATTTTTTTGAATAAATTTCTTGTATATACAAATTTACAAAAGTTTTAATTAAATCTACTAGTTGTGATGCAATAAAAATGAGACATATCCATTTATTTCATTTTATTTTTACAATTAAAAAAATATCTCTAAATGAAGTTTAATTTATTAACTGTATCAACTTTATAAATTGTAATTATATTTCTGTAAATATTGTTACTGTAGTTAAAAAAAAACAAAGAAATTAAGATAATAAAGATAATAAATTAAAAAAGAAAAAAATAATAATTTGTAAAGGATTATTTCCTTTCATAAATAAGAAATTAAAATTTTTTTATTATTTTTAACCAATTTCTATAGTTATTCATTGTAATGTAATTATATACATATGTAAATAAAATATTTAAAACAATATCAAAATTTGTATGGTTATATGGATAAAAACGAAATGTATGATAGTTTCTAAAAAAAAAAAAAAAAAAAAAAAAACGAAACGTTCTCATTCAGATGTTTTCTTTAAAATGAATCTTAAATGATAATTTAGAGTACAACGTTTGATATATAACACAATTCTTTTAAGTGATAAATTCAGTATGGCAAAAGCAGAAGAGTAGCAAATTAAAATAATAATAAATCAATGTAGGCGAAAAATACGAAGGTTTTAGAAACAATTTAACTTTACGAAACAGGTAAACCAATTTTAATAACAATTTAGGAAATCATGAAAAAAGTTATAAAATTATTTCCATTTCATTTGAGTATAAATTACCAAATGTACAAATTTATTATTTTTTAACGGTAAAATCCTTGCAAGGATAAAATAGAGATTCGTAGTCTGTGAATGCTCTGAGAAAAACTGAAGAGTAAGTCAGGGAATTGGGGAAGACATACCTCATAGGAAAGTTAAAAGAGAGAAATCTAAAGAAAGATAACATGAAGAATGATGTAGATCCAGTTAGGTTAGCTAGGGATTATTACATCCGTATTCGCTAAGTGAGCTGTTGAGTTACATATTTGTTTAAATAGAACTACATAATGTCTTCTTTATACATTGATTCATAATTTTTAATTCCGTTGTTAGATATAAATGAAATGTATTTCTTTACATTTTCGGACGCTTACATATACATAGTATGCAGAATTTTTTTATGTTGCGGCAAAGAAAATCTATATCAATTTCTGCACGGAAATATGAGTTCGAAAATGAGTTTTAGGGTTTGATGTCTGTCTGTGCTCTACAGTATAAACTTGTGAATTTGATTATATTTGTATGTAGGGATATTTTGACCATATCTCGATTTTTTTTGTTTTTATTAATTCAAAATTCAGAGATGGATGCTATAAGATTTTATATAGCATTTTTATTTAATTAAAATTCAGATTTTTTCTAAAACGGTTGTAGCGATTAAAATAATAATAATAATAATAACAACAATAAAACCGTGTTAAAATATAGCTTCTAAAGGTAAAAATAAATTCTTCTAAAGTATTTGTCTAAATTTTTCAAAAATTCTGGTTTTATAGTTATCAGGGAAAAATGTTATAAAATTTCGATATATCTCAAAAACGTGAGTATTTCAAACAATATTTGATGAAATGTGGATATTATAACCCAAACCAATGTGCCATCACTTAAGTAAAACAAAAATTACTCATCCACCGAACATAATTTTGTTTGGTGGAGAGAGGGGGAGGATAATAAATCGGAATTTTATAAATCTATGTTTATATTTTCATTGGATAGTTCTGTTTAAGTTTATTGAAATAATTAAAATATTTCATCAAAAGAAGAACTTACAAATAACGAAGGCAGGAGGCGAAATATGAAAAATTAGTTTATTTATATTTATTATGTTTTCTCTTATTTATATATTCATATTTTGGTGAAATGATGTTTACGTTTTAGATTGCTAATACTTTGATGTGAATTCATGTTGTTAATTATTTTATAAGTTCTATACTTACAACACAATATAGTCTAACTGTTAATATATTTAAAGGAAAAGGTGTGTTGAATAACAGAGCATAGTTTTAAATAGGTATCAAGGGCTGTGATTATGTAAAAGCAAGGTAATGGAGTTTGTGGGATTACATTAAAAGTTACACCATTAAGAAAACAGGAGATTGATAAAGTTTTGTGCGTCTCACGAGTTAAAGTCTGAAGTCACAGGAAAACTTGAAGATAAAACATTTTCAAAAAATTATCACCCTACCATTCTTTTCATGTTGTTTGACAGGGAGTTTACCGTACCCTGTAATTTTGTTTATTTCACCAGCTATTGGTTTAATCGTTTTAAATAACTATACAACTGATTATGCTATTTATTGTATAACTGAATTGAGATCTATTTTGTCGTTTATTTTAAATTGCAAGAGAATATACTTGGTTCATCTCGTAAACATGAACGCTGGTGTGTTCCTAAATCGAACCTCCAATCTCTTTGTTCTTGTCGATACTAAAATAATAGGCTGGTTGTAACTTTGTTTCCTAAGCCGAAGCACATTCTGGCAGCGTAATATACACAAAAATCCAAGAAAATAGATGACAGAATTATGATATAACGGTTACATTTCACATAAGACAAAATAATATGTATTATAATTGACTTTAACTAACATATCTATAACAATTTACTAACAGACGATCTATGTTATTAAGTATAATTCACTAATATTATATCTCTAAATCTTGTAAGTATTTGTAAATAAATGTTTACGAAGAAAATTACGGATTTTCTGACCCGTTCAGAAGAGGAACTATAGAAAAGAAAGAAACATCTCTTAATGAAATTAAAAAAAAAAAAAAAAAAACACATTTTCCACTACAAACACTTTAATGGTAATAAGACAACTTTTCAGTGAAGAGATCATCATACGCAATTGTTAGGTGCACAGTTTTGTGACAACTTTAAGGTTTGTGTAATATGCATTGTAACATGCACTGAAATATGATGACTTAATTATTGAAATTTCATCTTGGTACAACTAAAATATATGTTTTGAACATTAGTCTGTTTGAAGTTTTTACAATTAGCGAAAATTGTTTTAACTTCACATGAATTAGTTTCAATATTTAATTATTAAAATTTTTATCTCAGTATATTTTAGTCTTACTGTAAAAACTGTTTATACCTTAGCTGGGGACTTGTTCAAATAAGCCTAGGGATTTGTGACACATCTATTCATATTTCTTTGCTCATAGAGAGGGAGAGAGAGAGAGAGAGAGAGAGAGAGAGAGAGAGAGAGAGAGAGAGAGAGAGAGAGAGAGAGAGAGAGAGAGAGAGAGAGAGAGAGAGAGAGAGAGAGAGAGAGAGAGAGAGAGAGAGAGAGAGAGAGAGAGAGAGAGAGAGAGAGAGAGAGAGAGAGAGAGAGAGAGAGAGAGAGAGAGAGAGAGAGAGAGAGAGAGAGAGAGAGAGAGAGAGAACTATGATCTCGATATATTTTTAATCAAATGAATAAAATTAGTGTCAAATTACTCCACTGGGTGGTATCAGTGGACATTTCATTGCATCTTGTTAGTTATTTCTATTTGACACAAAATTTGTTCATAGGGTAAACGTGATAATAAATGAAAACGTAATTAATTATTTTGTCTGTAAATATGATCAGTGATGTCGACAACCACACGTGTCAGTTAATTAAGGAGAAGTGAGGGAGGGGAAGGGATGTTGTTCCATTAGCTTTGTAAGGTCATAATTTAATTAACTTTCAAGTTGTGGTTAATGAACTGTTTGTTTTGATAAATATCTAAGACTACCTTCATTTTGTTTGTTAATGTTTAAATAAACTTAATGTGTAATTTGTTATATAAAGTGCTCAATTTAATGCTATGCATGAAAAAACATATATAACATGCATGTCTATTTGATGATATAACTGATAAATCGAGCAAAAACATTGCACAAACTTTGGCATACTTAAAATAAAGTTCTATGTAAAGAATAATTATGATAAATAGTTTGTTTAAAATGCGAAGTGTTTCTGTGGGTTTGGTTTCATCATCATCAAATCATTTTATTTTATTTGTTCGAGAGTGATGATGGTAAAGGTCATAGATACGCATTTGAAAAAAAAAAAAAATCATAAAAATGGATAAGAATTTATATATGCCTATGCTAATTAACAAAAACTACTTAAATTAAAATTGAATTCCTAAAAGGCTTAAGATTAAAAAAAAAGTATTGATTAAATGATTTTATTAGATATTAAGTATACAAAAAGCTTCGTATTATATAGCTAAAATTACCTAAGGGTTAAAACATCTAACCAATAACATTATATTCTAAGTATACCTGCTACAAGTTATTTGACTTTTTCTTTTAAAAGTAATTAAATCTAGCTTGCTTATAGATGTAGGTAATTTATTAAAAATTGTAATAGCCACTACGCTATGCTATTTTAATTGTTTGGTTGGCCTACAATACGAAATATTCAACGTAAAAACATTTCTTGTCATATAAAAATGTACTGTATTTGCGTATAACATAGTTTGACACGTTGTTTTCAATCCAAACTAATACTTCAAAAATATACACATTAATCATTGTCATGACACCTATTTGTCTAAATAGTGTCTTACAGTGGAGTCAGTGGAGTGGAACCAGTTACTATTCTATGACTTTTCACTGAATTATTGATATATCATTAATTCCTACTCCAATTTTCCTTATTATAAGACCTATCTCAGTATTGATTTAAGAAAAAAGCAAAATAGGCAACTTCAACGAAATGTAAGATTTTAAGTCTACTCAACAAAAACACAACTCTATAGCGCCTACGATATACATAACGTATGTATTCCTTTCAACTTAGCTGATTAACCACATAACTTCAAAGCTGTTTAAATTAACCTAGTCTGTTATTAGGTACAAAATTAATTATCTGTGTTTTGTCTCCATTTATTTTAAACCAGTTAGACAGTGCATCTATACATTCTTAACCTAACCTATTTTTGCTATAATTCAATAATGTTGTTTCATCTGCATAAACTATTGTTTTTTACAACAACCTACCGCAACATTATAGGACTAAGTACGAAATCCTGAGGAACTCCAGATCTAACATCAATTATTTTGGAATGTCTATCATAAACGTTATCAATTTGTTGTTTATCAGAGAGATAAGATTTAAATATTATTGTATTATATCCACGAATGCTATAGACTTCCATTTTTGAATTCATTGTTACAATTTTGTGATCAAAATAATCGAAGGCTTTGCTGAAGTAACGTAAAGTAGTCTTAGCAACACTTCCACCCTCCTTTGCCTTGAAAATGAATATAATCAGGGCATTGATATCACTCGTATTGGAACTCTCTTTAATTAAATTATTGTATAATCCATACGTATCTAAAACACTTGTGGTTTTCATATTATTTTGACTACACTGAACACATAATCACAAGACACCACGCTCAGTTTAAACTCCAACCCAAACATGTTTTAATTTTAAGTATCTCCTGCAATGCCTTAAAAATATTGCAAGTTACTTAAGATGCAATATCTTCCACTACAGTCACAAAATGGTTGAATTCATCAGGCGAGATGATGCTAGATCTCTTAAGATTTCTCTGTTCCTGACGCAGAATTGATGACTGTTTACGCTGTTGGTAGTAATACTCCAAACAAAAAGTATTTTTCCATTCAAATGTCAATTTAAAGTTAAAAAGTCAATCATGATTGTCTTATTATATGATTGAACAATTGAAAATCTACTATAAATATTTTATAAAATTTCGGTTTTGGGATTAAATGTAAAAGTGTTAAAAAAAAGTGCGAGTCACTAATAATTTGTAACCTTTAAAATCAATCGTAAAATAAATAAATAATGTAATTTTCATCTGTAACTGAAACTAATAAATAGTTACGATGACGAATGTATTACAAATATTTTAATTTTGAAATCTGGATTTTCTAAATTATTGTAAACCTCAATATTTACTGCTCAGTATCAGGACAAAACTAATTCATATAAATCATTTTCATTTTTATATCCGCTATCAATATAACCTGTTTTGCACCGATATATGAGGATAAACTGTTATAATGTACTGTAATGTTTTTATAAGTATTCAAACTATCATTTGTAGAAAACTCCAATTTACAATTTTGAATATTAGGCCTACTTAATATTGTGTATATATGAAGGGAATGTTACTGTTAATAAAGTAGTATAAAATATGTAATCAGTGTTAAAATTTATATGGTATAAGAATAATTATAAATTGGGGGTTTTATGGAAAATCTTAAGTTGTATGCATCTAAAATTTAAAGCTAGAGTTACCGGAAGTAAAATCACTGATGTTTTAACACGACTCGTCACATAATTGATCTATATAATCTCTGGTAATTGTGGCACTTTTAAGTCTGCAGAAACTATTGGGTAGTTCCACATGCAGACGGACGACGTCTATGTTTACAACTGAGACGTTTATGGATAATTCTCCTTAATTGATACAAATATTGTTTAACGTGATGTTCAAGTAGATTGTAAGATAAATATCGTGTAAAGTTTGTACATATCAATAGGGAAAACACAGTTAATAGTACAAGAGAGTAAAGGCGTTTGACATATTATTACTTTTCTTATCAAAATGTAAAGAGAAATATAACGATCATAAACATCCAAACTATATATTTAGAAAACACATGTTCTAATTTATCAACATTAACAAAACAGTGTAAATGTGAACAGGAGTTGAGACGGTAAAGCAGTTGAAGACGGTAATGATTTTCCGATATCTATGAATTTATTTTCGTTGCATTCATTTGTCTAAAATTAACAGTAAGATCGTCAGAAGTAAAATCTTAAGTGCTTGTAACCATTTTTTTCGTTCATATAACATGGCTGTTTCAACATCATTATGCTGTTTTATAAGTGGTAGTGGCTACCTTTAAGCATATTATAAAATAACTGGTGTCTAATCCCCAACACACGCTAAAAGTGAAACTTCGTAAAAGAATGAGAAGTAGAAGTAACCTTTCTCATAAGATACACATGTATACACATTTACTGCAGCTAGAAATTTTAGAGATTTCGCTTTTCGACTCCGGCGATGTCAGTGAGGTTTTTCCAACGTTTATTAATTTTTTTCGCTCCAGTCCGCGTATAGAAGTTTATGGCAGCAACTCATCACGTACATTAAAAATGATTTTAACCGAGAAAGATATTGCTTAGTTTATTTTGGCACAAGAATTATCTACTTTGGGAACTTGTGTGTTAAACCCCGAATGATAATACGTAGGGAGTTCATTCTATGAGTGACTGATATGTAACCTAAGTAGAATACGCATCTTAGCATTCAATTTTTTATATGAGTATACTTCAAAATTATTTGTGTAGAAAACAATGATTTCCTCTTTATCACTAATCATCTTTTCCCTTCATTGTTTTGTAGTTGATTATCATATATCAATTATGGATGTACATTGGGCTACCTCTACCCAAGGATAAAGAAAAGTAAAAAGTAAATAGAGTTAATAGTCTTATATCTAATGATGAACACTAGGTTTCATAGTACATTTTATTTAGTGAAGTTAAAATATTAAATAATTTTCGAAATTACCGTATCTTTACAGATGGTGTTACTTACAGAGTATCAGATAATAATAACCCTACTTGTATTTCCGAGATGCAAATACAACGTTATCTTCTCTGAATACATAGCACAGATATATTCAACAATTCTCCAACTACACTTTGTGAATTATTTATAACACAATCTACAAAATATAAAGACGGGTTCATCAAAAGATATCGAAGTTAACATTTGTTGTCGGTGGTTATTATGATTAGAATTGGCATTAATCTACACAATTTAAGTAAACTAAAAAGAATAAATCATGTAGTTTTCGAGATGTTATTTGGTGGTAAAACGTTTTTCTGAAATCAATCCTTAGCCGAAAAGAGAATATTAAAAATATAATATAATCGGCACAAAGCTAATACTTTGACATGAAAGGATACAAATTTGTTTGGTTTTTTGTACATGCGATATCTTGCCGATTTTGACCTCTGAATTAATTAATCAGAATTGTGAGAAACCTACAAGAGACATTAAATGTTGAAAATGGATTGCGTGAAAAATAATCCCTGTCATTTTTCCTGTTCAAGATTGCGCTTAAATTGTATATTAATGGTTGAGAGGCGCAAGTCAGGGACATGATATTTTATAAATCGGTGCAATCGCTGATCACACTGATGATGTAAACCTCGACGCAAGAAATAAAAAAGTCCACGAAAGGGTGTTTTTTAAATTATAAAACGAGTTAGAGAAAACCATCGGAAATCATATAAACCAACCGAAAAGTAAGTACAAGGGAACAGAGGTAGTCCAAGGACCAAATACACCTCTCGCCATCATCGGAAACTACTCCTTTAAAAGAGCGGAAAGCCTTATTTACCTACGATTATTACATATCGCATCTCAATGCGAGAAAAATGGGCTGCATAGATCAACAACTGTCTCTCATAATGAAATTAAAAAGTTGGAAGCCATATTAGAAAATGTCGTTCATTTTTGAAAATTGGCAATACAGATTTTTAAGTTATATGACAAAATAAAAACGGGTTCTCCATTTAAAGTTTGTCATCAGATTAATAGTTTAAGATATATCAATAGTGTCCACATAAAAGAATCACTCAGTATACCAATATTCGCGCGAACAATGCCTATGTTGCTAAAAATTGTAAGTAAAACGTAAAAAGTGTCGATAATTCTCGTTACCGTATACAAAGTTTAGGTTTGTATAACATAGTACTCTGAAACTATGAATTTTGTGTGTGTTTAGAAGTTTTGCCTACGACATTGTACAAATGTTTTACATCTTTCTCTTATTCAAAATATTATGCTTTAAAAAAAAATCATTAAAAAATATGTGATCGATCTGTTGAATGACTTAAAAAAAAAAATTAAATGTACCTACATATAACCTGTACCAATATTAGCCAGCGACCCTCCATCTTGCCTCTTGGCTCTTCTTCTCACTCATATCGATGATGTTCACAACCATCATCAATCCTGTTCTACACCACCCGCCCTACATTTTCAAACCAGCCAATTCTCGTGGTTTTGATGAAGCTCACAATATCTTAACCTCACACAACATCTTGGGTTTATATATATATATATTAGACAGTTAGTACTTTTTTTATAATGATCATTATAGTAACTTGGGTTATTATTGGTTGTATTTTCTCTCCTCCTATTTTAAACAGAATTCGTTCTAACTTTTGGAGTACTTTTTTTTATTCAATTCATGGAACTTTATAATAAACTTTATTTATTCCTGTCCCACGGGCATACATGTCTTTAACAATATTGTCGAAAATACCTGTAGGTTAAAAAGTTGCCTCTCAATTTTGAAATAAATAAAATTTATGAAATTAAATAACAGATATTTTTGTCTTGAAAGGGATATGTGAATGTCTCAGGTAAACCTGAAAAACCATTTAAGTTAGAGATCAAATATGTATCAGGTGAACTAACAATTTGCCTTCGTCGAAATTTTGAGGTAGAGAGTACAGCAAGTTGGGGAACTCGGGGAACTTTATGGGACTAAAGAAGGTAATATTTGTCATTAAGGGATCTTTGACTCTACTTCGAAAATTGAACGTTTGGGGTAACTGAATTATTCTAAATAGTAAAGAGAAATTCCAAAGAGAAACACACAATTTGGAGGTCGTTATGCTATCCTTATCTAAGATCTTATCCAGTATAAATTTAGAATAATACTATGCATCCTTATTATTTATTTAAGTTTGAGTACAAAGGAGAAAGATAAAACAACCATTAACAATATAATAGATAACAGCAAAACCTTCCTCAGACTTAACTCATACGACTCTTACCATTAGATAAAAACTATTTCCAACCACCCACTCATTTGTCAGTTTGGTAAAATTATCTAGTTACTCATTTTTCGTAATATTTCAAAGAACAAAAGTTATTTGTTTATAATTTTTTCAAAATATTTTGTTATTTTGTGTTACACGAATCCAAACAATAATTTGTTTTTGATGCCATAACAATTGAATTGCCTTTAGTAGCCATACTAGTATGAATATTCCTGGTAATATTGCCACTGTGAAACCACACCAAAAACAATTAGACCACGTGACTTACAATTAGCGGTAATATATTGCAGATACATCGAAACGCAATGCGGTTAAGTTGTTTAGTTTAACAGGCTACTGCGTTGTAGAGCTGAGCGTAAAACAATTCTAGTTGTGCACGTTTTGTTTATCGAATAATTAATGAAATTCAATGAGCTGAAAAATTGCACCTATTATTCAATCTCATTCTTCAAATATTCATTTATTTTAGCTAGCAAAAAATTAAAACATTTCAGATGTCCAGATATGTATTCTGGTAGATTATAAAACTAAAGTTCTATTTTGAAATGGACATGGTGCATTATATAGAATTATGCCATGAAGCTACATAGTAAGTTGCTATAAATGTTGTTTATACATATGTTTGTGTAATTTTTAGGTTTTAATCTTTTTAAAATTAGAATTCTTTTACATAATTTTCATATTGTACTGTAGATTGTGAATGCTATCTAGTGACTTACACATATATAATTATTTAAATGTACATCTTTACCAATACATATAAAGAAAATTACATATAAGTATATAACGTGAATTTTAAATAATTTAATTTATTTTTATCGTTGATCATATTACGGAATGCCAAGTTGCATTGAAATAGTTTCAGTAGTTTCTGATAAAAATGAAGTAGTGTTGGGCGTAAACTAAAAGGTTTTATTCTAGAATATTATGTGAGTTGCCTGTACTCCTCAGCTGGTTTATTATGCCAGGAACGATTATCTCAATTTTCATAGCTGGGAAAATTAAATAGTTTTTACAGTATAAAAGAAAGTATATTATTGGTGTACACATAGTGTGTAATTCAATCGTGCCAGGTAACAACCAAATAAAAGAAAGTCTCTCTACACTGATATGCGAGCCTCAGAAGGTAACTCCAATGGAGAGTTCTGCACTAGAGTATGAACTTGGTAACCAAACGATTGTGTAGGGAAGACCATCTCACCAGAATCCTGAGGGGATGATCTCCTTTGCTGCATTTTTGATTTGCTCTAAATGAGATTACCCTTAACGTTACCTGAGTTTGTTCTGGAAGATTCTATTTACGTTAAGACCGGATAAACGTTCCTCCGATTTCCTGTAAAAATTGTAATGTGATTTGATACATATTTAAATCAAAATCGAAGTAAAGAAGGTTTTATGTTATAGAAAAAACGCGGAGTCATTAAAAAGAAAATTCAATTCAAGAGGAAAACCAAGATTTGAGCCTGGAATAACCAAAAACTAGAGTAACATAAAATTTGAAAAACAATTCCTAGTTATACTACTAGATAGATTTTCAATTTAATGTGGCAATATGGTCAGCACATCTAGTTCCTATAGTAGTAATTCTTGTATTTGAAACCACAATTCGATAGTAATCGAAACCTTCCTACGTCTAGTCTGCTTGGTAAACACCGTAACGTTTTGAGCCATTACGACTAAAAACTTTTATTAATGACCTAAATAGGAAACGCATTTATCCGAGTTTTTAAATTTAAAATAACAGAAAGAATTGTTACCAGGAGAGAGGCGTATTTACTCACTGTATATTTATTATCTAGACTAGTACCACTATAATAACTCAAACTTATCAGAAATACATATAGTTAAACTTTGTTGTCAATCCGAAGTTGTTGTGCTGCGACAGAAGATTAATGGCGGCGCCTACTATTTGATGGCTTCAACTTTATTTACCCTAATGGTAAATATGTTAGTTTTATTTGGCAGAACTATAGATAACTGTAGAAATGGTGCGAATTATTATTGAAAACTTAGTAAATATAATTAAAATAACTCCATTAAACATAACTCACAAGGCCCTCTGGTATTAGTTTGTATATATACATTATATCAAACGTGCAATTAAAACCATCACAATAATGTGAACAATCCATCATTATGCAGTTGTTTGGTGGTCGTTATGTAGTTCTGTGAATTGTATTTTATTTCTATTAATTTTTGTATTTAGTCTAAGTTGTTTTGATTGCTCACACCTGGATTTTGGCCTGGCCTTTTTTGTTAGGTTGGTTAGTTTTAGTTTTTATTTTCCAACACGGGTTTTCTTAAGAGGCTATGTTGGCGTTTTCTCATTTTTTTCAACTTCCAGGCTTATCACTTGATAACGGAAGGTTGATTTATACTTTTGAAACGTCGTGTATATTTTTTATATACTTGCAAACATTGAATTAAATTATATTTAAACGACGTATCATATCTGAATAAATTTTATCTCTAGAGCGATGAGTAAAACTATAGCTTTACATTTAACTGCCAAACGTTATTTTCTTTGAAAAATGTTAAATAACAGTTGAAACGTATACAAGATTTTCATACTGACGCGACGGACGGGAAAATGTATGATGTTCTTTCTACTTAAAGAAAAATGTAAACATTTTTTAAAGATCTGAAAATAGTGTTTGAAACAGGTAACGAGAGCATCCAATCATTATTTGATGGATCACTGGAGATGGTAAGTTATCTGAAGCATTACTTCATATTACACCACTGAAGATAGCGACACTGTCGTTGAGACACGTTTAAGCTAATAAAAGTATTATTCATGAAAAATTGTGTTGAAGTTATATTTAAATTTTAATACATTAAGCCTCACTATAATTGTCAGTATAACAATGTCTAGGGCAATTATAACTAACATATGATTTGTTAAATACTTGTAAATAATATTTTTATTTTATTTTCTGGTTATATTTACGTTATTGCTAAAAACAAATGGAATAAACATTTACTTTGCAGTTACAAGGAAAAAGGTTTAAACCTACATAACAAATGAAAAAGTAACTCTTTTATTAATCTACAAATGAAAAAGTAAAATCCTTTCCACAAAAATAAATAAATAAGTTTATATATATATATATATATATATATATATATATATATATATATATAATTATGTATACAGTGTTATGCAACCCCATTACTAATTTCGCGATGGTATAAGATGTTACTTTTTGTTAGATTTTCAATAAAATATCCCAGATATTGAACAGGAGAGTTACTTAAAATGTTTAAAGAGAAATAACATTCTTGTGACACATCATTTCAAGGGTATAATTATTAATGGAAGAACAAAATATGGTGGATTACAATGATCCTATAAGAGCTGATTAGAATAAAAGGGCGCAACAATTGAATAAGTTTTCATTAAAAGTACTTTGAAATTACAATAAATTACAAGTGAGTAAACTAACAATAACTACGTTTATTTTATAAATTAGAATGTTTCAGTAGGTACAGTAATAGAGATATTCAAATATTAACAGTTTTCAGTTTAATAAATGTTGGAATTGACCTTTGTGTACTGCGTTATAATGTGCCTAGATATTGCAATATCCTACGATTACCTTGAATTTAATTGATTTTAATTGTAATTTATTACTACTACTACTAAATAAAATATTGAATAAAGATTTTAATATCCCACATATTTAAGCTTTGACCCTCCAAATTTTTCATTAGCATTGTCGTACAATGATTTTGTTTATGTCATTGTTCTAGCCCCCGTGGTACCTTTAATATAAAATACTACATAGAGGGTACGTCATTTAAAATTGTTGAGTTAACCCCTCCCACTCATCATTCTATAAAACTACCAATGAAATACTGTCTATAATTATTTAAAATTACTCAGTGTTAGCACAACTTATTCAGTGGTGTATACGGAGTGATTAAAGATTATATGGAAATATTCGCATGGAGTTGATTCTAGAGCAAAAAATAAATAAACAAGTTTATAAGTCCGGAAAACGGTTCGTTTTCTATCCGTCGGCTGATTTGTGTTTTTTGTAAAGAACATTATAATTTTTATAGTAGATAACATATGAGTGAAGAGTTGGTATAAGCATTATTTATGTAACCTTTTATGAGTATACCTGAAAACCAAGACTTTATTTTGTGATCTTCAAAATGGCAGGATTTATTATTTTTTAATTTCTAATATCTCGAAATTATATTAAATATATTTACAAGAAAGAAAATATTTTCTTTTTGACGAAAAACTAAAAATGTTAACAAAATATTCAACAAGTTAATGGATAACTAAGTTGTCAACTAAATATATATATATATATATATATATATATATATATATATATATATATATATATATATATATAAGTTTCAATACATTAGTCGTAATTTTGAAATTATCAAGCGAAACATTTAAATTTTTGATACATTTCAGGGCAATGGATTATAACATCACTATAAACAATTATTATAATTGTACTTTATTTCGGTTTATATCGCTAATTTTGGATATTTACAACAAGATATAATGTTTTTAGTTTTTCGCTGAAAACTCGGTTATCATTTGGCCTGCAGACAAAAATTTAAAAAAAAGCGTTTTGTATTTTATATGAGGAAAACTGTTTGTCTTTTGTAAATATTTTGTAACGTTATTGGTTTTCGAGATATTATGCATTCAACATTTTAAAAGTTGAGCAATTTCAAAAGGAACAAAATATTTTGTTTTTCTGGTATAAAGCTTATACAAATATTCACTCAATATCTTATTTACTTCCTTGGATAAATTTGTTTTTTATAAAAATACAAAATGGCTGACAGACGGAAATGTACCATTTCCGGACCTATGTTTACATAAGTGTTTAAAAAAAATTAGTTCTAGAAATATATCCGTAAAAATTCAAAAATGGAAGTAAAAGTTGTAGGATCAGTGGTGATTTCATGATCTGTATGAGGGATATCTCAATAGTTACAATGTTTATATTGAAAGTGGACTATTTATTCCTGTGTTTATTTATGTATGGAAGCGGAATAGGTCCGTTTCCAGTCTGATTAATAATGTAGTGAACTGTATTGTTGCGTCTAAATTAAACCACAGAATTACAGTTTCTGAGTTTTGAAGTCAATTTAATTATTCACAGTAAGTTATATATTTAGATTTACCTTCTTGTGATTTTGATTGAGAAATAATTATCTCCGCTTTATAACATACTTTCATTGTAAATAGATTTTAATAAAAATATTAGAGACCCATAAAAATACAATATCTATATCTTGAAAACGTGATAATATTGAAATTATTTTATTAACATCAGATTAGAAAAATCCACCCCAATGATAACAAAATTGGATATACTTTGGAAACGGTACAATACTTTGAATGTTATCAAAATGCATGTAATTTTTCCCATTCAGCTTGGGGAATCTTTAGTAAACACAATTCAGGTGTCAAGAAGTCGAGGAAGTTTGAGGAATTATATTAAAAGTTCTGCCATTTAGAAAAGCGGAGATTGTTGGAGTTGTATTCTATAGGCCTAATAATGAAACACAACAACATGTCGATAAAAATGTGACAGATCTGATTGATGATAGTTCTTATTTTTCAAGCTTGCTACATAACAAAATAAACAAACAAGTTATTTACAAGAAAATGTTTCTACAAAAGTAGAAACAAGCATTTCACATATTGAAAAAGATAATCTTTACGATTTTTGCTATACAAAATTATATTAGGACTATTATATTATATTTTAGTTTTTATAATATAATAGTATTATTTAAGCCAGTCTTTTGTAAGGCGAATTCGTATTAGCTAAAAGTAGAGATTATTTATTAATAATCCGTTTTTGTATTAACATTAAATTGTAATTGTATGATGCGTTTGTATATTATGGAGTTTCATTTGTCTTGAACATTGAGCATTCACAAGCCGATTAAATGGGTTTTGGAGTCCGGATTAATTCAGGATTCTTTAGATTCTTAAGATGTAGACCGGACAGATGCTAGACTCTGGGACAGAATCGATAATGAAGCATGGAGGTAGAATTGATGCTGCGTATATGAAGTCAAAGAACAGATGGAAGTTGAACTGTGGAGATGAAATAGATTATTGATACTGAAGTTAGGACAAATCTCTAGACCATGGAAACAGGACGAATACAGGATCCTAGAGACAGGATGGGTGTTGCTCAATTGAGATCGCTGAAATATGGAACCCTGTAGAAAGGAAAGGTGTAAAACTCTGAAGATAGGGTGGATATTTGGTCTAAAGAGCCGAGTATCCGCCAGGTCATGCTCATAGACTAAACAAGGAAACTACAATTATTTAATAATAACAGGTGATTTATAGTTGAATATTTACTTCAACATCAGCTGATTAAATACATCCCCGTAAGCTTAACGAAGGAAATTCGTTTTTTTTAAAGGTTAGATTGTTTATAGTTTAACATTAACATAACAATAATTGGTTAGAAGTAGCCTCATTATATTAACATGGTAAATTTGATTTTTTAACAAAGTCAGCTGATTAAATATATCCCCATAAGCTTAACGGAGGAAATTGGTTTTTTTTTTTAATTGTTAGATTGTTTATAGTTTAACATTATCATAACAATAATTGGTTAGAAGTAGCCTCATTATATTAACATGGTAAATTTGATTTTTTAACAACGTCAGCTGATTAAATACATCCCCATAAGCTTAACGGAGGAAATTGGTTTTTTTTTTTAATGTTAGATTGTTTATACTTTAATATTAACATAACAATAATTGGTTAGAAGTAGCCTCATTATATTAACATGGTAAAATTGATTTTTTAACAACGTCAGCTGATTTATAGTTGAGTATTTACTTGCGACTGCAGCTGATTAAAAGTTTGCTAGTATGCTAATTTAATTCAGTTAAATGTTGACTTTATACAACGTGAATTTATTATTTCTAAATCTCTTCCTTTATCTGAATTTCCGCTTTATATAACAAAACAGACGTTGGTCTTGGGATTAATATGTACTGATCGACAGAGACGAAATCACTACTTTGAAAATGTTTGGCTATTTGTTCAATCATGTACAACGAATAAAAATAATTTATATTTACAAACATAACATTAAAAACAATTTCCAATTACTAGACCTAATAAATTTTTGTTTTAATATTTTGAAGTTATTTCTACCAATTTAGTTTTTTGATTTTGAAATAACTTTTGAATGAACGCAAATTTGAAAGATAATGATCTCTTGTCGAACGTTATATGACTTTTGGGTGAACAAAATACTCTCAAAAAACATCTTTTAGAAATTCAAAATTGGCCTTTTATATGAAAATTAGTAGCCTGTTTTTTGCATTTAAATATTCGTTTAATGTTTCAGAAGCCAAGTCGATATAAGAAATTTGAGAAAAAATGTGATCTACAGAGCGTTTATTACAAATTTATATAATGAGCTACAAATGTTGATAAATTACTCCACTGTTATGATGCTGCGTTTTCATGTTGAAAGTCACAATATAGTATTTATTTAATGGATAAATAACTATTAAAACATAGTGAGAAAGAGAGCGCTAGGGAGAAAGACTGTAAAAACAGGAAAGAAAGAAAGAGGAATACATTTTAATTTTTGTGAACTATTTTTTATTTATAAATAGAGAGGAAGATATAGATAGCAAGAGAGATTGGATAAAGGGGAACAGAGATATTAAAGCAGTTCACTTCTCTACAACGATTTCGTCATCAGCTGGTGTAATGCACTTCGTGTTAAGTGTTGAGGAATTAATGACAAGTAGTCTCTGTGCTTTTATTACTTACCCTAGGTCTGTACTTTGTACTATCTGGAATGTAGGAGACATTAAAAACAACATTAACAGGATATCTTTACATTAAACGAGTCTGTAGCTCTTCACTCCAGTAAGCAACAAAGCTGCCAATTTCATGATACCTTTTTATTTGCGTCTTTAAAGAAGTGAGACGTATAGATTTATTCCACAAAATATTACCTCTTATCTTTGACGGAACAAAGCGATTTGGCATTTTGTCTGTAAGTCAAACACTTATACGAGTTTTTATTAAATTTTCAAATAATGTTCTTTGCAGCTGGACTGAACATTGTATGAAGAAGGTCCTTTACTACTTGGTTCTAAAGCTTGGACGCGGTACTCCGACTAAGGTATGAAGCGCTCGCTTCGTAGCGATATATAAAGGGGTTGAACGTGGCATAACGTGTTGTAATCAAATATAAAAGTTAAATACAAATTTAATTTCAATTTATTTATAAAACTCTCCCAATGGATGTTGTTACTCGAACAACAAAAGTACAAAATTTCCTCACTCACTAATTTTTAGCAACTTATATTTGTAACAAGTCAAGTGTTAAATAAACTATCAAAATTAATTTTTAATAAAAAGGACGTGTGGAACCACGCAAATAATATACAAAATAAAATTAAGATGATTTATTTTATTGAAGTCCTGAAATAATGGTAGAGCCGATATAAAGAAGCTTAAAATAACATTGAATGCCGATATGGAGATATTTAAAATTCCATTAATTATAGGATCTGATTATTTACATTTTGTTCTTGTTGTTTAAAGTTGAAAACTTCTCGGTCTTGGTCATCATCTCCTTATGAAAAAGATGAATAATAATTTTAAATTAGTCTACCAACAGAATGGAAATAAACCTATAACTCATAACTAAGGACCTTAGGAATAGTGTCCCGTTGGAGTTGCTAGTCTCCTAGCGGGCGCCTCCCCAGGTGGCGGATCGGGGAACGCTCACCAGATATTTTGGGTACCGGGGAAATAAAATACCCGGGGCGGACCAAAACTAGCTCTGCTGCCTTGTAGATAGATGTTGGCTCATCAAAGGCTAGAGGAAGAATACCTTGATCAAAAATTACCTGGTCCTCCAAGCTGTGGGAGCACTGCCTTGTTTAGGAGGGGGACCTTCAAAGGCTAAGGGAGAAAACCCTAACAGAAACCCGGCAGCCTGTTGTCGCAGATGGCAGCCCCGTCAACAGAATCGGGAGAGGTGGGCTAATAACCTGCTTCTACTTAAAATACCTTATTACAGAAACTGAAAGAAGAGCAAACCGGAATGGATCAATGGATATGACTTTTGGCATGAAACATAGGACGAGACTTGGATTTTGGAACATTAGAACGTTAAGGGAAAAGGGGAGACTAAAACAGGTTGAAAGAGAGATGGAAAGCTACCGGTTAGACATTGTGGGACTGAGTGAAGTTAGATGGCCTGAGTTTTTGTACTCTGGGAGATTAGCAGAGGAAGATGTAGGGCAAAGTGGAGTAGGCATATTGTTGTCAAAGAAAGCAAGAAAATCCCTAATGGAATGGAAACCTATAACTGATAGGCTGATGATGGCACGTTTTCACTCTAATATTAGAAATGTTACCATTTTGCAATACTACGCACCTACAGAAGGGTCTGAGCAAGAAGTTGAGGAAGAGTTTTATGCAAAGCTCAGCAATGCTATAAGAATATCGCACCGAAGAGATATAAAAATAGTGATGGGAGGTTTAAATGCTAAAATTGGACACGAAAATGAAGGACTTGAACATATAATGGGAGTTCATGGTTTGGGCGAAAGGAATGAAAATGGAGGTCTTTTTGTAGATCTATGTGCAAGTCATGAACTAGTTATCGGAGGGACCTTGTTCCCCATCGCAATTGCCATAAAGTGACTTGGGTTTCCCCAGATCATGTGACAGAAAACCAGATTGACCATATTGCAATAAGTCGTAAATTCCGTGGCTCACTCTTGAACGTGAGGAACAGGAGAGGTGCTGATGTTGGGAGTGACCACCATTTGGTGGTATCAGAAATTAGATTGAAAATTCTTGCTAATATTTCCAAACTGGAACAGAGGAAGAATAGATTTGACACGTGTAAGTTAAGAGATGGAAACTTTAAAGACTGTTTTATTCTAGAGTTACAAAACAAGTTTGAAGTTCTAGCAAACGATGGAAATCTTGTGGATGATGTTGAAGAGGCCTGGGAGAGAGTTAAAGAGGTGTACCAAACTGCAGGAGAAAATGTACTTGGGTTTAGGAACCGACTTAGGAAGGACTGGATGTCAGAGGAGACCTGGTCGGAAATAGATAGAAGAAAAGAACTTAAACTAAATATTATCCAAAGCAGAACTAGAGCTCAAAAAGCACAAGCACAACGGAACTATATACATTCTGACAGAAGAATAAAGAGAGGGGTTCGGAGAGATAAACGGAAGTGGGTCGATGAACAGGCTGAACCTGCAGAAAGGGCAGCTGCGAGAGGAGATACTAAAGAGCTGTATAATATAACTAGAAAATTGTCCAAACGGGTTTTAGAAGAGAAGGACCTGTGCGAGACAAAAATGGAATACTGTTAACCTCACAGGAAGAACAATTCAGGAGATGGGAAGATCATTTCAAGGAAATACTTAACAAGGAGGACAGTCAACAACAGTGGAGAAGAGGAAGAGTTGAAGAGATCCCTGCAAATGGAGATATTGACTTGGAATGCCCTACAGTAGAAGAAATTAAAGACGCACTGAAGACTTTAAAAAATAGAAAAGCCCCTGAACATGACAACATCACAGCAGAGTTCCTTAAAGTGGATATGGACACGTCAGCAGGAATACTCTACCCACTTGTTCAAGCGATATGGATAAATGAAAAGACTCCAACAGAGTGGAAGAGAGGCATTATAGTCAAACTTCCAAAAAAAGGTGATGCAACTAATTGTAATAACTGGCGGGGAATCACACTTTTATCTGTCCCTAGCAAAATTGTATCACGAATAATTTTCAATCGAATCAAAATTACAGTTGAGAGCAGACTTCGAAATGAACAGGCAGGTTTCAGAGCACATCGCAGCTGTGTGGACTTAATAAACACACTCCGGATAATTTTAGAGCAGAGTGGAGAATTTCATGCAGTGATCTACGCGGCATTTATTGACTTCGAGAAAGCATTTGACTCGGTTAGCCATAGAATCTTATGGTATGTACTCGAATACTATGGAATACCGCAGAAGATAATTAATATAATAAAAGATCTGTATGACGGGTATCAATGCCAGGTACTTCATCAAGAAAAGTTGACGCAGCCCATCTCCGTTGGAGCGGGTGTTCGTCAGGGATGCATCTTGTCCCCAATCCTTTTTCTTTTGGTGTTGGATGCAGTTATGAGGAGGACAACTGGTGATAGAAGACGAGGAATTCAATGGGGATTACACAGACGTCTTGAAGATCTGGATTACGCAGATGATATATGCCTGCTTTCGCAGAGATACACGGATATGCAGTTTAAGTTGAATGCGCTGAAAGAAGTATCTGAAGCGGCAGGACTCAATATAAATCATCGGAAAACTAAAGTTATGAAGATGAATGCAGAAAACAGACAAGCTCTAAACTGCGATGGAGAAGAAATAGTAGAGGTCAACACTTTTTCTTACTTGGGAAGTGTTGTTTCAACAAGTGGAGGAGCTGATGATGATGCGAAGACTCGCATTAAAAAAGCAAACGCCGCCTTTGTACAACTGTACCCGATTTGGCAAAATAGAAACATCTCAAAGAAAACGAAGCTTCCCATCTTCAACACAAATGTTAAGTCTGTTTTGCTGTATGCAAGTGAGACGTGGAAAGTTACAAGTTTAATTACGTCTCGGCTGCAAGTTTTCATCAATAGGTGGCTTCGCCGTATCATGAACATTCATTGGCCTGAGATCATTACAAACGAGGATTTATGGAGAGAAACAGGTCAAAATCGGGTCAAACTGCAGATTCGAGAGAGGAAGTGGAGGTGGTTAGGACATACACTGAGGAAGCCAGACGGAACTATTGAGAAAGAGGCCCTAGATTGGAACCCGCAAGGTGTCAGAAGAAGAGGTCGACCCCGAGAAACCTGGAAGAGGACCGTTATTAAAGAAGGAAAAGAGGTTAATAAGACTTGGAGAGAAGTGAAGGCACTTGCCGGAGACAGGGACAGATGGAGAGCTCTTCTGGACGCCCTATGCTCCAATAGGAGAAAAAAGGAAATAAGTCAAGTAAGTCAAGTTAGGAATAGTGTACAACAACTTGTTCAGAAACAAAACAAGACTTTGTGCCCCCTCCCCTAGTGGATTGGATGATACAATGTATCTTTTGTAAACATATTAACTTCATACAAAAGTATATTTTGTAATACTTTTTGCTGTTTGCCTCAGTTAAAATAAAAGTATTAATGTATGTAACTGCGAATGCATTTATGGTACTCTGAATATAAATTTAAAGACCATCTTACTTGATTTTTTTTAGCATTAACAATTTAAATTAATGTCTATATTTAGAACGTAAAATTTATTATTTTTAATAATACACTCTAGATTTTATTCATTAATTTTATTTATGTAGGTTTACAATTAATTTTATTATTCATAACCTGCTTCATTGGGGGGGGGGGTGGATAGAGTTTATTTTATTACTACTTCATTTGTTTATTAATTTATTTCTTTAGTTATGTAACATTTGTTAACTTACAAGTTGGAATTTAATGGTTACGTGTATTGTTCTAACCTTTAAAACATTTCTGTTGAATATTATTTAATGTAAATAAAATTGTTTTTTGAAAATGTACTTAAAATGTAAAAATAAAAATTTTAAACTATATTTTTATATTTATCACATTTATGAAACAAAGAGACATCAATTTGTGAGAGGCTCTGATAACATGTCATTTCGAATAATCGTGTTACGAAAATAACTTATGCTAGATATTTATTACCTTTCATTAATTGATAATCATTAAAAGATTATGTCATGATTAAAATTACATAACATCTGTTTTGATTGACTGAGCAGTCATACCACAATGCGTCTTGTTAGAGCGACCTGTATGGTAAGTTTTTACTCTGGAAACCTGTAAAACGTTAATAAGGCCAGAATGAGTTCACAAATTCCAAATTTAGGTCTTGAACTACATGTAGATATTATCAATCTTACACCAGTAGAAATATGTTAGGAACTGGTTTGATAATATATATTTACTTAAGTAGATAAATAGGAAAAACTGTAACCAATGAAAGATATCCTACACAGAAGCGATAAAGAAGGAGACAACCTAGATATATGAGCAATAAGGAAACCTGTGAGTGTGCGATTAATATATATTATCCCAATAAAAACCTTCTTAATATATAATCTCATAAAGATGCTGCAGCCAAAAAAAAAGGTGTTGGTTTCATATTGGACACGAAGAATTCTTCAAAAGAATTTTTGAGCGTCTTTAATGACAACATTTTCCTAACCTCCATATCTTTACAGATGATAGACTTCCAGAGTATCAGATAATGATAACTTTGCTTGTTTCTCTGAGATTCGAATATAACGCTATGTTCTCTAAATACGCTCATATTAAATGCAAAAATTTCCCACCCATACCTTGTGAATTAATTATAACACATTAACCCCCCCCCCACCATAACCACAGGGGTTTTATGTTGTGTATTGGCATGGTAATCTTGAGGGAACCTAGCTGATTGTACACCTTTTTCTCATCATTTTTTTACACATCTAGTCTCGAGTTAGATCTCTCTTTCATCTTTTCTATCCTTGACCGCTGATGTTATCGTCTAATCCTGAAGCTGTTATAGTATTCCAGGATTTAGGGTCTTCAATTTATATTCTTTTCTTCCTTATTTTATAATAAGGAGATGATGACCGCGAGGATTATCGACGTTAAAGAACAACACAAAAGAAATAACTCAATCCACACAATATAAAGGCGGGATCATCAAAAGATATCTGATAATGATAATATATGTTAACATTATTGAAATGTCAATCCGGAGTTGTTAAAATTCGAATAGTAATGACATATTGGTTGCCGTATCACCAAAAATGTCGGTTTCAGAGTTATCAATAACAAAACTCTAAACAAACCGTCAATGGAACTGCTTAAAAGGTAAAATTTCTTAAAATCACTTGTCAATAAAACTCAAACCATTATCTTTAGTAAAAGAAAATCCGGTTTCAGAAATAATTGTTAAACCGAATTTTGAACTCCGTCATAATAAATTATAATTCAATGAAACGCGTTTTACTCTTAGGACGATTTAAGCCAAGCAAAGCAAGCTTAGGTAATTAATTTTAAGAAGATAGTTGATTGATCCATTTTCCATAAAGATTTTTGTCGATTGTGGGTGTGAGAGAAAGTTTGTCCAATATTTATGTTTCATTTAATTAATTGTAGATATTTTTACCCTCCCTATTTTGTTTCCGAATTTTATTTAACTTCATCTTTTGTTGTCACATAATGTTTCAAATTTAATATTGCAATCTTAAACGAATAAAGTTGAAATGGTTGAATGAAAGATATGACGGATATAAACGTAACTATTCTCAACAGAAGTTAAAACAGACAGAATATTAGAAGACATAAATTCTGTTTATAAATTTGAGTTTTGTACGCTATCAAGCTCAATTTGTAAACTTTGTATTTTATCTTCGATAACGAATATTAACGAACATTGTAAAGTTTAAAATTAGGTCAATATATAAAGCATTTATAAAGTATGTTGTCCGCAGAATAAAACATTTAAACGAAGTCGTCCTTTATACTATGTGCTTTGTATGAATCTGTGCCAGTTTTACTTGCTGTACCACAAGGAACGTTGTTTTATTTTAGTTTTTATTTATTTCAATTTAGAAAGTTTATTTTGGTCCTAGCTGCAAGTATCCTAAACATGGATATGATAATAATGCTGACAAGATAGAATGAGGATTTCTTTTGCTTTTTTTTTACTTTCTTACATATGCCTAGTATAGAAAGTTATATGTTGGGCCTAGAATTCGCAAATATATCCTCTGAGTCTAAAAACCTGGTTGAATAGTTACTACCACGATTCAGATAGATTGATGATAGTTATGACAGAGTACTATCATCAGACATTCACTATAGTTTTGAAGTAGTAATGTAGAAGTAAAATTAATTTACATCCATATGAATGATGTCAAAAATGAACATATTTTGTAAACAAAATCAATTGAATACATCACAAACACAGTTATAAATTAAATACAAAATTTGGTGGATCCCATTTTCTAAGAACTTGCAAAAATTATGGGATCCACCAACTTTTATATTTAATTTTTAACTGTGTTTGTTATGTGTGTTAATTTTTTAAATTATTATTTTTTTTTTTTTTTGGTTTTTTTTTCAAAATATCTTCAATTTATATCATTCATATTGATTTTTTTTTTTCATTCTTAAGAAACTTAAGTGAGGATCTGATGATGTTAAAACTAGTAATCATTTGGCAAAACAGAAGATTTCAGACGGACAAATTAGTGTAATCACTTTTAGAATGGTCTCTTTCTGTCTGTAGTTTGTGTTATGTCAAGTGCCTACAGCCCAAACGGGTAGACCCATTTTAATAAAATTTGGAATGTGGCGTATCTTGGTACTATTTTGATATTTTTTTTGTGATAAGTCAAATTTTATTGGTAGCTGCAATAAGAAAAAATAGTAAATAAGTATTTTCTCATAATTGGATTTAACGATTTTGATAAAATATATTTGTATAACCTCTAGGGATCCGAACATAATGTATTGGACTATTTCTCCTAAAATACGAATTCTTAAGTTATCAGTAAAAAACTAAAAAACCTACTATAGGGTTGTTACAAAATACGTTACTTCTATAGAAACCGACTATTAAAATAGGTGAAAATAAATACGATTGCAATAGAGACTGATGTTTGTTAAATGGGGTCAAAGTCCGAGACATCTATAACATAAAATAGATACCTAGAAGAGGAGTTGATCCAAAACACGCTATTTAACAATTTTACAGAACGTATCCAGCGCTTCTAATCAGGCTAATGAACGACGTCATTTCAATCTGAGATAGTTTTAATAAATGGTAGTGATTATTTTTTATACATAGTACGGGCACTATATTTAATTATAAAAACAGCTTCTGAATTGATTCTTGGAATTTCATCAATGGATTCAATAAAATGTTTTCCGTACTTCTTTCGTCGCTTTATTTCATTATTTTTTAAATAGATTGCTGCGAAATATAAATTTAATAATTAAATAATTTTATTTTTTAATCCGTATATATATACTTGGTTTATAGATTTAAATACGAGAAACTAACACTCTCACTCACTACGTATTACAACACAAAACCAATTCAGTTATTATAATGAAGAAGGTAAATACTATTTAAAACAAATATTTAATCAAAAAATCTAGAAAATTAAAAGCTTTCATACCTAGCATATTCACAATCACAAGTAAAGTAATTCTAATAAGTGTACAGTATAAGATGTATATTTTTCAAATGCTTCTATAACTACTTACAATTAATTTACATAAAATTAAAGGAAAAGTACATTTTAGAAATAGGTATTGTGTCATATTGTATGTAAATATGTCATTGTGTCATTGCAACACTTCGCCAATAAAAAATATTTTTACTAGCCAAAAATAAATGCAAGCGATTTTTAATACTCCCTAATTAAAATGTAATCCAACCAAAAATTAAAAAACAAAATCTTGGTTACTACATTATCCCCTGTCATGAAACGTACAAGGAAAATATTTGTGAGTAATTTAATTTTACAAATAAAGAATTTATTATTTTTAAAACACTAAGAATCCTTGTAATTTTCCATAAATATACAACAGATACGACCACATTGGTAATATATGTTTGAATGTGTGATAACGCAAGTGGGTCGAAGACATTTTTCGTCACTAGTTCTCCAAGAAGTACAGTGAATGTTTTTAGAAGAGGTCGTCCACTTACACCCTCGTTCACACCTACTTCGGTCCATTTGTAAGTGGTACCTGGAAGTCCGTTTACCTGGTCACACCTCGCCCACAATGGCTGTCAGTTAACGTCCAGGAAAGACTAATAGAAAGGTTAGGATTGTGAGATAAGGAAACAGTGGCAAATTAGACCCGAAATAGAGTCATCCTTATTTTTTTTATGTGAATTCAATGACCAGCATTCTGGAACCTGGGTAACAGCTAGACTATCCCCTCACAGAATTCAATCTATACTCTACTCCAAGACTTTCCATGGAGATAGGTCTACCATACATTTAGAGAAAATTCCAGAAAGTCGCGTATAAGGAGACTTGCACTAAGGAGTTGTAAATTTGGATAGAAACTATAGACTGACCAGTTTATCGTATAGTGTAACATCGGCTTACTTTCGCCGAACTTTGAAATTTGATATAATAGTTGCTTGTTCAACCCTCTGAGGTTTATTGCGACATTAGTTATTGTTTTACGTACCATTAAATATGTTAGCTAAGATTAGAAGGATGTAAAATGGTGGATATAAAAGCGCGTTTTGAAAAACCTACATAGCTGATTGTATGTACCTTCTCAACTTGCACATATCATATGAAGACCAAAATGATCAAGTAACAGTTTTCTTCAAAACCACTAAAGAAATACGCATACTGACAAATACGTTAAGTACTCACGTTGAGCTTATTTTCGTAAGAAAACCTTGCGATTAAGTAATAACTGAAAGCGTAATAATTGATGTTTTTTTATACATTTTAGATTCTAAATATAGTCAGTCGGTTTGTTTCGTTTGTACGCATAAACAGTCAGTGCAATGCACTTACAAACAAACCCAATATAAATAGTTTTATTTACAAAGTTAAAGTTAAAGTACCTTTACACTGAAATAGCTTTGTTGTAATCCCGCAACAGCTGTTTGAGTATTTACGATGTTTCGACTCTGTTGTGGAAAGTAGCTAATTCTGTATTCTGTTATGTAAACTGTCCTTGTAGGTCAGTTAAAATACAATATTTGTAGAAAAATCAATGATAACGTTTTGTTGGGTAGTTTTAAATAAAAATAATAAATTCTTAGGTTCGTAGGTTGATTCGTGGTCAGCAGGTTGAGTTCCCATAGTTTTAATTATAGCTTTCATGACCAGGATGACGAAGACATATTAACAGTTTAAATTGACTTGTTAAATATCGTTCAGTATGTGTATTGGTCATAAGGAACTAAACTATTGAAATGAAATGGGTTGTATGGTAAGACAAGATGATATTGTGGGAACCTGGTAGGTGTGGCAAGACACTTAAATGTAACATTAAATTGTAATAAACTATTCAATTGTCGTTTATGTTAAATAACGACTATTGATAAATTGTTTCGAAAATGTTAGTTGTTAAAGTTGTTTGTTGTAAAATGTTCTAATACATTCAGGGCTGTAGAAGTAGAATTGTCATTTTTTAAACTATTTATCTATAAAAAATACTAACTAAAATGTTGAAATATTGAAACTCAAAATAAAAACCTTTTAAAATATGTAATTATTTAAAAAAACACCAATTTACAACACGATTACAAAATAACTTTTTAATGTCAATGTCATCATTTTTAGTTGTAATCCACACACACAACTGTTCTTTATATGGTTTACGTCTGAAAATAATACCTTTTTAAAAATGATGTTGAAATGTAAGTTATTGTAGTTGACTTGTTGTTTCTTATGATGGAAATATTTTGAGTGAAATGTAACTTCCCTACCGTAGAGTGTTACAATTCATCAAATAAAAAGCCTCGTCTGAAAGTCTGTTCCTGGAGGAAACGGCCGCAGGACAAATATTTCTGAAGAAAATTTAATAAAGTGCCGCGTCTGCAAAGTTTTGACTTGCATTAGTCACTGGCAGGCTTTTTGTGTTGAACAATTTATTGTGAGAAAATGAGTTTGTGTCCGGTGTGAGTGCAGTTAGAAATATTATTGTATTAAAATGAACTGACAACAAAATTTTAAACTTCCAATGCAGAATTTTAGTTTGTTACATGATTTCAGTGTTAAACTAAATACAATGTTACGTCGTTTGGGATATACAATATATAGAAACCTACACGAATCACCAACTGTAGTTTGAGTGGGCACTAACGAGGCAGATAGAAGGGCAGGCAATAAATCCCCGTTACAGTTAATCGCTTAGAAATAGTCGTGATTCTGGGCATATGTAAGAGTGAAGAAGTTTTTGGACTATTTTTTAGTTAATTTCTAATCGTACTAGTATAGCTCGTAGCTATTGCCATCATATTCATGGAAACGCTAACAGCCAAGACGATGAAAGGAGTATGGTAAATGTTTAGAGGTCGCAATTTTACTCAAATTTCGTTCGTAGAATCGGTTTTATAAATCATTATACTATTCTTTATTCTTAAAAATGATATGTGTGTATTTATTGATTTAATATTAATTTACATTTAATGTAATGCATGTTATAACTTTTATTGTTCGTCACCAGCAAATTAGCTAGATAGAAGACATAAACTAGAAATGTCGAACTAAGTATTAATGGCGCCCGTTTTATAAAACTAAATTTTACCCTTATGTCATACAATTTTCAATAATTATAGATAATTTTATTAACCTTCAAAATATGTATCTAATGATAATGAAAAGCTTTCTTACAACAACAATCAACTTAACTAGCCCCGTATGGTACTTTCCCAGACTCAGATCTTCTAAATGTAAAGTCCAAAACTTGGTTTCTTAGTCCTTATTGGAAATGTAAGAGTACATTGTATTGATTGGGAGGAGGATAATTATCAGTTATATAACACATTTGTTACAGAATATTTCTGAACCTCGTAATTTTATTTATCATTATTTTCTTGACGTCGCTAGGCTTTGACGAGCCTCGCAGATGTGTAACAAAATTCAATTTCTTTGCTGCTATCAGTGTCTCAACCTTGTCATGCTTTGTAACTATTTCCCATTTACTTGGGAGGGATGGGTTCGAAATTTCATTTTAAACAATAACTTTACTATTTGTTATGGTAGGGAGGTGGGGTTGGTATCATTACAAGCAAAAATTAAACCTGAAATCTTACATCTACTTTAGTAATAAGTACAAAAATTGTATAAAGTGCCCACCATTTTTACATTTATTATAAGATTTTTCTGATTTTAAAAGAGATTTCTACATGAGGATACTTTAATCTGCTATACCAAGTTATGTGTTTTATCCTAATGTTTGTCCCTCTTATCGTGCTTACGTACAGACAACACCTATGAAGTCACGTAGAAAATCAATTTTATTTTTCCTGAGTCTATGAAAATGAAGATTGGTCTAAAAATGGAGGTTGAAATTACTTGCTATTGTTAACATCCAATTAGCCTTGTGGTTAATTAACAATATGAAGGAAGTAATTCCTAATCCACAAATAAAGGGTTAACAAGTTTAATTAACCTTTATCTACATTTCGGTAATATACCTACTATTTTCAGAGGGATACGGTAAAAATTAAAAAAAAAAAATCTGGATATCTGTACTAGCTGATGCCCCCAGTTTCACCTGGGGATAGTTGAGATAGTTTTTATAAGGAAATATTTTATTTAGCTCAACCCTAATTTTGTAGTGCTATGAAAATAAATTATGCCCGAATACAGCAATAAACCAATTTTGTTCAAAATCGACCCATAAATAACAATGATATGATACTTGTTTTAGGGGTAAAAACACCCTTGGAGTGGAAAATTTTCAAAACCACAGTTTAGTACGCGTCCACAGCCTACCCCAAAAAATGATAAAAAATTCATAGGTCTAGGCTTCTTGGATCCAGAGATATGCTTTAGGGGTAAAAAACACCATGGATTTCAACATTTTCAAAATTCTCTTTAATACGCGTCTACAGTCCTACCATGTTAAAAAAATACATGGCTCTAGGCTTCTTGGATCCAGAGATTTCGTGATCAGTCACTGGGTTTTGACTTTTGTATATGTTGATAATGTTTCAAATGTCGAATATTGAGTTATAATTATTACACACAATAACATATACAATTAAATTATAATTTGACATATGGTGACACTGCCATGTCGTTAAAAGTTGACTTGGAAATTAACAAAGTTTCTCTAATGTTAACATTTTATATTATTTAAACTTTTACCTCTGCAAACATGATATATATTTAAACGTTGTTTGTAAAACTTACGGTGCTTACGTAAAATTTATAGTTAAAGTGTTAAATACAAGTACATCATCCCAAATGAGTTGATATTGGTGTGATAGCGTTGAACATAATAGGCTATGACGAAAATTATCGTAACGTAATATTTTCAGTGATGCAGCAACTTTTAACATAAATGGCTACGTTAAACGCCACAACTATATAGTCTTGTAAGGGTCATTACCAACAACCAAATGAGATTTGTCACTCACGACTATCTCTTGATAGGGGGGGGGGTGCACATATTAAAACTTACTATGTAAAGTTAAAATAAATAATTTACCTGAGCCATAACCTTGGTTTTTTACCTTGAAATAATTAATCTATTCTTCAATAATCCAGTATAAGACACTGAAACGACAGCGAGGTCAACAGTTTTATTGTAAGTGAAATTGAAAAATAGCACGATTATATTTTTTCTAGGAGCACTAAATAAGTTTATCCCTGTTGCAGTTCCAAAAAGCAAGAAGTCATATAGCATAATTAAAGAAAATCTATCATGATAAATTATTACTTAAGTCACCCTCAGGGGCTCGCTATAGGTAGCATTCCCAAGCTGTATTTCCACCTTTCTCACGTAGTATTGTGTTAAATCCATCTTTTTTATAGTTCCTATAAGGTCTCTCTTGATCAACTTTTGTTCTATTTCCACACCGACGTTTTTAAAATAAAAAAAGTATGAGGTCTTTATGTTCTTTTGTTCCTTGTTGTTTTAAGTAATAATGATCGAAAGATTTTGGCTTTTAAATAACAAGAAAACAAATAATTACTTTTAAAATGTATTCATTTTTTAAAGAAAGATATTTGAAAATAGGTTGTTAATATTTTTTATAGGAGATTTATTTTTATTAACTATTATACCAGCGTCTATTAGGAATTCCTATATTAAAATTAATGTAGGTTTATTTTAGATTTAAAATTTTATTAAATTTTATAGTTATAATTTAATTTTTTAACGAATAGTTTCCCTAACAATATACATTAAAAATAAGTAGGTTAATTAGAAAAAGAAATCTCGAAATAATTTCTTGATCAATACCAAGAAACAATTCAGGATTGTTTGGGTATATTAGGTAGAAGAATCTATTTTAGGATTACATTAGTGTCCGTACTTTCTATACAAAAAAAACAGCTTAATTTATTTACCTATCTAAGATTGGAATTACGTCGTTCATTATACTGATTATCAGTGGTGAATATTTTCTCTGAAATGGTTAAATAAATACGTGTTTCGTAACAACTCTTCATGGAATGCATTTTATGTTATGGCGAAGATGTTGCTTTCGAACTTTGTCCTCCAATAAAATATCATAATTGTTTTAATTTTAATTAATTTGTTTTTGAAACATAGCTATTAAAGTAATTCTCAAGAGGGAGTTGGGGGACTGATACCCTCTAGAACTTTATATGAGTTTTTTGTTAACATCCATCTACACAGAATGAGTCAATATTTCGTAGCTGAACTTTCTCAATTAATTGTATATAATAAATAAACAATTAATTTCCTATAAACTATGCCAGAAAATGGTTTGTTTTTCATGCTTTTTGTGTTTTTTAATACAATTTTGAAATCATTGAGATTCCGTGTCCAGAAATATTGGTTCCAAATGTGGTGGTCCACTTTTTATTTTCTTATTTTATCCTTTTACCAGTAGGCATACCAAAAATTAAGACTTTCTTTATAGATTTTAAAATTACCAACTTTTCATATTTTTAATGCTGAAAATCCTAGAAACTTTACATTAAATTTAGTACAGACAAAATATTTTTGACAAAAACGGGAAAAAATAAATAATAACAATATCTTGATAATTGATTATTACACTCAAAGTTGTGTGATAAATGTTATAATAATTGAATAACTAGATGTTACGCTTCGAGAAAAATTCAAATATCATAAAGTCTTCTTTATTATTATTGATCGATAATGTCGTTTTCTTTTGACTTACGATAAAATTACAAAACATGAGTAAAATTGTAAATTATGGTACTATTCAAGCAAAACATTATGTCTAGTATTTTTATTCTTTGCACACAAATATTGGTTTTGACATATTTTCCATTTAAATTTTCATTTGGACGACACTTTATTTGTTTTTAGTATTCTAGTACAAAATGAGTAAATAAAATCTGAAATAAATCTATTAAGTTATAACCTATGTTACGAAATAGTCGAGATAAATAAAAATGCAGCTATATAATATACAACACAATGTAACCACTCTTCACAAATGATGTACTAGACTGATTTAGTCGCTCCACAATGATCAACTTTTAAACCTGTGTAGTGGAATATTTTTTCTACGGTGGATTATTAGGATAGAAATGCTATCGCAGGTAAATCATCGATGGGATAAACGTAATATTTAGTAACATCTGACCTTTCAACAGTGTCTCTATATGTCCTAGTTTTATTAATGGCATGGTTCTTGGGTGGTTTTGGAGGATATATTTCAATTCATACTTATCTGGTTGTGCTTTGTTTTGTAAATTTTGAAATGAGTTTCAATTAGTTTCTTACAATATCTTTGTTTTAATAGAATATTTGTTTATTTCTATAAGTAAATAGACAATTTATTTGTTTCCTTTATGCGTTCAACATAAATTATTGGAATATTTTTTATTTGTTATAAATAATGTATGTTAGTATAATTGTACGAGGAATACTGTTGTTGAGGTTAGGTAGATCACGAACTTCCCATCGCTGATTCAAACGTTTCTATTCTGTTTAATTTATAATAAAGTATAATATGCAGTTAAACTTAACTCTCTTGCTATAGGGGCTTCACGGTTACAGCGCCTCTAGATATACAAATGCTCTATTCAGTTCAATTGTGTCATCGATTGTACGGTACGTTCGACATTTGAAGTCAATCGATTATTAAAATTGTAGGTCATGACGTCACTGTACAGAGACAGTCTGGCTGTATCGAGTAGGCGGAACACAGCTACTGTACTTCATAGGCCTATTTATATTAAGGTTGTTTATGGCCTAGAAAACCACCCATTTGTATTTCTAATGTGGTTATTGACGATAGAGGAATACGTAATCATAATTAAGGATTATATATATGACGTTTCTTACTAAATTAATCAATTCACAAATAAAATCTCGTACAGATGAGGTAGTTAATACTCATACTCCCCGTAAATTGAATGTTTTTTGTGTTTTTTTAAAGTTATGGGCCACTTTTAAAATGTGTCAACGATAGCAAAATTTTCATCTTAACCCCAATATCTTTATTTATATTCATTATGATTATACTAATCTCTTCTTTCAAATTTACATTATACTTGTAAAATAAAATGAATTTTAAAATGTTTGTGTTTAAAACCCTACAAACAAATTGCACAAACTTCCACACACGGCTAATTGATAATCAAAATATTACTAAACAAAACTATTGACATCAAAAATGTCAGTTTGGTAGTGTTAGAAACAAAGTGAAAAACCACTATGGACGGTATCTTTGATTTATAAAAATATTCCAAACAAAATGTATATTACTATTATGGTTTGATCGGACATTTCCCATCATTTTGGATTAATGGGTAAGCACCATCATTAAGCTAGGTAAATATTTTAAAACTGTTGATATATCACTAACACATATTATTCAAAACATTAAAAATATATATCTTCAGTGTAAAAACTACATCTGTCCTGAAAAATATAAATTTTTACACTTAAAACATTAAAAATTTATATCTCACTAGAAATATATATATTTGTAATGTTTTCAATATTATTGTCTAGTGATATGTGAACAGATTAAAATAATGTGTGAAATATGAACCGTTTTAAAGTATTCGGTGATGATGTTGCCTGTGGCAGCGACACATATAGCTTCATACATACATATATACTACTTTTGACTACAACAAGCTATGTAATAGATTTATAAGTAGTTATAAGGCTAAAACAATGATAAGGGAAATGTTCCATTAAACCTTAATAACAATATGAATAATCGATCATTATCAAACACTTTTTAAACCAATATATATATATATATCACTTGTGTCTAAACTCAACTTAAACACAAGTTTAATAAAAAATATATATAAAAAAAAATAAAAAATTAATTTCTTAGGGTCAAGCTTCGTTTTCTGAAAATTATTCCTTAGTAGTAAATAAATTTGCAGATTTGCATACGAGTTTGAGTCATTATAACTTTCACATTTCTATATATATTGAACGAAATCGGTAGTGCAGATTTTGAGAAATTAAGTATTTTATAGTTTGCTTTGACTTTTACGTAATAGAAAAAAGCTTGGCTGTTTTGGATATTATGTTTGGCCACACCTTGAACAAAAAGATATCAAATTGTTTGAGCCGGTTTAGAAAAAAATTGTAATATATCCTCAAATTTTAAGTTATCGAAAAAAATATCAAACGTTCCAGCGGTATCGCCAAAATACGGCTACTTAAACAAATGACAAATCGCCTGACAAGTTTGTTTTAGAGCCACTAGACAGACGACAGATGTAATTACATAAACAATTATTTTTGGACACGGGGTTTCAAAAAATATATATTTGCAAAAAAGTCGATATCTATTTTTGACCCACCGCATACGATACCCCACACTATATATATTATAAGAAAGTAAAATTATATTTACCAAAAAAATTAATAAATGTATATGTTCTGTATATAACTCATTCATAAAAGTAGACGGTAGTAAATTGGAAATGAAAATTTGACGTGATTTGTTTACATATCTAGTTCGATTTTGCCTCCCAAAATTGTATTTCTATGTGTAGGCAGATGCGTTGAAAAAATCCAATCTTATAAAACCCCCTAAATAATTATACTTTGTTGCTTCAAAATGTCGGTCTCTTTTGATAATATCTGATGTTTGTGTAATACTTAAATCAGGAATCACTAAATTGAATTTATATTTTACAACCTATCCTCTTAGTATTCAATCGAGAACTATTTAGTCTCGCCGTTGCTTCAGAAAAACAAGGCAATCCAAGAATAACTTATCTTAACCAAAGCATAAAACTACGTCTGTAAAGAGAAAGTTACGGCTGTTGGGAAATAAACATTCGGCTGATTTGTAACAGAGTAAACTGACTATACTTGGTTTTATACGGTATTTTAGTTTGTAAGATTTAACCCAATCAGATAACTATGATAACAAGCGCCTATTTATAACTTTTGGAAGGAGTAAAACAAAAATATAAGTAAATAACATTTTTATTGCGGTGTATAACATGATTATATTTATCAATGGTAGAGTAAAATGTAACTTCATTTAATTTTCTTATTTATCATTTCGTTTTTACTTTCTCCCATATGTGTAGTAAGAAGAAAGTTATATGATGGGTCAACAAATTATTTAAACATTTTTTATGGACTTATTTGTTTTGAAATTCTGAAAAGTGGTTTTTGAAAGGACGCGTGAGTAGCTGTTTTACGTTCATTGGTCCTACACCCATAGACGGATTTTAATAAAATTTGGTACGTGGACATATTTGGTCACATCTCTTGATGTTTTCCCCCATTTTTTATAACTTAAAATTTGGGGGTATCTGCTAGAGAAAAAAAAATACAATGTTACGATTTTATCGAAATTGATTACAGTGAAGATGAAATGTTGCGAAAGAGGAGCCTCTAGTGAATAAAATAAAACGTATTGGTCGAATTCTCCAAAAAATGCAGGTTCGTGAGTTACTAGTAAAACAAAAATGTCTACCTGCTGAAGGGACTGTTAAAAAATATGTAATTTAACAAAATAGATTTGAATTAATTAGTTGAAATTATAGCCTAGTAAAATGTGAAGTTTAACAAGTTTATTATGTAAGTAATAAATATTATGCTTAAAGGAATAATTGGGGGAAAAAATAACTTTGACAGTTGTTGTTTTTTAAATTAATTTTTGATTTGATTTGGAGCAAATATGATTCATATTGAATACGTGTTTATGACACACAAGAAACAAGTTAAGACCCTATTTAAATAGGTAAATGTTCTTTTTCTAAATGAGCAGTCATTTCACTTTTAACTAACAACTACCAGACTGATATTCTTTTTCGACGAATAGTTTTGATTGGTTTTTTAAATGGGTGAGTGAAAAGTTTTTTTAATACAATTGGAACTTAATTATATCTGCTGCCTACAATAGTAAATAATTAGGTAAGAGTAATATTGCAAGTAACATCACAAAGCTTCATAAAAAGATGACATATAATATTATTAAAAAAATAAATATCGAGCTTGCTTAAAATCAAGAAATGTATTTAATTATAAATTGTTTACGTTAAAGTTTGACGAACTTTACAAATTATTCATATGTCGTCCTTTCATTTAATAACTACAGAAGTTGTAAAAAATATAAAGTTCTGTAATTAAAATTTGATATTAAGGCCTACTGTTTTTGACCTACAATCTTACTCTCCACGTCAGATCACATATCCTCCAAAATCAGTTATAGATGACTCTATTTAATGCCATGACGTTCTTCTTTTTAATACCTGAAAAATGTGTAAATAATGATATGATTTAATCTGAAATAAAAGGATCAATCGTGTGCTAAAACTGCAGATTTAGGGTCCACAATCATAAGGAACAGCTATTTTTATAAATTCGAAGTCTTTTAAAAAGTTTAACTTTTACAGACAGAAAGTGATGTAGATGTACTAATAAAACTACACGTCCATAATAAATAGAAATCAATGAAAATGGAATCAATATTTTAATGGCTGTAGAATTGTTCGTCTCATCTCACAAAAACTGCTTTTAAAACTTATACGCAAAGCATTTCTCATTGTGTGGTTAAATTAAGTTGTCTTTGTCATATAAAAACTATAATATATGATTTCACACTGGAGTTTGATTTCAAATCCAAAATCGTATTAAATTTGTAGACACACTATGTTCAAGTTAGGTAGAAGTGTAGTGCGATATCTGAAATTTTAAATTTGTTTAGCCCCAACACAATATTTTTTTCGGCAAATAAATATACATGTTAGTAATAACTTCTAGTGTTATTTGATACTCATTCAAAAAAAGTTGACTCGATAGTTTTTGCCTCTTAACTAGCAAAATTTCTATTTTTATTGTTGCCGCTTTATTTTTTCTAATACGTGGAACAATACAAAGAATATAAATGCTTAGTTTGAAATATACGATTTATTGTTCTGCGAATTAGAGACAGACAAGCACGTATAAAATATTGGAATTTCACCACATCCTGTAGCAAAGAGCTTAACAACGTCGGATTCAGTTATTTCCTATGTAATATATGTTGACGTTGAGGGTAGTTTAGCCGACACAGTATACGTATGGGATTTATTTACACCCATTACATTGTTGAGGTACGATAGTTTTGCCAGTAGATTGAAACAATAGATGTATTGCAGAGATATTGTGGAGTATCAGATGTAACTGAACTTACATTTATTATGTAAAAAAAAAAAAAAAAAATAGTGGAAAAACATTGCAAAAATTTTATCACTGATCATCTCCAAAATCATTTACAAATTTATCAAAATTATTCATCACAAACATGTGAATTCGGTAGTTAGTTGTCAGTATAAATGTGAATATAAATATTGAGCTTGACTTGTGAGATAATATTAGATAGACTAAAACTTGAACACAAGATCTCACAAAAATTACGTTTAGTTAATCAACGTTTAGTTTAGTATCACTAAACTCATACATCACTGAGGATGGCGACTTTATCGTTGAAACGCGTTGGATTATATAAACGTAATTTTAGTGAGATATTGTATAGGAGTTTTAAATTATCTAGTATAAATGTGAAAATGAACCATGGGTGTTGTCATTTTTCTTTAACCGATAATTTTGAAGAGCAGGCAACCAATGCGTTTTGTTAGGTTACTTGGAGATCTTAAAAGTGATTTTGGGACAATCTTAATTTTGTGATTTTATTGTGGCAGCTACCCACGGAATTTTAGTTGAAATGAAGAAAAAAACTTTTCGAGGTATCCATGCTCACGTTTTGGTCCATGACTCTCCATATACGACAAACAAGAAACAGATATAATCCTACAAAGCACTTTTTTTTAGAATCAGGGGACTTCAAAACGAACAATTATGTAATGTCTGACAATTTTGACATTGATTTTTAACCCTTCACATAACTTTATCTACACTTATATATCAGAAAGTAAAGATATGTCTTGCAGTGTAAAACAAAATAAAACGTATAATATAATTTAAAAATTTATATCTATAAATAAATTTAACGGGACAGATGGGAATAAAAAGGAATGAAAATGCAGATAATTTTGCAAAGAAGTCTGCATTCACCTCATTCGTACGGCCAGAACCATTCTATGGACGTGTAGAAAACTATTTCAAGTTGTGACTCAAGAGATTCGAAGAAGCCAGTAGATCATAACTCTGCAAAGAAAAATAGGACTGTAGAAGTATATGGAGATGCTCAGATCCAGGATGTAAAAGATCCTGGACTTGCATTAGTCTGTGCAAGAATAGAATAACGAGCTTCCTTACGGGCCACGGCATACATCTCGGAGAACTTGACCTAACGGGTGACATGACCTGATTGCGTGGGCGTAGTTATTAAAAGTGCAAGAACTTTGGGAAAATACAAATTTGAAGTCAAAGATGAAGCCTCTCTAAATCAGCTTCAAATAATACCAATAGTAGTCATTGGATTGGAACGGATTTCAAATACTTCAGGAATAATGAAAGTGGGCACATTTTCCACGCAGAGAAATGGTAATCATTAATATACAATTCAATCTAAATAAATTATTATGTCGAACCGGATAAGAAGAAAATGTATTTTTTGAACCCGTGACTTGCGTCTTTATTTGTATAAAACAGAATCTCGCTCTCAGAGCTTCTGAAAGGAAGTGATTAGGAGAATGATTTGGAGATTGTAATTTTTCATTCTAATTTAACTAATTGATGCTTTAAACTGGCGTGCTAAGTGTCAGTCTTCAACTCCACGATAATTGCAGTCATAAATTAAGTCAAATAAATAATTATTTGAATCACTTTAGAAATAGTTATAGTTAAAAAGACTAACTAAAATTATATTAAAAAAGTGGCGATGCTGAAACGTTTATGCTGGTTTCAATTATATTTATTTGAATAATGGATAGAATTAAGTCAAATTTTGTATTCTTTTTATAAAGTTATTGTATCATGAATGGGGCTTTAGATTGGTCTAATTTATTCTAAAAATTTTCATGAATTGTATATATCAATTAAACCTCAATGTTTTAAGAGTATGGATCGATTCTGCTTATCAATTGATAAACCCTGAGCTTAAAAACTTAGAAAGGGACAATGTTAATATAAAACGTAGTTTGGAACTGTCACAGAAGCTGAAACTAAAACTTGTAATGGTTGTGTACCTTCTGAATTGCTTACGTTAGGTATTATATTGTTATGTTTTAATGTCTATACAGTTCGCGTTGAAATGTATTTCATTACAGCTGTTTTGTCGTCACAAATGACATTGTCAGATGATTTTAACACGTAAGTAACAAATACGTAACGTAATATATTAGTCCTATCATCTTGTGTTTCTTGTAGTCTGTGCGGTCATATTTTGTAACCGTGTGTTATACTCTTGAAGTTATGTTGATGACTCAAGGGTTATCTAATCTTTTTGAACTTTGTCATATTAGTGTTTAGATCTGTATTTTCTATTTGTGTATTTTGTGTTCAGTACGTTAATGTATCATACAGGTCATTGGAAAAGTTTAATTTGCCATTAATTAAAAAAATTGGGTTATTTTAAAATTGATTGTAAATATTATACTCTTCTAATGAGGTTATAATTAATATCTTTTTATGAATGTGTAAAATTGATAAATTGGTTTTGATGTCTGTATAGGTGTGAGTTTTGTAGTATGTATTCTCAATATTGATGTTTATTAATAGCAGATCTGATAATGATGGAAAGATGTTCTTTAAATCCTCGTTTGAATATACGTTAATATCTTTAATATATTGCTGGTTGCAGTCAAACTTCACTAACGTTTTTGTTTGTTGGTTTGGATGATTTTTTAATCAATTATTCAAATTGTTCCGTGTTCGATAACTGATATGATTTTCTTGTTTACGGAACATATTTTTAGTTAATTGCTTCAAATATTTATTGTAATTCGTCCCAATTTATTTTTTATGGGTATGTCATTTGCTTTGTTTTCTAGGTTTTGTTTTCAATTAAACTTTTTTTAAATATCATATGACATCCGAAGTCATATGTTAGTGTTGTGGGTTTAATGTGTAAAAGCCATCTGCTGATGTAGTTTGAGACACTAAAACAGTTGTACCTAATGAAATATATTTCAACAATTGCGTAGACAGTAAACATGACAAGGTTCTTTATTTTAGTACAATTCTAACCTAATAAAGGAATTCAGGGCTAAAAACCACTAAAACTATATATAAGCGTAATCAGGAAAACCACAAATCAACAGAATACATATAACACAAGAAATAACAAACACCAATTTGACATTATATCATACGTCAATCAACTGAAGGAAAGGAGTGTTGAACTACGGGAAAGGTATACAGCCGTTTACCTTAAAAATCCCTTGTGTAACTATAGACAATTTGAAAAAAAAAATTGGTTGTAATTTGATGCAACGGTTTCAAAATGGTGAACATTTTAAAATGAAATAAAACAAACAAATTACATTAACATAGCGGAGTTTAAAGATGTTATTTAAAATTTGCTAACTTGCAGTTATTGAAAATTACATGAAACCCCATTATTTTTAATAAGAATTCCTGTAGATTCGAAACTATTTGAAAGAAATACTAGGCAGATATTATTTTCATATTTTAGTGTAGTGTTTAATTACCTGTTGATTTTAAACACTAGCACTTGAATTTTTCGCTACTTTAAAATTAAGAAACTATAATTTCTGATGTGTACCCCCATAAATTGATTTACTTTTTTTGTCTTCTTCCCCAATATAAAAAAATAAGGGAAACAAAATTTAAAAATTATTAGTAATATATACATAGGAAATAGAGTTACTTGGTAGAATAGAAGGAAAACTAAAATCCTAATAATAATTTTTATCTTCTTCCCTATTATAAAAAATAAAGTAAAATAGCAAAAATATAAGTATTATATTCATCAAAAATAGGGCCACTTTGTAAAATAAGAAGGAAAACGAAAATCTTAATTATTATTTTTGTATTCTTCCCCAATACAAAAAATTTAAAATTGTTATTATATACATGGGAAATAGGGTTAGTTGGTAAAAAAAGAGAAGGAAAACGAAAATCCTAATAATTAATTTAGTCTTATTTCCCAGTATAAAAAATAAAGGAAAACCAAAAATAAAAACTATTTGTAATACATACTAATATAGTATTACATGGAAAATAGGGTATTTTGGAGAAAAAAAAGTAGGAAAACTAAAATCCAAATAATTAATTCCACAACTTCTAACCGTTTAAGCAAACAACTCATTCTTCATAGGAGAAAGAAAATTAGGGGATAGCCCTTGTATTTATTAGTGAATCTCACTACGATAAACCAGCTCCTTGAACTCATAGGCTTTATTGTTACCTTACAATGATAACAATTATTTTATTGACTCATTGTCATCATAATCAAAATTTTCTTTAATAAATTATTTTGTTTAGATATTGATTTAAAACATAATGATTAATTTCGATATACAATCAAATGTTATGTTAATGATTTAGAATATTATATTAAATCACTGACATGTAGCGTAGTAATATAATACAGACAATTTCCTCTCTTGAGAATAAAGATATATTACAGTTAAACTTAATTATTCGTGCTAACTCTATATTTTAGTTTACTCCAAGACAATAGAGTTATATTATAAAATCTTTTTATGAAGTGTTGTCGTTTTAGATAAAATACATTTGCTTCCAGCTTCATTGTTGGCAGAACATCAGATTAACAATGCATACAACCTCCTTAATCTTTCTGTTTTATTCTATTCTTAATAAGTTTTGACTTCGTTTGTAAACCGACGTAATTAAAATGGAATTAAAACTGAAGTAATGCAATTTTACTGAACTATTTAGTCTGCTTATACAAGCGACATCATGTAGCATGGTGTTTCATGCGTCACTAAAATTCTTTGTCACCGAAATTGTTTTGTAACTTAGTGAATAATTTTATAATGATTCTGTCTCTGACGCTCTGTGCAATCATATAGCTATCGCTGTAGATATGTCTCACGGAATATGGTTGTTTTTTGTTTCCTTTTTCGCCGGTTAAAAAAATGTTTTAAGTTCTCCGAGTTTCCCATATGTTATTATTTTTTCACAAACAAATATTACATGCATTTGACCTTTAATTTGATATTTTTCACTAATGTTGAAACAAAAATTTTGAAGAATGCAACTGAAAAGTCTATTGTTCGTTAGACACACAGACAGAACATTATTTTTACTTTTATTTTCTTTGTACATTTTACAACACTTGAGATAATTAGAGGATATTGATTACAAGAAAAGAAATCGCCACAAAAAAACTTTACAAAGAATATCTAGATATCTCATTGAAGGCTTTCCTCTCCTGGTTACCCTTTCCCCTCGGCTATATACTTATAAACAAAATTGTAACACATTTTCACGGTCCGTTCTTCTCTTATAGAGTTTTCGAACATCTTAACGAATAGATGTTTGATTCTTCCGTAAAATATTCTCTTCTTGCTTCTAAACACGCCCAGTAGACCTAACTTAACATACTCTCTTTGACTCGCAAATAAACGGCAATATTTCCCCCTAATTTTACAATCAGGTCAGTTTATCATTATCGGGAAGTACCTTCTCACTGATGTACATACAGATGTAATTTGAGGAATTAAAAAATCGATTTACCCGTTAGAAATCCGTTATTCCCAAATGGTTTTTGAGATGTGACAGGGTGTTATAGTCTGTGCAGTGCACTAAAGTCAAAACGTATTTTAACAAACTTCGGGACATTTTTCTAAATCTCAAGATTCGGGGGTAGATACCGTAAAAATAAATAAATAAATAAATGTGTTGTTCTGCAACCCGGCTGTAACGATTTAAATAAAATTTTACTCAAGTTTAGTGTGTAAGGATTCTAAAATAATGATCGTCATATTAAAAAAATAATAATAAATAGTATCGGTAAACAAATTAAAAATCGGCGTGGAATACTTAAAAATACTTCATTACTCAAAATATCCACTACAGATTATGTCAAAATTTTAGTGAAATATAAAGATTTTTCTCGCTCACCATCGTATGAAAAATCGCAAATAAACAGATGAAATATTAAAGACTGAGAATAATTGAAACAAATGGAATGAAATTTATTCCATTAAAATTAAAATTTCATTTTTAATCAAATAATATTTACACTTCTGACGCTTTTATAGTTCAAACGCATTCAACTTAGTCGTTATTTAAATATATAATTATAAATATTTTTTCAAAGACTGTGTCCATTGTTAATTTATAATTGAAAATAACCGAATTGGCATTTTGTGACGATTAGTATTCTTTGGTTCTTATTTGGTTTTAAGGTGAGTAAAGATGTTTGCGCAATGTTTTTGCACAGTTTATTAATTGTAGATTAATTGTAGATAAGTGGGGATAAATACCATTATATACAAAATTAAAACTACAAATTTTCATCTAATAACGTATGTTGAAAGCGGAATTAATAAACACAGAAAAAATTAACAAATTATTACAATGCCGACTATTTTGATATTATTCTTAAATTTAATATATTTGTATACAGGCACACTACCGTGCCTATACAAGATGTAAATAGAGTCTCTACCTTATTTATGTGATCGCTATCATGTTAAAGAAAACAAAACGCAACGAACGAACGCCATGTTGAAATTATAATTTTTAGGAAATAATTTCGACGTTCAGTCAAATAAACGGTACAAAATCATTGCATACATTTCTTACATAAACACTTACAATCTTAATAACGTAACCTAATCAAACAAACATAGTGTCTCAAAAATTTTAGTTTTGTAGTTGTCAGTAAAAAAGTGAAAATGAATTTAAAAAAATAATTATACATTTAAATAGGACCTCGGTATAAACAGTTTTAAATTAAAATCAACCTTTTAATAACGGTGGTAAATGTTCATTTTTGAATTTTGAGAATTATTTCAGTAATAGTTACTTGCGATTTTGGACATGCGATTTAGGTAATTCATTTTCATGTCACTAAAATTTTATCAAAATTATTGGAATCGATTTTGAAAAAAATCATAATATTGTGCTTCTTGTTTATGGCAGGTAACCCAAAATTTTGTTTTATAACATTTTTTGAAAAGCCCTGAGATAAATTTTGATAAAAATTTGGTTTTAAACGGTTACGCGTTTGGGTTGTAGACACTAAAGACAGACAACAGGAAAAAATATTCAAAATTTAAATTTTTTTCTAACTCAGGAGGCCCTAAAAACAATACATCTGCAAAAGATGAACATCGATTTTTTGACTTTCACTTTACTTTTTCTTATACGCGAGGAAGTAATATTTACGAAATAACATTAGTACACAACATAAGTACAATAACATAAGTACATTTCGATTTATAACATAATTAGAATTATTAGCAAAGGATGTTTTTAGTTGAAAACTAAAACAAAAAACTTCGAAAGTGTTTTTTTCAGTAATGATTTATATATTTGATTATCCCTAAAATTATTTTAATTCATTAAAAAGAGTCCCGTCATGCCAACAAATGCAACGAATTGAATGAAACCCTTAAAATGTATGAATGGAAAGACATTGCAGAGGAGAATTCTAAACAAATACCTTAAACAAGGTCAATACAGAACTGAAAGCTTTCTAAAGTATTTTACTTCACCACTTAGAATCGTCCCCATGTTTTACTCTGCAGTTGACCTTTCCGATAATCTGTTGGCTAGAACTGCTCCAATACTTTTCCGGTATGAAAGGTTTGACTTTTTACGTAATGGGTAATGAATGTTTGTTTTCTACGATAAATATTGAATCACTTTGATATATAAACATAGGAAGACGTCAATAATAATCTGTTCAAAGCGAATTCAAACCGTCTGTGGATGTTTTAATGTGTTTTATTGATGGAGAAACTGCTAACATTAATTTATTTATTACAGTATCATATATTTCCTTTGATATAAGAGGTAGACGTACGTCATTTTCAACGCTGAGCAGAATTATATTGACATAATATAAATTTAAAAAATCTTCAGCACAATAATCCTGTTAGCATTTCGAATTCCCGTCGCCGAAACTCTAACTTTCGAAACCAGGATTCGCTACTGATCGTTTCATTTCATTTTGATGCAGTGTCGACATTTTTACAGGTTCACGAATTTCTTTGCTATATACAGTCGTTTACTTTTTTTACCTTCGCAATAATATATGCAGGTTGTCGTTTACACAAAATGTGAAAAGAAAAAAAATTACCCATTTTGAATTTGTGCCACCTTTATATTATAAAACACTCATGTGTTCGCCTGTATCGAGTATGAGCTTGTCGATTCCGAGGGCTCCTAGCTGGATCTACACTTATATCACGTAGACTTTAGTTAGATCCCCTCTCTTTCATTTTTCCTATTAAGTTTATTTTTAACAACACTTTTTCTTCTCCAACCCTGAGGATATTAGACTATTCGAAGGCTATAGGGCTTTGTTTCATATCCCGTTCTTCTTTTTCTTTTTTTTAGGAAAATGATGACCGAGAGGTTTTTTACCTTTAAGCAAGAAGAAAAAACAACTATCAAATAAAATTCCAAATTTTAGAACTATTATTGCTAATTGTTTATTATTTTAAGGTCAAGTTTGTCACTTATTTATTTCTTCATTATTAAAAAAAAAAAATCATTGCATACAGATTTTTAAAACTGTAGAAATTAAGTAATAATGTTATGTATGCTGTGCGAAGTACTGGTGTTTAATTAAACTTAAAAAAACTGTTGGAGGAAATTTGTAAACTTACCGACTTATTTTTATAGTTAACGAATTTACCTATTGGTTTGTAAAATTGAGCCGAGATACAAATAATATCAGATCAAAATTACCACCATTGGAGCATCTTCATAGGCTTAAAAAAAATTTAGTAACCTTTCCATTCTTTCTGACCTCCACCATCTCACTCCCACTATTCTTAAATCCCCCCTCCCCTAGACTCATCCTAAACGTCAAATATCTTTCAACCATTTTCCGTCTGGTATCCTGTGTCTTGTACATACGTTTGTTTGGCACAGGACCAGGTACCATCATTTCCACATGGCCTCGCTATCTGACTCTACATTTTAATTACCTCGTTTATAAATCGTAAATAATTTCGGGCTGTGTTTTGTTTGAACATTATCTTCGTCCTTTGTCGTTGTCATATGTACATAAACAGTGTATCGGGTACACAAATTTATGAACATAAAACTTGATATAGGCTTCGGGATTGTAATTGGCTGCTATAGAACCCTATTGAATTTTAGAAAAATAAAAAAGGAATGAAGGCAGTAAATTAAAAACCGTCTTCAACTTATAACACACTAAATTAGATAAAAATTAAAATATTTCTATTGCATGTAATGTTACCTCTATACGATAGAATAAAACTCGAACACAAGATCTAAAAAAAAAAAATACGTTTACCTAATCAACATGTTTCAACAACAAAATCGCCATCCTCAGTGATATATGAGATACACTAAACTATATACAAAATATAGTTTAGTTTTTGTAGTTCATGTACTACTGAGGATGGCGTCTTTGTCGTTGAAACGCGTTTTATTAAGTAATTTTTGTGAAATCTTGTGTTCAAGTTTTATTCTATCTAATATTATCTCACAAGAAAAGCTCAATATTTATTTTTACAGAATATACAAATATGGAAGTTATTGTGAAAAGTGTAATGTTGAACCCTGCCTCCAAAGGACATGGGATATTTGTATAGTTACGATAAGGCAGGACCGAGTCACCGACACGAGCGAAGCGAAATGGAGATTTTATAATATATACACATCTACGAGTCTCGTTAATGCCCAGTAGACACTAAGAAAATAGCGTTATAGACAATAATTATGAGGTTCAAGAAACCTGTGTAATAACTATTTTAAGCAAAGTGACCATACTGGATAATGGACCCTTTGTTTTACAAATACAATTTAATATTTCCAACCAGGCCCAAAATCAACGTTTGGGTATTAATGTTACAGGTTCTTTTTGTATTACATTGTATGATGGAGCTGGGTAAGTACCATGATAACCCCCATTAATCTGTTTTTATCGTAGTAAACATGTGTGGGGATTATTTGAATCAGATTTTAAAATTACACAAAATAAAGTTTGCTGAGAAATTTACAAACAGATATTACTGTAATATAAAATAGTGTATAAAAGTGAGCATAAATACCAAATTTATGCAAAATGTAACTAAAAATGAGATGTCTAGGGATTTATAGTTAGTTAAATAGGAAAATGAGACAAAATGGTGTTAAATTACTCGCATGCGTAGGATCAGTGGATATTTAATGGTCTTACATGTCGCCAATTACGAGGAATTTTTACATTAAACAGTCTTAAATATGTTCTTAGAGATTCACCACAATTAATATTGTGATATCGTAATTTTGTCATGTTCATAATACTACTTGTAAAACACAATGTAAAACTGTAAGAGTAAATATTACATTTTTTATTGAATTAGGAAAGAGAAGTGTCCAAAATCCAAGCTGAGCATGAATGAAGTCGATCGTGAGCCCAGTCTACCAGTTTTACAATGTTGAAGCGATATTTCCTAAGAACTGATCTATCGCAATGCAAATCTGCTTCGGGCCTTCCTGCGCGCGCACCTACTACACCCTTTCATGAAGCGTCGCTCAGTTTCCCGATGACCTTGTCTGTGTCAGGTTGTTTTGTAACTAAATCAACAAGTTTTTGATACGTACGTTTTCTTATATTAGTGGAAGTTCTTACAACTATTTGATAACTGTGTTTTGAGAAAACGCAATTATTTGTGTTTCCTTATATTTGTGGTTAGTTTCGTTTAGTTATTTAATCGTACAAAGCTTTTTAATTATATTTAGTTTTTTTTGCTCATTTTTAAGGAAAAACGAATACGTGCAAAAAATACGTTTTTGAGGTATTATCAGCGGTAAACTACCAAATTTATTTTGTTAAAATTGTGTGTAATTTCGGTCCGTATAAATTATTTCAAAATTAAAATTAATCTTACGTTCATCAAAATTTTTACAAATTGTTATCCTATTATTTTCTTTAGTATATATTTATAAATTCAATTTTTTTAAAAACCAAAATAGGATATCAACCAATAAATATTATTAAAAAAATTAGTTTTTTAAAGAACTTAATTAATTTTTTAGTTGTTTTTCGTTATATATAATAAAAAACAGAGAATTAAATAAATAACTTTAATTATATATTTCGTAATTATTTTCTATTTATAAGAATATGTAAGTGTCTCGATAGAAAAAAATAATTTATTCAATAATTCATAAGTGTTGGACAAATCTAAATACATATGCTACATTATACTTTAGAACTATCTAAATGGAACAAAATAAAACGCTAAAATAAATAAAATAAAAACTATTTTATAGGATTTAAATATATATATTTAAAAATGAATTAAATATCAAGCAGTTCTCCTATAGAGTCTTAATATTCTTTCATGAAAAGTAACAAATATTTTGTTTAAGCTTCTTAAAATAATGAACGAATCTGATTTCGGTAAATGGTATTTGAATATTTATATAAAATCTATACGAATTTGAGTATTATATTCATAAAATCAAAGAAACGCAATACAACAGAAAATTATTTTAATATAGAAATATATTTTTACTTAAAGAGCATAATATTATAATTGGTTAAATTATCTCAGATTCTTTCAAGCAAACGCTCTGCTGAAATAATTACACGGAATTTGCCAATTATAATTAAAATAAATTAAGGAAACCCGGTTAAGAGGATTAATTTAACAACAAAGATTCTTTCATAACTTAATTTATTATTCTTTAAACATTACTTGGATTTTTATAGGTTACAGACTGCAGTTTATTACAGACAATATCTGTTTATATTCTTCTTTATCGTTTATATTGCATTATTATTATATTTATTATGATTATTATTATTTAATCGTTAATATTGTCCTATTGGTGCACAATATTTTTAATAAACTATTTAAAAAAATATTTTTAATTAACAATATCATCGGTGTTTCTTTACTGAGAACGAATTTTCTTGGTTTATGTTGAATATATAATTATTTAATTGTATTCATTATGTTTTTGGATATATTTTAGGCTTATTAGTTGATGTTTGTCATATACTTAAATCCAAAATTGATGCTAATCATTCAATATCTTAAAAATGAATATTAAAAGTATCATGCAATTTTTATTAAAAATACGTTTTCACATGAAATTGTACTTTGTTATAATTTTTGAACGTTTACATAGACTGGGTTTGTATGAACTGACATCAAAATCAAAATCCTCGTTTCAGAAAGTAAAAACAATACGAAGTTCATAAATGGAAGGTTAATAAAAATTTGCTATCAAGCCATATTTCCATTTACTGCAGTTAAATCATCGCTTTTGTCCAGAATCTAATTATTCCGGAGGTACTTAGCCTACTCTGGACAAAACTACAAACCTTTGTATCTATACGAGATAATGTTCGACAATCACATTTCACCTACATCATACGTTCATTCCAAACTCTGTTCCGATATGTAAATCATTTCATGAGACATCAGTCACAAATAAAACTTGAAAATATTCAGTCAATATAACGATTTTTTTTTTGAAATAACGTTTGATAAAATTTATCAAAAAGACGAATGGACAAACATATTTATTTTGAAAATTATGGTTTTAAAGTTATCAAATGTTCAAATTTATAATATAATTTATTCGGGTATTTACCATCATTCGTATATATATAAAATCTAATACACGGTATTTCAAAAGTGTGGAGCAACTCTCGTTATCAAGTGACAACGTAGATGTGACAACAAAGATTTTTTACTTGAAAATGAGAGTTGATTTAAATTTTCGAACGTCGTGTATTAGTTTTTATATTTCATTTAACCTAACCTAACGTAAGCTAAATTATATTTGCAATATTCTCAAAATATACTTAATAATATGTTGGTAATTGAAAATTTCAAAAACGATCGAAAACCCGATGTACAATTATTTTTACTAACATCGAAATTATACTAAGGTTTTGTTTTTTGCTGAAAATAGGCTAAATATATATTTAAATAAATCTAAAGAACAAGATTTGAATACTAAATAAAATCTTCGTTATTTTTAATCTCCATTTAGCGTTTAATTTGAAGTATGCACTTAATTGAGTTAGGCTTTACTATTAGGCCTATACGCCTAAAAAACATCGTGTTATAATATATAAAACTGTAAATATTATGAGATATTTTGAATGAGATTATTCAAAATAATTATAAAACTAATATAAAACAAACCTACCCATTTAAAAATGAAGATATGTTAGTGGGATGACCCTAGTTTTTAAAGAAGGTCAGTAGTGGTAACGTAACCCAGTCAATTCACTTCATACACGTACAAGTGAAATGTTGTATTACTTTGAAACAGCATTTCGTCTTAATATTAACTTTTAGTTGATGGGTTTCGAAGCGATTCTATTATGGAATATTTTTAGTATTCTTTTAATAAGACAACTGTACTGGATAGAAGAATTATGTAAATCCTAGCAGAGACATGCTACATTATAATAATTATGTAAGATATAAACAAATACAAATACACAAAAGTTTTACTTTCCCACGTAAACGTAATATAAAGAAATTTAGACGATGGATTAAAATTTTGAAATCGATATTTTCGAAAAAATATCTATTTTAAGGTATCTTGAGCTGAAAACGTGTTTTTAGAAATGATGTCTGCTTAGCTCAAACAAGTGAACAGATTTTAATCAAATTGTTGGTTTTTAGATATATTTTTGACATCGGTTTTTCCTTGTAAAATAAAATTCAAGATTGTAAGATTAAAATTCAAATTGTTTAAAATAAAAATAACGATTATTAATGAAATTTTGAAAAATTAAAACCAACACCAATCTAAACAAAATTATAAGTCACTATTTTCTTAAAAACAAGAATAAAAGAATAAACAACTCAGCTGTAATAGAAGACTTAATATCTCAAAATCAGCTCTACCGATTTCGATAAAATTTTGTTACATAATGAACTTTAATATTTAAAAATACAAATAAAATAAATATTTCGTTTAGAACAAACGATAAGAAACCAAAATTCAATTTCAATTAGATAAGATTTGTTTTTAGTACGCGGACGTTAATACCACCTTAGGCTTTATTTATTATAAAGATAATAAATGTTTTAAAATTAAATTAAATACAAATTTATATAATAACGAACTCCGTGCTATTAGAAATACCTTAGAAAAATCCTAGTATTAAAGAAAATTTCACTTTTTTTTTGTCTTAAATATAAAATAGTATTTGAGATATTTTTGTAGAGATCAAGGAATACTATTTTTGTTTAGTAATTGATCTTGAGGATTAACGTGTGAGAAAGTTCATGCTATGTTTTTGCACCATTTTATTTAATCGATCTTTGTGCACTGCTGCAGTAGTAGACATTGCGTGTTATTCCACCAGTCAGTGTTTAGAAAGTGCGTTGTGTTGTGCGAAGTTTACCTTCATGTTGAACCGGAGTAACACTTGGCCAGTGGTCGTAGTGCATTTGGAAACTGACGGTACGGCGACGACAAAACTGGATGCGAACTTTAACGAAAAACCAAAAACTGAATCCGTAGTGCCGGGGTATCCGGAACGTCATATAGATCCAAAGAAAGAAGCAACATTATATAGACATTATTATACTGAAGGTGGATGGGGATGGATGGTCATCTCTGCTTCGGTTATGGTTCAAATTCTAAATCATGGATTACAACTGTCGTCGGGTGTTCTTCTTGATCCGGCGGCGACTAAGTTTAATGCAAGGATATCTGATTCAGGTAAATAGAAAGATTTTGTTAACTTTGATAGTTGTTTAATTTAGAATTTTGTTTTTTATTTAATAGAACCTTATAAGAAAGGAAGAAAAAATAATAAAATAATGACGGTTAGCCCTCGAGTACTCTAATAGCTTTAGGGTCGAAAAAAAACAAGAGTTCTTTAAGAGAAACCTAACAGTAAAGTCAAAATGGAGGAATCATTAGATTAACACAACTACGTGATAAAATGTGTAGATACAGCCAGGTTCACTTAAATCGCCAAGACCATAATGACGAAAGTGAGCTACTCGTAGCCTTAGAGATTATATAAAGAAAACAACCAACCCTGATAGTGTGAAATATACATTATTTCTACTATTAGAAGTGATTTGTTACAATTTTTGACTCATTGTGATTATACAGGGTGGTTGAAGAGAAATTTTTACCCCTCACCCTAAACTCAAGTAATATAGATAAACTCAGTTTGGAGCATTCCTTTTTAGATTAAGGGACTGCTTTCATGATGGTACCGTGTTAAAATTTGGAAGGCGGTTGTGGGGGGGGGGGTAGACTGAGAGTCAACAATTTCAAATGGGATATGTGGGCACGTGATACATCATTTTAAAGGTGTTGACGAAACAAAACAAACTTGACGTAAGGTGTATTGATGGACCATTGTCACTAAAATCACAACACACCTGGCTGTATTAAGATAAATAAAAATTAAAACGTACCACTCCACCTTAAACTTGTTGTTAATTGATATTTGTATATTATTTCCGGCAATTTATTTGTCAATTCGAAAAGTCCTAATATGGGCTTTTTGTTCTAAGGGGATAGGTTTGACTTAAATTTGTTTCATAGGCTGTATGGTCCAGTGACATCGCATTATATAGATTATGGAGAGAAGAAACATGTAAAAAAAAAAAAAAAACAATAGAAATGAATTCTAACTTTCTAACCAAAATATGTAGTATAAGATATAGTTACGTTATAAGTAAGAAATCAATGTCTAATTTTTTGAGGATATATCCGTTTTGAGGATCCCTGGTCCCCAAAAAGTGTTTTTTTTTTGTTTTTTTTGAAATCATGTCTGTCTCTCTATTCAATCACGTACACATATTTCAATACAATTAGATATGTAGGTATATTTTGGCCACATCTTGTTTAATTCATCATTTTTTTTTGATAAAACAAAATTTGTGAGTAGATCTCAAAGAAAAAAAAACTTTTTTTATGAAAATCAGTTCAAACGATGTTGATAAAATTTTGCTCATGCAAAGCTACTAAGAACACAAACAAAACTTATGGGTCGCAATTTCTTAAAAAAATGCCTTTTCATGAACCAAAAAGAAACTTATAAAATACGTAATTTCTCAAAATCGGCTCTACAGATTTCGTTCAAATTTTAGTGGAATGTTAAGATGAAGAAACTCTTGTGGAAAATACCAAATAAAAATATATAACGGTTCAGTAATAATTAGCAAACAACAAAAACGAACATGACGCAGTCATTTACTGCTACATTTTAAATAACTAGGTTGATGAGGCGTTCATGATACAAGCTAAACAAATTTATGCCCTATTTAAATATGTACAAATTTTTTAATCGCATAGGTTCTGGTCAATTTACATTTTCTTACTAATAACCATCTAACTGACATTATTAGGGACAAATAGTTTTGTTAGGTTACTATTTCGATTGTGAATGTGTGTGTGTGTGTGTGAGAGAGAGATAGTTTATGTAATGTTTATGTACAGATTACTTTTACCTCATATCAAATATCCTTACAATTTTAGAACTGCTACTCCAACCCACAAGAATAGTTATAAATAATTCAGGTGTTATTATTCAGTATTCTTCATCAATTATGTTTGATATTCTTCAACTGATGCTGTTTTTGTGATAAAAACAGTTATTTTAAATTACCCCATAAAAATATATCTAGGGAATTAAGGTCACGAAACGAGCTGGCAATTCGATCTCACCCTTGCAACCTATCCAATGTTTAGACAATTGTTCATTTAAAAACGCTCTTACATCATAAATATAATGGGGAGGGGGAGCTGCGTTCTGTTGGAATATTATTTTATTATTGTTGAACTAAATATAAATATTTAAGAAGGAATGTTTTTTTTACTATCTTAATACAATTACGATAAGTTTTTGACCGCCATTTTGGTTTGTATAGTTAGAATTTCATTATTTTCAACACGATTTCTTTCGTCTACATATACCCTACAAACTATTTAAATTGTTCAGTCTCCCCCACTCCTTTGCAAAAAATCCAAAATTAGAACTTGTTGACGTGTAGGTTTCCCGAAAAGATTGGTGGAAACAGAATTAGAATATGAAATAAGTATAAATTTAATGAATATATTATAGTTTAATTACCTTTATTTATTCCTCTTGTGGATAACCTGTTTTGAGACATTGATACAACTTCTGTATTAGTGGGCAGGAATTGTTTCAAAGATTACACATTAATGTATCTTGTATGTATATTTATTGTGTCAATGTGCCATTGTTAAAATAGTTTTAACAAGTGTTGAAGAATTTTAATTTTAATCGTGTTTTTTTCAAGTATTATGAGTACTAAATGATATTTACCAGTCTTAATGGGACTACACTTTCATACAACTCAACGACTTCACGATGTGTTGGATCTGACGATGACGGCTTAACTGTCGAAACCAGTTATCCACATGGATGAAATTTGGATTGTCTGACGGAAAATTTAAGGTAATTAACTTGTAATATATTCATTGAATACACAATGCAGGAGGCTACTCCAACCATTATGTTTAAGTATAATTTAAGGTGGGAAGACGCAATTTCCTTTTAAATTTATTTATGGCGCTTAGGGTTAATAACAGCGATCATACGATTTTATATCCGTGGCTGTTATTGGTTTTACTTGGGATTTGGGTAACTGGTTTAGGTCATTAATTTTCACAATTAACCAAAAGCATTAACAGTGAAGCTAGGGTCGATTTTTGAAATTTAGGTCATTTTATATCAGTTTCGTGGACGATTTTTAGGTTCTTCTTTTCGATGGCTTCCGAAACGTTAATTATGGGCAGATGGCAACAGTACGTTTATTTGTAAATTCATTTCATCAATTTCTATCAATTGGAATTTTGAATATTTTTGTGTTCATAAAACACAATCTTTAGATTTGTCCTAAATATATGCCATATTTCATTAAAAAAGGTCCGCTAGTTTGGTTTATGGACCCCTTTATGGAGGGGGCAAATAGTTTTATTTCTTACAGCAAGAAATATCCAAATCTTGCTATTAATAACAATTAAAGCTACAAAATAAGTTTCTTAGTTAAAAGCTCTAAAATAGGTTCCAACAATATGGGTTTCGATCTCCGAAATATGATTGTTTTATACAAAATAAAAACTTTATAAATCGGCAATTAATATCATATTGCTGTATCGTTACAAATAATTGGTTAACATTTAAAAAAAAATCAAAATGCATACTTATGTGAAGTCTGCAAAGTTAAGACGTTAATTCTGATATTTAGAGGCTAAGTTCAATATTTTGATCAGAAATTGTGTGTGTGTTGTACTCGATACCAGCAATTATTTAAAAAGATTGTGTGATTACTTAATAGGATTTTTAAAATGATTATAACTAATCAAGGTTTACAAGGTTAAATCCGGGGCTGATTATAAAATGTCGAAAGAAACCAATAATCACTCTAGTTCGTTATGTTTGTCGTATAAGTATTGAAATACTACGTGTTAATTATACATTTATTGAATAATCATGGACATTATACAGACAGACTATACTACAAATCTGACAATGTCATTTGGCTCGAGCGTCAATTGGAAGCGAACAACAACTGACCGAAATTGCACTTAGTTGAGGAAACCATCAGTACTTACACGCAGACAGACGTGGTCTGTAGCGCAGTCTTGTTTTAATTAAATTTTTTACATTTATTTTTAAGTTACAAGGTATATTAGTTTATTAGAGTCATGACATTCTTGGATTTTCCGGAAGCCTAATCCCAAAATAGGACGTGTTAATTTAACGTTTAAATGAGAAGAGTTAAGAACGGGTGTCGTCCTACTAAAACTTTTTTCCTTGTTTGGTGTTGAATTTGTGTGAGATTTTAATTAGTAATGTTTAATTGGGTAATGTAATATTAATTACATTAATCTCTTCAATGTTGGGTACGCTATGGTACATGGCAGATGTGGGAGTAACGATTTAGACCTCAAAATGGATTAGGGCCTAAACGTATGTCACAACGGGCCGTCACAAATTAGTTGGCAATCGTTGCAAGATGCAGGAATTTGTTTACAATTGTTGATTTTGACAGGTTACTATATTTTATGAACAATATCCCAGAGCTCTAAATGTATGTTTTTGCACAGTCTTCATTCAATTCTTAGATCTTGAGATATTAAAAAAAAACAAAAAACAAAACATATAATACTTACTTCACGATTTTAATTAATATAGTTATTATGTTCCACACATGTTCTGCACGACGCAATGAAACTGTATATTTTTCTTACTCCTCCCCCCACATAAAAAAATTAGACGTCCCGGATTTTGTTTTCTACTTATTTAATAATTACGAGCCCTAGTTGATCTAGTGGCTATAGCTCTCACCTTGTGTGCAAGAGGTTTCGGAAATGATCCTTGTGATTGTCTATATATTTTTCTTTGTTCACCCAGCATCGTGAGGTAGTAGAGAGTTATGATTAGTAGCAAATATCGGACACGATGTTAGAATTAAGGAGACAGGAACTTCAAATGTTGCCTCCACATCAACTGATAAAAAACCACCAATCAGACATGGGCCTACGACGGGATGGTGAGCTAAGGACTTATTTTATTTTTTAAATGATGAAATTGAGGTTTCTTATACAGTAATACATTTACCTATATTTACAAATTCATAACTGAACTAATTTAAGAAGGCTTAGAAATATTACTAAATATATTAATTAATTGAAGTACTGTAATGTAATATTTAAACATTTCTCAATGGAACAGGATTATCTATTGATCTTCTAGTATCTAAAATAATATTTACTTTTAACCTGTAATCTAATCCTTAGTTCATTGACATTGATCTCGTCTGTTCAATTATTGAAATATAATAAGATTAAAGATAAGATAAACTAACTTCACAATTTATACATTTTTCTTTTTAATAAACAAAATTGATTTGGTTTCAATATTTATCATAGATATCTTCATTGGTAACTTCAAAAAATAATTATAAATTTAACATAATATCGTTTAAACTTTTTAAATGTTCTACTTTTAGCGAATTTTCATTCTAAAGGAAGCATTTGCACTGCCATGATCCTAACAAGATCATAAAACATTCACTTATTATGACACTCAGATCAAGTGTATAATGTTCGTCCAAAATTATATTTATATGAATCTAAATATTTTACTCAATTCTCCTTAAATATGCGAAATTAAACTTTGTTAAAATTTTGTTAACAAAACAAAACGGTTGGTCGATATTATATGTTTACCGGTGAAATATTTCGTTTATAAGTTAATAGTTTAGTATGTATTAAGTAAAAAATCGAAATCTATTGCTATGTTTTTTATTTTACAGATTTAGAGATTTTTTCAAAAATTGCTCTAATAATTTGGAAGAAAGTTTGCTAAAATATTTCGTTAAAACTCCAATATAACATATTTGTTACGATATCTAATAAGAAAAGAGAACGTTAAAAAAAGTAAATGAACCAAGCCATTGAATATGATCAAATATTTCAAAATTTATCCAGGCCATTTTGATTACTATCATGGTTTATTTTTGTTTATAGTAAGAATTGTAACCAAAATCTATGTGTTAAAAAAAAAAAAGTCAAATAACATTACTGTTCGTGAGTAATCAGAAAAACACTGAAATGAACCTTAAACAACTTCTAGATCTATTTGTTTTATCTCAAACTGTACTTTTCTTTTACTTACACATTGCACACATTCTTAACATTTCAAAATTCTAAAGAAATTGATTTCGCCGATAATAACTAATTCCAACTATTAGGACGCCTTACAGAATTCTTTTAAAGTTTTTACTCCTGAACCGAATTTATTACTTTGGGCATTTTTAGCTCTTGTAAAATAATATTAAAATCATTATACCGAATTGTGAGAAAATCGAATTGCAAAATTGTGGTAGGCAGTTTCCCTCCTAAATTTAACCTTGGTTATTACTTATTTTTGTCTATGGCAATGTGAGAAAGGTTGTGTATTAAAATTTGTCTTGACTTCTATGTTTTACTGTTTTCCACCAAAAAATTATTTTGTTTAATAATAGTGAAGGAGTGACTTTCTTCACTTTTATTTCAAAACAAGGCAGTTGTGAATATATTATTTAAAGCATAGTCAGACTTTTTGAAACGAGAGTTATGACAGTAAAGAAACAAACATTTACATGACTAGTAGCCGTGTTTTCGTGGAAGGCCCTAAACTGTCGATACTTTATTTTGTTTGGAATGCCGATTTGTTTTATTTTACTCAATATCAATGATCATGGCGCCTGTTTTGGAGAGTCATAGATTTGTAGTTTTACAAACAAGTAATCTAATTTTTACTTTACTTTCAATTTTTATCTTTGTAATTGGAGTTTCAAGGGTAATGACTCTACTAGATTTCTTTCCAGAGCCTCCTTGGGCTCCTTACGAAACCCATGAAGACTTTCTAGCAATAATAAAGACTTCAAACTATAAAAATCAACTTAATTTTCGTAATATGCCGTTTCAGTTACATAGGTACAATTATCAATTTGCAAGTTACATAGTTACTGATAGAGATTTGCTTCAAACAAGACGATGTGGTATCTCACTGGGCATGTCTATTAGCCTATTGTAAGTATTACAAACTTAAAACTGATCACACCGCTTTGATTTTTCTGTGTCACCTAATTGTATTAAGAAGTTTCAACTCTTCTGAGTATCCATCACCCATTCACCTAGTTTTATATCGCAATTATTTCCTTAGGAATGTCCTTTTCTCTCACATATTTCTGGTTGGTTTCACAACACACAGGGTTTTTGCTTGTATTTATTTTTATCACCTTTCGTTCACATGAAACATGTGACATGTTATGATTAAAATTCTACAAACATTAAAATATTTATAAATACCATAAACTGAAAAATTCAATAAATTTACATACGACATATCATGACAAAACCAATCAGCCAGTCCTGATACCAACAAACTTTATTTAGGGTTTTCTTGAAAGCACCAATATACTCTTCCAGAAAGTAATAGGAATTTTCTATACGGTAACATCTGACTGTACTCTAAAAACTTTCAAAAGAATCTTTGTTTTACATATTTTCTGGGAGAGTTTTACAACTTTACGTCATTTTATATCAGACAGAATATTGAATCAATCTTTTACTCATAGAATATTAAAGGCGGTTTTGATTAATTTCAAACATATTCTGATTACTGTACACTCCAAAAAAATCGCAAATTTAAATATATAGAAAAGTCAAAATTTTATTTTTTTTTTAAAAAGGCTTGCTCGACTGATTATAAATCAGATGAAAGATAATTAATTTTTTTCTATCAAAATATTTTTAACGACTCAACAGAGTTAAATTATAAGGCCGTTCCATATTTTAGCCGATTCTGGACACAGACAAAATAAATAACATTTAAAACAAAATTGTTTCTTATAAAATCATTCGTAGAGCAAAGTATGCTGATGCCAGTGATTCTGTGAATCATGACTATTCCTGTTTAAATATTCGTAAGATTAAAGTCAAGAAATTTTATATCGCTTGTGTTTCGGATTATCCCACTTTTACCTATGCTGCATATAATTTAGAATATGATTTTACGATATTTTTTTTTGGTTTTTAGTTTCAACCTATTTTTACTTACTATTTACTTACCTTGTATTGAGGTGTTACCGTCGAACAATCCTTACTTGTAGTTTATACTATCTTATATGACGCGTTTCGACTATTTGTCAGTCATTTTCAAATATAAAAACACATAGAAACACTTAACGACACATATTAATTCACATTTAAAAAACACGATTAGAATTGACGATCGTGAATCAACGAGAACGGTCACTGACAACGCGCGTCGTCCGTGTATGTATGTTTTTAATCTTGTTTTTTTAAATGTGAATTAATATGTGTCGTTAAGTGCTTCTATGTGTTTTTATATTTGAAAATGACTGACATATAGTCGAAATGCGTCATATAAGATAGTGTAAGCTACAAGTAAGGATTGTTCGACGGTAACACCTCAATACAAGGTAATTAAATGGTAATTAATTATTAACAATCCAGTTGGTCTATTAGCAAACATAATGCTATTTTTACTGTTCCAATCTTCCGTCATGGCCATAGCTAACTATACTAAATAGTTAAGGTCTACACAATTTTTTTAAATACGTTTTGTTAAAGGCAAATACAACTTTGTAGTTCCAACATTTTGAGATGCATCATCTATATAATTAAAAATAGTATTGAACCCTGAAGAACTCCACGGATGACCACCTCCTTCGTGGAATGACAAAAGTTTAAAGATCTGCCAGTATACACAATCTTCTGTTTCCTATAACATAAATATATATTGATCCAATTATTCAAGTTTCTAATACAAAAATATTTAATTGTCGCAATTTATAGCTTTTGACGACGCCTGACTTTCTAATTAATGACGTATACACATTTATTTAAAAGAGAAAATATGGCAGAACAATTTGATGAATCTCTACGTATTGAAACAGATTTTTATTCAAAACGTCATATGTAAGAAGAAAGGATATAATTCTATTTATCTTGATATATTGAAAATAATAATATTTAAATAAATTGTAAAAAAATAAATAAAATAGAAATATATTAAAATTTATGTTACTGTATCCATTTCTATTTTCTGTTTCTGAAAATTTTTACAAGTTTATTTTTACAAAACGTAAGTGAGAATATTTACATATTTGAATGATAACAACAAAGTCATCCGAAACTGTTTCAACGATACAGTTATCTAGAGGAAGTCTAGATTATAATTTACAGGTAATATTAAATTGATGTAACTATTAATTGTCGGATACCAGTCATATATAAAAACAGTATTTTTTTTTAATTTAGAATTATAACGAAATATAATTTTCTAAATATGGAGGTGTCATGTGAAAGAGAGAATAATTATATTTAGGAATGATATAGTGCTCCGTTCAAGTAAGGATGTTACTTGTAATAAATGAAAATTTTAAATAAGTTTAAAAGAATAGTTTGTTCCTGATAATAAATGTTAAAAATTGGTTTAATGGCAGGACTAACTTTTGACAAATTACTTTTTGTATATTGTTTGTTGTTGTAAGTTAAGTTTAATATTTGAGTTGTAAGACTATATTATGACTAAAGTTTTCTTTTTAATAATATCTGGAACTTCTCGAAATGGATAAATAAAAGTGTACTTCTTTTAATCAAAACTGTTACTTGCATCCCAGATATAACGTTAACAACTTTCTTCAGGTGTTGTACCATGAACTGGGCTGATGAGCGTGTTATGCCTGTAATGAGCGTTCTGTCTTGTGATTAAAAACCAAAACATCTCAGTAATGATAATATAAGGACAGTTATATTGCATTATCTGTTTTCTTTAACATTGAAAATAAATCTTCTAATTTTAATTTATATTAATTTTAATAAATTCATTTACTTTATAAAATCTGTCTCTAATTGTCTTACGCTCTTCTCTAATGAGAAAAGTTGCTACCGGCGATTATTTAATAAAAGGAACTAACTGATTAGACTCTTAAGAAGGTAATGGAAGTTAACTGGAATTATTATGTAATGAGGGTGAATAATTATTATTACATCACTGCACAGAAATAAATTATTTAAAACCAATAATAAATTATAAAAACTTAATTAAAAAATTAAATAATTCTAAACTCTTAATTAATTTGAATATTATTTATCTTATTATGTTTTTAATTTTTCTTTAAAATGTTGGATATTACTAATTGCTTCATTAAGTGATTATGTTATTCGTTAGTAGTTATTTCGTTTACCATATACCCTTATTATGTGACTTTCTAACGTGTACTTTTGAGGAAAGTTATGCTAAACGAAAAAAATAAATAAATGGACATATCTGTTTTGAGTTACCATGAGCCCAAACAAGTGACCCATTTGTTCAGTGTCGGTTGATTTGTCCAGTGCTTTCAGGAGAAAATTTGATATATGGTTATAATTATTACGACAATATCTCGAGAACTTTTATTCTTTTTGGTTTTGATAAATTATTATTTTGAGGTAACGCTATTACGTCCGAAACGTTCTAAAAATTCCCTCTAATTATTTGATAGTGCTAGCTTTCGAACGAGCTAGAACGATTGATGGTTCAGATTCCATATGTTATAGAAATATTTGTAATAACACTTGTGAAAATTCTCATTTAAAGTTACTTAAAAATATAAATAAAAAAGTATTAGACTTTACAGAGGGAGCACACATAAAACTAAATAAATACATATTTAAAACAAGTATACTATTTATTATTCAAATACTTTGCTAACTAAAATAGGAATCTGGTTGATTTTAAGCGTTGTGGCAGCGACAATACTTTGTAGGCGATTTGACATCGATAAACCATCATGTATTGGAAATCGTTTAAATAAACGTTGTTCATTGAATCAGATTGAACTTAGAGTTCAAGGTAGTTCAAGTACACCTCTTGCTGTTAGAAATATTAAATGTAAACAGCACTCGAACAAATCAGTAGTTTACAGTTTATTAGTTTAAGTTCACAATCTTCATGTCGTTTTTAATTTTATTGGATAAGTTTTCTTTGACTAAATTTAATTTTGATAAAGAAAACATTTTTCATATGGTGAGTCTGTCGTTGAAATACTTTTGATTGAATAAACGTAGTTTATGTGAGATCTTGTATCCGAGTTTTTGTTTCATAATATTATCTCACAAGTCAAGCTCAATATTTATTTATAATTGTTAATGTGTTCATATACCCTAACGCAGTACAATGTATAAAAGACAATTTACCCATAAAATTGATAAAAAATGAAAACTTTAAATAAATTTAAACAATATAATATTGTTTACCTGTTTAATTAAAATGAATTTAGTAAATTTACTAAACAGAATGAACTTGTTTTACAATAAAGTATTACCCTGCGGTAATAAAATGTACATTTAACATTTGTGGAGATAAAAACCTATCCTCTTAAACACACTGGAATAAATCTGTGTAAACGACAAAATGTAATTCACAGGATAAGCATCGCATTCCCTCAGGACCTATTGCTGTACCTGAACATCGTAGTTTGCATACAAAACATTACATTAGTCACAGTGAACTGTTGGCAATAAACACACATTAACAATAAAAGCAATATCCTGATTATTTAAAAATCATGGGAATGATAATCTGTTGCAAGAAAGACTGAAGTTTAGAAATAGGTTTCAAGCAACAGACTGACTAGTGTAATTGAATGCAAATATCTTTATTCATGAACGGTGAAGTCTCAGGACGAAACTTATCCATGCAACCGACTTCTTACAATTTATAAACATAAACTTGTAATAGGCGGAAATTTGTTTTGTTAAAATCAAAATTAACATTTGTATAAAACACAAATTTTAAATTGTTCGTATTATCCCTATCCAATTATGTTTATATAAGAATTGATAGCAAAACAATATCTAACTAGGGGAACTAGTTGAAAATTGCCTATCGTCGAAATGATTTTCTGATTTTCAAAGTTTAGTTTAACGTTCCATATATGTGTTTAAAATTGTTCTGTGGTTGCTAAAATTAAATGTTATAAGCGATTACTTAGTCGACCTTGCCCTTGATATAATGTTGGAACGTTCTTCTTCTAGCTTATATGTCTAAATTGTATTGTTCATGTTCTCTAACCTAACTGTTCTTTTTGACTATTTAAAAAATCAGGGAAGGAAATCTCAAATCTCTTACAACTTTCTTACATATAAAGTATCCTCACCTATCTCTTCATATCCACCAAGCTCCAACTTTCCCTCTTATAGAAATTGATATAAATTAGTTAAAATAACATTTTCCCATAAACGAAAATCGAACCGTCTAACGAGTATGGAAACTGTGGAGTCATCCTTTCATGTTCATTGTGAATGTGATGTCCTGCCATTGCCTTAACCTTAAAACTAGTTACATATTGTGAAAGGTCTTGCAAATCATCTGCGTTTGATGTGAATGAGAATAAGAGGCACAGATACCTCATTGTTTAGTTGCAGTGATTCTGGCTGCAGATTTCACAACCCGAGTAATAATTATTAAGTCATAATATTCAGGGGCTACATGCACATAATTATTCTTGTCATCGTTAATTAAAGATGGTGACTTGTTCAATGAAACGTCACCTTCTTACATATATGTAGTTTTTGTTGGGGTGTTTCTTTCATTAAGTGATTTCCACAAGTGTTGTTTCTTTCAAGTGAACAGTATACTTTTGTAGTTTTTTAGTAAACAATTAAACATTTATGCTTAGGTTACTTAAATATAACTAAAATTACTTCTAATAGATATATTATTACTTTTAAAATATTCACGTTAAACAATGAAAATTTACATTTTTTGCATTTACTCACCTAATTTGTTTAATTCAATACATATTTATCTCAATGGGTGTAGATTTTTATACTGTGCACAATAAGATATCGAGTAGCATCACCAACATTTCATATATGTAAATAGATGGAAAGTTAAAATTGTATATTTTCCACAAAAAGCTCTACATAATTGATTAAATTTCAAATTAAACATTACTCTAATTATTCGTTTATGAATAAGGAAAATTTTAAGTGTCCTTGGTTTTACCTACGAACATTAAAAATGAGCATAAAATAGAAACGCCTAACCTAATACTCTAATAGCTCATGCTCGGAACACAACAAGAGTTAGTTAACAGAGACTTGAACGAACGAAATGTTCTTAGTTGATCGGTTCTCATTTCGTGGTGTCAGGTCTAAAAGGAAATTCACCAATAAATTAATTTTATCATGAATGGTGAGAAGGAAATCTAGTTATAATGTAAAGTAATAAAGGAGAAATATGATTCACGTAGGAAGCAAATATAATGAAGACATCGTATTTTTACAGTTTAAAGTCGTGACTGAGTGCTCATAACTTGGTGGAGGTCATAATGTAAAAATATAGCGTTGCAGTCATTACATCTTATTGTCTTCAAGCACGATATTTTTAAAGAACTTATATATTTGAATGGTAATCAATAGTGTTATTAATAGAAGGAGAGTATACATAATCAAGTGTCGTTGAAGTATAGAGATTGGTTCGTATTTCTGTGGATATGTGTGTATTCGTTTGAATTAGAAATAGTACTATTTAATATGGGTTTATTTAGTGGGCCATTGTATGACATCGATTGCACTTCGTTTTGTTGGTGTGAAGTTATGTTGATTTGTGGGTTTTTCTGAACATTTTTGTTTATAGTAGTACTGATCTTAATCGCTCTGGTATAACCTTTTTTAGACTACCTGTTTTAGTTGTACTTATCAACATGACTCTAGGCTGTAGGTTATTGAGCTGTATTGGCTATTTTATATTGCTCAATTGATTAGTTATGACTACTCGGGTCAAGATTTAGTATAAAAATAGTATGAAGAAATTAAATTTGACTGGGAAAGATTACTTAGTAGGTGGTAGCATCTGGCAAGACCAGAGGTTTGTAAAGCTAAAGTGTATTCCCAGAACATAGAGTAGCTAACATTAGACAAATATATGTATGAATTGTTAAAAGCTGTCTCTTTAAACAGTTATTAAACGAGTTATTACCAAATAGATGATTTATCAATGGCAAAACTACTGAATTTCACCAAAATGTAAGAAATATATGAAAGTTATATAGACAAACAAAATTAATTATCTCTCAATTGATTTTTTTTATGGTCTCATATAACTTATTTTTAAAAAGTGTGGTTAAATGTATTTTTAACAAGACTAAAATTATAGCTGGTCATTGATTAGTTATAACTTTAAATTACTCTCTCAACAACTAAGAAATAAAAATAAAAATACAAATAAGCATTTATAATACTAATATAATAATGATAATTAATATGTTTTAATCGGATATTTTCCATTGTTTGTGTTTAAGAAAACTAATTACACGAAGTTTCGAAAATACAAATCAACTTTCTTTATCAAGTGTAAAACTAGTACATAACTTAGTAGCCAAGGGCCATGTTGGAAACTATAATCTATGAATCTCGACATGTATTACACCATGTTAATATGAAGAACTATCCACAATTAATTATCTAATAACTTTAAACCTAAAATAATAATGATTTTCTTGGTTGAACAATATATTAATGCAAAGCAAATTCATTTTACTCCTATATTCGAACTTTTTTTGAGGAAAGATATGTGGCAATATTGTGTATATAGTTAAATTTATTGAAAACCTTAACACAAGCTACTGAATTGACTGTAGGTAGTTTATTGAATATGAATTTGTTATTGATGAGGTTTGTAATTTGAAATTTTAGTAACGCTATCAGATTCATTTGCTTGAAGATTGTATATGTGTATATTATTTGTTTAAAGACGTCTTCTAGCTTCGTTTTTCGTGAACATTTGTGTTAGACGTATTGATATTTTTAGTGACGATTTGTTTAGATTCGTTTTTAATTGGTTTTTCGAATTGGTTAGTGCGAAAGTTTTTGCAATGTTTTTGCACAGTTTCTTATATATTTTTAGTGTAGAATAAAATCAAATGTTTTAAATCGATTTGTTGTGAAATATTATTATGGTTTTCATAATATTTGTAGTAGTCTTTTAAAACTTTTTGTTTTTCCTTTTTATCTTATGTTAAAATTGAAAATTGTGTGTTCAGATAAGTTATGCTTTTATCAAATGTTTATTTCATCCTACGTAAAATTCATAATCAGGATAAGCGAATTGTACTCTTCGCGTAAGTACTAGGTAAATAAATGAGTGTTTGGCTAGTTGAAAGGTTGTGGGTTTGTAGTGGATCGTTTACATGTTTTCATATCATGACAGTTTATTTCGTTTAGTAGTTTTTGTCTATATACTCCCTGCTTTGCCCATGTTGGCTTGGATTTAAGTATACACAATTAATTCCTTTAAGGTTTATATGAGAAAGGCCTATCGATATACCAACGGATGCCATTTTAAAATTGTCTCCAAATAATTGTAAATCATAATTTATGTTCCCAGTTTGGCTAAAATAATACATAATATTAGGCTAAAAAGCCTTACTACGATGAATTTGTGTTTGTTGTTAACAAAGTTTTGTTTTCCGAATAGGTCTCTAATAAATAAATATTGAGGTTGACTTGTGAGACTTGAACGACAAATTCACCATCCTCATCGTTACATGACCTACAATAACTAAACTATATATCAAATATAGTTTAGTTTGTGAAGCTCTTGTATCAATGAGGATGGCTACTTTGTCGTTGAAACGCGTTTGATTAAGTACTGTAAACGTAATTTTTGTGAGATCCTGTATTCGAGTTTTAGTCTATCTAGCTCTCTAATAATTTACCATAAAACATTTGTTCACGCTCAAAATGAGCTATTGTGTGAAATTCGAAGACTTATTTCTGAAAGGTTATTCTCTAAAATTAGAGAATTCGCACCACGTTTAAAAATCAAAAAAACTATTTTTTTTTATACAGTCAGCAGCGACCATTCGTAAAACTTAGTTCATATATCAAATGTATGCAACATAAATAATGATAGATTTTGTGTAGTAAAGAATATACAACATATTTATTTAATAGTTAATACACAATTCGATTTATTAAAAATTCAACATAAATAACATAGAAATGACCATTTATATATAGGCCTATATATATATATATATATATATATATATATACACAAATAAATGTTAAATATTTTAAAATAACAGCTGTTTTTTTAAATAAAACTTGAAAGAAAAAAAGCTGTTAAAATTTATCATAGTACGTTTTCTTTTTAATACATAGTTTAAAATTAGTTATTGGTATAATTTTCTACATTTCTGTTACAAATCTGGATAATAGGACACTTCATTTGCAACAAAATATACCATTTTAACCCCAGTCCTACCTCGCTTCCTTTCCGAGATATAGATTTTCTTTATTTTTTAGGAAAAACGCTACTTTTCATTAAAAATAAAATAAAATTTCTCACTATATTTTTCACCTAGCAAGTAAAGTGACCATATTTTCTACAATAAATTTCCTACCAGACAAAATCAATTTTGTTTTTTAAACTGAGATATGCATTATTTACAAGCCATCAAACAAAAATAAAGTGAAAGCTTTGAAATCTTTGTTGAAAATAAAATTTGTTTTACCAACAACTATAGCCACAGGTGTTCAAATTTTACAAAACCCACTGCGTTTTATTACCTTTCCAATGGTATTACCGAAACGTTAAAATAGTTTTAGTTCATAGAATTATTGCGTTCAGAAGTCAAATGTCGTGATTAAATATGAGGCATTTTAGATTTTGTTTCTCTAATTGACACAATCAGCATATAAATATATCATCTTGTCCATATAAAATTAGAGGAACATTAGAACAAAATAGTATACATAATGTTCGCTAATATTTCGTTTAATTACAACTTATTCATAACACAATAAAATATATCGCTCCATGCAAAAAATATTTCATTAATCGATAGTAATCTACCATAAAATCTATAAAAATGATGTTTTCCATTTGTTGAATCTATAGAAGAATTTTTTTTTCATAGATCGATATCTTGTATTGTGCCATGAATAACTTGTAATAAACTAAATATTATACATTCTGTATAATATACTGTTTTAGTTCCTATACTTTATTACAACTTTCACTGTTAAACCCTTCCTTCTTTATAAATTTATACAAGTTTTTTTATCAATGACTAAATAAATATATGTATGAAAAATTAGCTAGATATATATTTATCCTAAAATAAAAATGCCTAGTCTATTTATAAAGAATTAAAGGTTACATCCATTAAATGTTTTTGGCGGTTTTACCTGTCATTTGGTCAAATAACATTTTTAGATTTATATAGAGGATTTATATAAAAGAGGAGAATGATACAATTAAATATAATTGGTGCTTTGAGGTGTATTATTTGGTTTAAGAGGTGTTTCGTTGAATTTTACATTGCTAATGAACATCGTTAGAAACCTTGTTATTTATTTAATGTAAGTGTTATAAGAAGTGCAGAAATAAACAAAAGCTAATTATATATCTCAAGTAGAATCAAATTTATAACATCTTGAAGAGTAAACTAATAGTTGTTCTATATAAAGAACAAAACTAGTCAAAGTCTTCTACAGATAGCCATTTACCAGAGTTGTGAATTGGCAAGTGTTTTGATCAACTAATTTCTTCAGTATCTGAGTAACTTTATTACATACCTGTCCCAGGCTGAACATATAAAACCTATATGTCTTATTAAACATTATGTTTCCTGAATTATATAGAAAGAAAACATAATAATCTAGTTCTATTAAAATATTTCTTTTTACTATTAATCAACATAGGAATATTTAATCTAAATTTAGATATATTTGTAATTTTAAAATACGTTTAACTTACTTTGACTGTATAGAATTAAAATTTATTGATTTTACCTAATTGATATTTATATATAAAGTTCTATACCAGAGATGAGCTATGAGTATACTGAGATCGAAAAATTCACTTAATTCTAAATGGAATATGTTATTATTATTATTTTAATTTTAACAATTATACACTTCCTAAGCTAGGGTTAAATTAAATAATTAAATTGAAAGTAAAAAATATACGAGAAAAACTGAGAAATAAACTGAGGAGCTTAGGATTTACCCGCCAATAGTTTGCCCAGCGCAGGAAGCCAACCTGTTTTTATAAACCATCGAAAATACCTTGCAAAGCTTGCGATCGACAGTTTGGCGATTGCATGCTTAGCTCGTTTTATAATTGAGTAGACTATTGCATGTTTGCTTCGTCTTGTGTTTCGCTCAATAAGAATTCTTGAGTGCATAACCAGTGAACATGACTGCAATAATAAATTTCAGTTTTCTATTGGTTTAAACGTCCTTAAGAACTCAAATAAATATTCAAGATTTTAGTTTCCAAATTACATTGTAAGGAAATTATTATTAATAATGGTGAACAAATTACGATATCTCATAAACTATGATTAAAAATGGCAAAAAATGCTGCCGTTATTAAAACTTAAATTCGATCATGAAGGATTTACACGTAGAATTAAGGCATAAACGAAATAGCCTTAAATTCTTCTAAAATCAGGAAGACTTGATACATGGTAAAAAATCCAAAAAAAAATTAAATAATAAAAATAAAAAAAAAATTCAGGAGTAACAACCTGTTGTGGCCTATACTATTATAAAACTTGGATTGCGGCTGAACGAAGGGTCACCTTACTCTAACGCACCCTCCATCACACACAGGCGCGCAGAGTATTAGGGCTGACCGGTAAATGCCGTGGGATACCCATGAGTTACCTACTATGCTTCACTTGATCAAACTTTCATTTATTTAATTTGATATTTTAAAAAAACATCTGTAATATATTTTTATTCTACACTTGAGAATAATGAGAATAAAAATGAGAACAAGCAATATATAATTTACCTTAATAGAATCCAAAATCAACATATTTGCTACCAAATATGAGAGTATGATGACTAATAAGTGTGAATAAACAACACTAACATATATCCTAAAAATATACATTTATACGCAGAATTTAAATTTTGATCTTTTTAAAGTGTTAAAAATTGAACAACAGATATGAAGTAAAAACCTTTACACTGAACCCGCCATTTACCATTTTTTCTGAATTTCAATAGCGTTCTACAATATGAACACACACACTATATATATAATAAGAGCAACCTAACCTAACTTAAACTAAATTCATGTTCCTCTCTTTATTTTCGTAGTTGCTATCATGCTGACGTACAGACGACAACGATGACGGACGTACAGCATGTTGAAAATAATTTTTTGTCATACTTTTTCAAAAACAGCTGTTTTCAATACAAACATTGAGATGTTAAGTTGTTCTTTTCAGTCCTAGGACCTAAAAACATCAGCTGAGATCGAGGTCATCGGCTGTTATTCGTTTATACGAATTAATTAACGATTATAAATCATCTATAAAAACAACCGATACTCTCCATTGTAAATAACCGTTAACAACTGTTATCATCGATTTGAAGGTAAATAGGTTATAATATTTTAGTTTTTGTGAAATTGTTTTCTTATATTATTTGCAGTATAACGAAACATATAGGTCATCACTAGGACCAAAAGAAGCGTTTCGATCCTCGCTCATTTTCTGGCCTCGGTTCCGCCTCTTTTAAACTTGAGCTTGTATTTAAAAGTTTCACGTTTGGTCCTAGTGATGAAATATATTATTTCGTTTTCCTGAGGTTTTGACTAGTTAACATTGGACTATTACGAAACTTACTTACTGGGGTAAATAAAAATCGATATGTGCCCTATCTGCAACAAATAATCTCAAGGGAATAAAACAACGGTGGTTCCACGCAATCAATCCATGTGTCGTTATTTGTACCTCATTACTCTACTTGTTCATAGATTACCTCTAGCGGTAAAACTGAGAAATATTACAGAGTAGAAGTACTTCTCGTTTGATTGATTTATGATTCTGTGGAGGAAAAGATTTGTCTAACAGGAAAGAGATTGTCAAGAGTTGTATCGAGCGTTTACAGCTTTCACTATTGATATATCGATGTTCAAAATATACGAGTTTAATTAATTAGAATTGAAGTTATAATGAATAAGAAAATTGTAATAGTTATGATCACACAAAGGGTTATGATACAATGTTATGAAGGGTTCGGTGTGAGGGGAAATACTTACCTCAAATTATTAGATTTACTTCTGCTATTTCATTTTACTTCAAAACAATATTTTCCTTTCTTTTTAGTTTATTTTTAACTTTTTTTAGTTTGTCATTGTTTCGAAAAATCTTGCATGTCACACTTATCTTAAAATGATCTCAAGTGATTTGTTAGAACTTGGTTTGAATTTACGCTCAGCCCGTTCCCTAAACATCTTCCGGTGTTGCACATTAATATAATAACAATTTTTACTTTTTACTACCACCCATAAAACAGACACTTTAACTTTGACGGTAGTGATTTGAATATATAACGTGTGATTAAGGGTGGTAGTACGAGATAAAAATGATTATATTGTGTATTTACATACAAAGCTTGTTGTTGCCTCTGTGTAGATGAAATCTGTTACATAACACACAGGGTGTTTGAAAAGGATGTATTAATTAAAAATTATTGTGGTGAAACTAATTTGTGCTATACCGCACAAAGAGACTTGTTATTCTATGCGCTCATAGATGGAATTTATTAAAAACCATACACTACGAAACCACTGGTTCTGTTGATGTCAGGAAGACCTTCATTTGTGTGAAGACGATGTTATTGTTGCTTAAATCTTACAATAACCCTGAGTAATGTGAATAGGTGTTAAGCATATTGCTCCACAACTTGATCTGAGTAACACAATTTGACTTTTCCTTATTAGAATTAGTTCAATTTTCATTGGATAAAGGTTGGATTGATAACTTTTTTGGAGTGAAGAAGCTCAACTAAATGGGTGCATAAACTATCAAAACTGCAGAATATGGTCTGTTAATAATCTTCACATAATGGGCTACATCATGTGAAGGTGACAGATTGTTTAGGTTTCTAAGGTAATTTCAATCTTAGAATATATTATTTAAATAGATTCAAATTATAGTAACCAAAAACAGTCAAAATCACAGGTCAACATTATTCGAATATTCTTTCAGACAAAGTGATATCAGAACTTCAAGAATATGATAATGAGAATATTATATTCTCGCATGATGGAGCATCTCCCCTCAGACTTGAATCATATGGTCTTCTAGCTCTGGGGTATTTGAAGGGTAACGTATAATACCTAAAACCGTTCAAGAGCTAAAGGATTCAATAGGTCAGAAAGTAACAGTGTATGCCATTGATAATATGAGGGACGCCGCCTGTTATCTACAGGATAGGTTACTACTTGGACATGAAGGTGGCCACATAGAACACTTGCGTGGAGTATTATTAAAACAATTTAGTTCAATATTTTAGTTTATGAAATCCCATTAGTTTTGAAAGTTAATAATGTATTATAGCTGATCGTATGTTAAAAATAAAAATACCCTGACAAATTAAAATTATAACTCACTTTTGAAAGATCCTGTACTTCTAAACAAAGGACTGTTTTAGACATTACTAAAAGTATTTATAGAATTTATATTCACTATTAACATTTTATTTATACAATGAACTATTTATTTAGACTAATACTTGTAATATGTTTCAATGGCTAAGTATTCATCCTCAGTTGTTAGATGCACACAACTCCACTTGACACTAACTGGTAAGGTCAACACTTTACACACGTAATAAATGGTAAGCTATATAGCCAAGGTTTCAAGTTCAATGCCATCACGATATTTTGATTGATATGAGCTTCTTAATAGATAATATGCAGTGCCTTAATCAAGTTATATATCAATAATTTATTCCTAATTCTTTACTAATTAATGGATAAAAGAACTAGACACTGAAATTGTAACCTCATCTGCCCATACATAAAAAATAATAATAATAAAAAAAATTATATATTATAGGAGGAATCATATATACAATAGGAACATCATAGGAGGGTTTGCATGCAAGTGACAATATATGATGATAAGTGAGTCATTGGACCGTCGTATTTTGTATATAAGGAGTGTATTTGTAGAAAATGTGTTTTCTTTTGTTTGGTGGATGAAAAATGTTTCAAAACAGCTAATAATGAACTGTATTTTGTTTTAATGAATTTTCGAAGAAAGAAGTATGTTTTAATGCAAGGGTTCGATTCATAACAAAATTTGTAATTAAACTGGTTAAAAAAAAACAAAGACATTTTATGCTCTTAACATTCATGAATTTTATTAAATCATTAATCCTCATTAATCTCGGTTAAATAAACCTGATATCGTAGGTTTAAGTAGGATGATGTAACTACGTCAGTACAATTTGTTTTCTATAGTAGTTACAATATTAACTGTAATAAATTAATATGCACATACACGTGTTTTAACTACTTTATTACAACTTAGATTGTTATAAACAAGAGTTAAAATAAATTACCAAAGAGCCATTAAAACCCCGCTATATATTACAAGTAAAGTACTGTTGTCTTAATAACTTTTAAACTTTACTCAGTGTTCTTAGAAGTAAAAGTAGGCTATAAGGTACAAGTAATGTAATAAATCAAAACTATTGTAGGCTACTGTTGAAGACAACGTCAATTAATTATGTCTTTAACTTTCGTACCATTACTCTATTTACAAAAATTCTTCCTCTTTTGTTGAAATGTTCAAATATAAATAAATATAAATATTTAAAGGTCAAAATGTTTCTTTCTCTTAAATCTGACTGAAATAAATAAAATAATAAATTTGAATAATAGTACAAACTGTCAAAAAAGCAGTAATAAATTACGATAAAAGCACAATCCCGTTTTGTGGTAAATTTTGTTATTTATATAATTTATAATCTAATATATATCAGAGCAATATCAGTTTATTTAGTGTCATGGTTTTATAAAAATATATTATTTGTTTATTTTTGCAAAGGAGAATGTAAATATTTCATCATCGAATGACAGAGCAAGTTCCTAATGATAAACAAACTGTTAAATATATTTCGAAACTAGGCTATTAACTATGTAATGTAAGATAGAGAATAGTTTAGAAGTGTGTTAGTCTACCTATTTTATTAATTTTCAAAACTTCTCTCCATTTTGAGAGGTGAGAAGAGCAACTTAACAATTGTAATTAGTAACACACACTTTGTAACAAGTCATTTTGATGGTCTCCTAAAAAACAGAAAATGGGAGAAACAAAATGACAAAATTAGTTTGTATAAATAATTAACCACCAACAACATTTTCATTCAGTAACTAAAGTTTAAATTATAGTCACCAAAGAACCACACGAATGAGAGAGAGATTTTATTTGATTTTAAATCAATCTTCAAATAATACAAGTTAGCCAGGGCAGTAAATTAATTAAATTGGGCAGATATTTACTAAAATAAATAAAATAAAAGAAATTACAATAAAATTAAACTCATAAATAATTCAGACTAATAACAATTTTGATACCGTACACTTTTTGTTTCTTTTTTTTTATTGTTGAGGAAGCATTGTATAATCTTATTAGATTGTTTTTAATTGTTATTGTGATTTATTTCAAGTATTTTCATTTGTTTAGGTTAAGAAATATTGCAGTTTATTTCATTTGTTAGATTAAGGAATTAGACTATTGCTGTAATTAAATAAGTGCATCCTTACCAAATCAAAATTAATTGTGAAAAATTATTATAATAATAGAAAAGAAAGAGATTGTAACAATAAAAAGTCATTTGTATTTAAAAACCAGAGCGTGTTTGTTATAATATTTTATGTGAGTTATAAAAAAATGAATGAAATAAAAACATACTGTATATTATGCAATATTTGCGTCGATCCCAAACTCTATTTACTTTCAAAAATTAAAGTGCTTATAAAAGGGAAAAGTTTTTATATGTTATACTTAAATCGGATCATAAATAGTTACTAATTTTCTGTATTTTACTCTGTTAGTGACTTAATAAAATAAAATCCTTATTTATTCCCTTGTTGTAGTACTGAGTTATAGGTTTAATGGATTTCTAAGTTCTATACTTTGGTCATAAGCAGATACTCGCATATTTCCCTTGGCCAAGCATTATTCTCGATTGTTTGGCGCCCACCATCGACATTATGACGCATCATTCAATTTGTAAATTGAGTTTCTACAAGAAAACCCAACGTTTCCCTCTTTGTAGTTGTATATTCTCCTGTAGGCTGTATTCAGAGGCCTGGTGGCCAAAACCCGTTGTAGCCTTGCAAAATCTTGAGTAAAAGCCATCCAGGAATCTCGCTTTACCTTTCTAATCGCTTTACCATACTTGGTAAAAGCTATGTGATATCCCCTCTACCTCTGGCTTTCATTTTCTTTATTGAAAAGACTTCGAATGCGCTGTAGATCCTTGTTCCAGCATTTTGACCTATTGTTAAACCTGATCTTTCTTTGCTCACAAGAGCTTAAATCGCTCAACTTTGAAGCCGGATTTTGCCCGACGAGCATGCCGACTAAGGCTTCAGGGCCCAGGCTCGAGAGCTGACTAGGTCTTAAGATCACCTACGTCGCCTTCAAGTCCTCCGCCCTGTCGCCAACCTGCAAGCCCCCGACTCCATCCATCTCCAAGCTCACCACTGAACTTAACAGCCATTCTTTAGTAAATTCGTCGGGGCAGGCTACAACAATCACGCCCCTCTCCATGTAATAACTAGAACCCTAAGAAGCATTTTTATTTTTGTACCAGTAAATCCTGTCTTGAAATTATTATGATATAGTGTTGGATATATTTTGTTTTGTTAGGTTTTGTTTTATCTGTTTAATTTTATTTCATCTTTTTATTTTATTTTATCTACTTGCTTTTGTATCTAACAAAGTTCTAACTAGTTCGAAAGGATTACTTTTTATTTAAAAAAAAATTTAAAAGGATAAAATAAAGCAAAAGCTTAAAGTTTCAAATATGTAATAGTATAAATGAGCTACAATCAGTTGCCCGACGATGCCGCAAGGTGAAACAATTGTAGCTCATTTATACTGTTAAATATTTGAAACTTTAAGCTTTTGCTTTATTTTATCCTTGAATATGGAGTTTCAACAAGAAATATCTGCTATTACATTAAAATTTTTAAAATTTTATTTTATTATTATTATTTTTAAGGGAATACAGAAGGGAATACAATATTGTAAAGTAAAGATTAAATATATATATATATATATATATATATATATATATATATATATATATTCTCGTAATTAGAGTCATCTCCTACTATTTTAAACTTATAAGCAAATTCTTTCAACATCTGTGTTTTCTATTGTTATTTCATGTTAAAAGAGTCGACTAGAGTAACTGTGAATAATAACATTATCACGAAACGTGGGCGCTAAAATGAAGGCTATTTTGATACCAGAAAACTGAAATTAACTGTCGCATTTCACTCTGGGAGGCGTTTTTTTTAAGGTTAGATTTACTACCGTTCCCTAATTATGAAAAATGGTGACGTGGGACTATATTAAGATAAAGTATCTTAAACATTCTCTTTTAATAAGATGTTCACTTAAAATACTTTAAATAATTAGGTGATGTAGAACCAACATATTTTTTAGTTTAGTATAAGAACTCTTTTTTTTAAATTGGAGTAAAATTATGAAAGTGTTTGATGAATGAATAAAATTTGTGGAAGTTTGCTATCCTTTTTGTAATTACTGAAAAAAAAAAAAAAAAAAAAAAAAAACTTCCATCAACGAGAAAACGTTTCATAGACTATGTTGTTATCATCAGTTACTGTCAGTACACAAAAATACATATACTTCTATGGTAGATTAGACAACCCTTATAGCGAATGGAGACAAATAGCTAGTTGCTTTATTTTCATGATTACCTATTTGAAGAAGTTATAAAGTATTGAATGAGTGTTCCGTTTGTTTTTACGGGTTATATATTTTCTTGTTGTTTAAAGGCAACGTCACGTCAAGGCGAAACAATTGTAGCTTTTTATATTATTAAATATTTAGAAACTCTAAGCTTTATTGCTTTATTTTATCCTTGAATTTCTAATATCGATACTGTTACTAGTTTATATATTATCGACGTAAATATTTTAGGAATCGAGATATAACGCTGCAAAATGAATATAAATATTGACTGTAGCACAAATAATTGGAAGTTTAAAGTTCTGTCGCTGCATTTAGGTTGTCGATAACTTTGTACAACCACAAGTAATGTTTTTAAATTACTATCAATATTCGCGATCTTAGCTGGATCTACATCGTTTAAGGTTCCGTATGTAAAACCAAGGAACCGTAAAATTTCATGCGCGTGTCTGTCCGTCTATCTGTTTGTAGGTCGCAATCAGTCTACACAAAGAAAACTATAAATCCTATATATTTTAAACTTTGCATTGATATTATTTGTATTGTTAGTCTATAATATAGAGAAAAAATATAGCAGTACAAAAAGTTAACTTGGGGTAGTTACGGGGCAAAAAGATAGAGTTGACAAACATTTCTTATTTAAATAATATGTGTGCAGTTTCAAATAAAACTAGAAGTTATTCTAATTACGAATATTTATTTGACAAAAAGTTATTTGGATATCACATATTGTAGATTTCTCAACTTTGTTCAACCACACAATGAGTGGATTATAAGTTTTAAAAGCATTGTGAGACAAACAATTCAAAAGGTGGATTGTATTTTCATTGATTTCTCTTCATTATGGCATGTAGGTAAAATCAAGGACACTTATAATTTCACTCGAGTCTGTCTGCCTCTAAGTCGTAACCAGTCTATACAGACAAGATTATAAATCTTATATATTTCAAACTGTTCATTTCCATTCTTTCTAATTTTTCACATACAGGATATAGGAAAAATATAGCGGTAATAAAAAAGTCTTTTGTAGTTAAGAAGTAAAATCTATCTAGTTGAAAAATAATTTTTTCTAAAAGTATGTGTGTGGATTCAAATAAAACTAGAAGTTATTCTGATTACGAATATGTATGTTTATTTGGCGATAAAATTAATATGTTGGCGGTAGGCCGCTTAAAAACTTTGATTTATAAAAACGCCTACGGACTCTAAATCGTGTGGTTTTAGTCGTGAGAGTTTTTAGGGGGGAACATATAATATGACGAATCAAGAAGTTAGTGTACATGAGTGTTGAAGAGATTAGGATGGACAGAACAAAGAATAATAGTTTAAAGTGGTTTGGCCGGATGACAAGATTCGGAGAATCTCCAGTGAAATTATCCAGGACGAAGAAGGAAATTTTATGTAAAGAAGAATTTGTAAAAAAAATTGGTAATGAATTTATTAGTATTAGGGGATTGACACTCTGGATGCATGATAAATTAAACGATATTAGTTATATAAACCCTGTAGTAATAACACTTGTGGAATCTGAAAAATAAAAAAAGAACACAATTTTCTACAATAAGCACTTTATTCAAGACAACGTTTCATTACAGTCATCATCTTTAGTTTTGCATTTACACAAATATTATTGGCACTGAAGTGCAATTAGGAAGGCAAATTCCTTGAACTGTTGTTAAACTAATGCAATAGCCAATTCAGTTTCAATAAAATTTGAGTGCATTTAACATATGAGGATGACAATTAGTCATTGAAACAGATAAATTAGGGCATTGTATTTTCTTTCATTTGATGATAAAGAATTACTTCTACTTTCACGCATGTAAAATGAATTAGAATTGTAAACAATTAAGTTCTTAAATCTGTTTCAAAGCTGTATAATGAATTGTTATAAATTAACAACGTTTTGAAAGCTATTTTATTCTTCTTTTGTCTACAAAATGGATATTACAGAGATGAGTAACCTTATTTGATTAATGTACCCAACAAATTAAACTTGCACATAGATTATCTAGCTGAATAATTCTCATAGTAAACCACATTAACTTGCTGCAACCACACGCTGACATATTTGTCTATAAATCAATGCATGTGTTTTAGAGATCAAGATTAATTGACTTTGCTGTTGGAGACTACTTTATGACGATAGTTTAATAACAAATGTATTTACATGATATAATTTAATATAACTAATAACACTAAATGTTAATAGAAAGTCATAAACTGTATTACAAAGCGGCAGTTTCTTTACTGATCTCAACAACTATACTACCGATTTATATTGACATTTCGTTCGTAATTAGAAGAAACCCAGTTTAGAACCAACTGGAGCACTATACTTTACTCCACGTAAGCAGTTTTTAGTTGGGAATAAATTTTATCGAACGAAAATGACACTGCAGCTAGCGTCAGATTATATAACTATTTCAGAAGTCTTTCAATCAATTGCGATATACGATTCTTTTTGCTTGATTGATCAGTGCTCTATGTTTTATTTTTTACCCAAATCTCCGATATTAGTGTATAAACGAGGTACAATTTGCTCTGATATAGTATTTTAGAGAAATCTTCAATAATTACCATCTAGAGTTTGTACTTCATATTTTAGTTACACATACCATTTGAATTATTTGTAGAATAAAAAGAAATTGAAAGAGATAAAATATTATACTTGTATTTATTATTATTATTTTTTTACTATATGAAAGATGAAAAGTGATTTAATATAGATTTAACAAATATTTTTTCTTTATCTAACTCAAATGATCCCTAAGTGTTACTATATAAATTTAATTTGGTTTATGTAAGATTTAATGTGTAAATTATAAAAAAATCACTTATACCGGCGAAACGCAGGAGCAAGTTTTTTTTATAACTCACTCACGAGACTGAGCGAAACTTATTGAAATGGTACAAACTTAATCAGGTGTTATTAATTTTCTCTCTACCCTTGACAATACACGTTTTTGTACAAATTATACATACTAATTTAAATAAAACTAAGTCAATACATATTTTAATATGACTTATCATTTTTAACATTATCAATGTAATCAAAACACAGAAATTGTCCTCATTTGCAATAATAAATATTAAAGGTCATATAAAAAAATTAAAAAAATCATCGATCGTATAAAACGCGTTATCTACCAGCAACTGTTAGATTTATCTCAGATTTAAATGGTTGTATCTCCATTGTTTCTTCAAATGTTTGTTGAAGAAATGGACTCTATTTTAAGGTGAATTGTTTTAAAACCCATTGACCTGTACTTATATCCTTCGAAATGAGGTATACTAGGGGTTAATATTTGTGAGCATTAATATAATAAACCGATAAGCTCTTGCACTTATATATAAAATAAGTCCAATAATGTATATAAAAAGAAAAGTTGGAAAATTAGTGTTTAAAAATATGTCTATATAGATCAGGCCGTCTCAACTGAGAACAAAATTCGAATTGCTTGCTTATATAATATATATATATATATATATATATATATATATATATATATATATATATATATATTATTGATTAAGGGGCGAAAAACATTAGTGTCTTCATCTACTGCTTGCTTTTATAAGGACTTGAGTATATAGTTTCACTCTATTTGGCTATCCCATCGTTACGTTGGGATAAAAACAGATTTCAAACCTAAGATTTGTGTCGTTAACAAACAGTGTAAGCGTCAACTTTACTTGTAAATCTATAATAAGAAGACTAAACAACACTGGGCCCTGAATAGAACCCTATATCATAATTTTAGAAAACAGTTGTTAACTGGTTTTCTGTTAGTTATGCAACATAATCTAGTCAAGTCTTGATTTAAAAAATATAATAAAAATAAAATAATAATAATATTTCTACAAAAATATAATTACTTATATAGTACTTGTTGCTGCCCAACCAAAGATGTTAATGGGAATTATTTTAATTGAAAACTGAATTGACTTTCCAGTTTAAATCAATATTGGTTTTGAGAAATGATTTGTCTTGTTTAGGGTGTTTAGACGTGTAAAAACAATGTTCACACAAACTTATCTCGTTTTTAACTGCTCCACAAACAATTCATCTTCACAGGCAATATTTTTTCAGTAGAGACTGGAAATACGGCTGGAAAAGTAAGTTAAGTAAAGATTGACTAAATTTAGATCAAAATAGAACAGATCTAGTTTTTTAACTAGTTTAACTCTAATTTGGTAGTGCGATCAGTATTCATATTGCGTAGAATACCAGCTCATATACTAGTATGACTCTCTGGTGAATGCATAAGTTCTATACCACGATCCACCCTGAAAGAAGAAGTATGTATGTTATCTAGACATCAATACCATACGTTTATTGTAATTGTGCAATAACTATTTACTTTCACCAGTTTTAACAACTTTAACAATGGTTATTAATTTATAATATGTATGATAAACCCACTGGGGTCATGTTATTTTTCATTATTGTTAATTTCACTTAGATGATACCTTGACGACATGGAAATTACTAAATTCAAAATATTTACCAATCCTTCTCTTTTGCTTTTTTTCCGTACTTCTAACATTCTCCTAATTTTTATGTCTTCAGTTGTCCTTTTTCAGAACGTATAAACATAATAATATTAAGCTGTTTGTTTTTATTTACAGTTTAATTATACATATTATAAATTCAATATGGTTTATTAACTTTTCCTTGCATTTCTTTTGATCCTGTTTCTTTTTCTATGTCAGGAAATACTTTCAAGTTGTATTATGATTGCTTCTATCTAGGAATTGAGGAAACTGCACCAGTGGTTGAAAATTAGGTCTATTTTGTTTAACCAATTGTACAGTGTTTCATGTATCCTTCCGCTTTCTACAATAGTCACTAGAAGATTACTTGCTGACCTATTTCGCTACAGTTTTGACACTTAAAAAAATTCTTATTCCACTTATCTTAGTTTTAAATCTACTATTAAAAAACTAAGGTGGTTGTTAAAGTATTTATTGGTATATGGACTGTTTAATACTAATCCCCGTATAGGCCTGCTAAACAAAATACATTTTTAATTATTACAATTCTTGTACACATTCCTAAATGGGTTTGTTCATATATTAGCAGTAAGAAATAATGTTGGATGATGTTAAGTACAATTTAATAAATTTGACTCAAGTACTTTATACAACGTTTAAACTGTAAATCAGTGTTTTCAGAGGTAAAAGCTTAGAGTTAAAGTAATGAAATAAAACTTTTACATTAGAGAAACTTTGTTAATTACCAGGTTAACTTTAAACGATATAACACAGTTTCCATACCTATAATTATACTTTTATTTTATACGTTATTGTGTGTAATAAATATAACTTATTCAATATTTTGAAATAGTAGAATATTGTAAAAATATATTTGAAGAAACTTTAAACTCTTTAATTGTAAATGGACAATATATTCAGCAAACTCTCTAATTTGTACATAAATAATAATAGAAATAAATTTGAAGTATTTTGATATTTGGTTGACAAAAATTAATTTTAAGTCGATAGTGTTATGTTGTGTACAGACCTCGCAAGATTTTCATGCATAAAAATAATAGTTTTCTTAATAATTAGAAGAGTGGAACACTGTCGCGTTCCTTAATCAAACCTCTACTCGCTTCACGCGTGTCGTCAATATTTTTGGCTCTATTTTTTAATAATTAAATAAACATTTTTCTATTTTCCCTCGTTATATAAACACGATGATATTTGATTAAAATATAAATTTTAACGGGGCTGACAAAATTCATTTTATTTTGTTTCTCAATTAATCAAGAGCAACAATTAATTGTCCAAATTATTTCGGAGATAATATAGATAATGAAATCAATAGAAATTATTTTGAAACAATAGTCGTTATACAATAGTACAATATGACCATTGTTTTGTTTCCAATAATTATTACAAAATCGAAACTTTTGGAGACAGTTGCTAATACGCTTTCTGTTTTTGAAGTTAATAAAATTATGTATTGTTAATTCAGATAATTGCTATCATTTGTGTATTTAAAACCAATACACGACGTTTCTATATTATAGATTAAGTCGTTACCAAGTGATGATAACTTGTACATAATGAACTTAAATCTCAGTGTCTGGAAATATAAGATTTGTCAAATGATAACGATAGTTGATCTACCCTCTTAAAACTTCTTGTACTATTTTTATACACAAATTATAACAAATATCGGAATATGTTTATTCCTAAAACAATACTTCCTTGAGATTTTGGAAGAATAGGCCTACATTTGAGCAAAATTTGTTCAATAAAGTTGGAGCCGATTGTAATGAAATTAAGTTTTTATATCACCATGTGACTTTCATTTCTTACTGAATTTGTTGCGGTTTCTTGTCTGTCAGAGCAATTATGACAACGACTAAGTCAGAAGAACTGTGCAACATATCTCCGTCGTAACAGCCAGTATCATTCTAGGAAGTTGATATCCAGAAATTGGTTCAACTGTGACAATATTGGTGGACATTTTTGTGAGAAAGTATGGACTTTGTTTAATAATAAATCTGTTTAAAATTAAATGGTAATTATATTTTAATAGTTAAAAGATAATAATTTTCAAATAAGTCTCGTACCTACATATGTGTATATTACACACACTTTGAGAAGAAATACTTTAGAGGTAGGATCGGTGAACGGTTCAATGAGGGAGAAATTAAGATTAACATTACGCAGTAAGCTTAGTTATAAATGTCCTTACATTCTTAAATGTAAATATTCTCAAAAAGTTAGTACCTCTCATTCATTATTATTCAGGATAATTAATTGTTGCATAACTTTAAGTGAAAAGTGTATAAATATTACAATTCAGATTAACTTAAAGAGATTCAGTATTTTGTCTATAAAATTTTGAACGTTTAACTTTTTAATCACTCCTGCTTTTCAAGAGCTTTATCCACCTCTTAACTCCAGGGATTACGAATTTCTACTTTTTCCGTTTTCAAATTGTTATTATTTTAATAACAGATTTCATTCTGAGATTCAACATCTCTCCTGCATTTAGGATTATGGTAATATTTTATTTTTTAGGAGATTCTATTTTTTGTAAATATTCTCTCCAGTTTTGTTTGTTTTATTCAACTTGTTGACTTCGGTTATAATATTTATTTTTCCCGTATTTCTTAATTGCATACTTTAAAATTTTTACGATAGATTTCTTAGTTCTGCTCCAAATTTTCAAAATTATATACCGTATCTTAACGTCACAGAAAGTTAGATTAGAAAAAGTAATAAGGTTGTTAAAAAATAATATCTATTTTAAGATTCCCTGAGCCCGAAAAAATATTTTGTTGAAATGATGTCTGTTGTTTGTGTGGTGCGTTACAGATAAAACGTTAGAGAATTAGATCAAATTTGTTAGTGGAAATATTTTGTTCACATATTGAAACGTTTTTTGGTTACTCAAAAGTTAGAGAAGTTACTATAAAACAAAACATGAAATACAGCTAACGATTATTGTGACAAAATGTAGCCTTAAACACCCAAATAAATTATTAGTAAAGTAATAATTTTACTCTCCATCTCTCTCAAAATAAGTGAAATTGCCAAAAAATGGGAAATGAATTTACAATTTTGTTATTTGAGCATACTGATTTGTGCTATATGTCTTAATAATTCACTTTTACATTCGGTTAGTGATGTATCATTGAGTTCAGAACCGATAGTTGAGCGGGATCTACATATTTGCCTTGCCTTTCGACAGAGAACAGCTGATCGGAATAGTAGCTATCTTGATCAGACCACGCTAGTCAAACTAGGAAAAAGTATTCCGTCCGTACTCGCAGACTGACGTGTGTGTTACGGTTGTGTCGTGTTAATTTTTCGTTTGCATATTTAATTTTAAATTACGCCATGGCTGCTTAAATATCCGGGGCCACGTCGTTGGGAGTTTTACCGGAAGTCTAATCGCCAAAACATGCAAGTTAATTTAATATTTAAACGAAAGAAGTTTGACAATGGGGAACGCACAGCTCCACTCAATAGATAGGTGAGTGCATATTTAATAATTAGTTTTAAAATAATTAAATTAATCTCTTCAGAGTTCGGTAGTTTATTGATGTATGGGCGGACGTGCGGTGAGTGTTTGAAATATCAAAATCGGCTAGAGCCAAAGCGGTAAGTTATCCAAAAGGTAGAAACGTTGCCGACACAATTTGGTTATTTTTTGACCTGTACCTTTCCTACCGGCAGTCGGAATTTTCGTGAAATGGAGATCGATTGGTATTATTTGTTCTTGTTATTTAGTACATTAAAATGTGTACACAATCATTTGAAATACTATAAAAAGATAGTAGAATCAACTTTGCATAAAATTAAAATTGCAGTTGTTTAATAATGTCTACAAACAATTTCTGACCCTTAAATTATAGTTTATTATTAGTTTCTAAAATTAGTTAAATAGGTTGTGCTTTTTACTTACGATAAAAGAGTAGAAGTAAAAGACATATAGAATGGATAAAGCGAATCATCTGAAGGGAAGTCATATCGTAACATTCGCACATTAACAAATGTAAAAATATAAATATAATTGAATTAACATTTGTATTCATGCTATTTAGCACAGAAGAATCAGCTAATATAATGTATAAAAATGAAATATTGATAATGATACTGTAAAAACATTGAACATAAACATAACATTTTAATTATGTCTAATGTACAAACATTAATTATTAATAATTATACTTATAATTATTGGCTAGATAAGATCTTACCAATAAGTTAATATTATCAGTTAAAAATTGTTTTACTCATTTTAAAATAAAGACACTAACTTGTTCATAATGTAATATAAAGCCAATCTTTTACTTAAATAATTTAAATATATATCTACCAAATTCTCTTGGTTCTGTTTAAGAACTTTAACACTTCAAATTTGTAACAATTAGTTCCTTCTGAAGGATTCTCCATTCAAGCAAGACTTTCAGACAATGTAGTAATTAAATGCATCTGGTATCTCAAAGACTGAAACTTTTGTTAAAAGGATTTTATACTGTGTCATCTTTTCTAATGTATTTTGCATTCAGAGATTTGCGTTGCAATGTTGGTAGACTGTCATACTTATCATCGGTATATACTGTATCAAAACTGGTAACAAACACAAAATATTGTACATATTCACAATATTTGGCTTTTAGTAAATATATGTTTATTAAACGTTACTTTAAAACAGTTTTAATGGAGTCTAATTTTTTTTCTCTTCTATTTTATTATTTTTTTTTTTTCAAAACTGATTTATGGCAAAGCAAAAGTTTATAACAAAATTTGTTCTGAGATGCATTTTTTGGTACCAGGTCACAATTAAATCTTAAAATAATAAATTACCTTGTATGTTCCGTCTTATCACTTAAGTCGAAATATTATGACATGTTTCAGAGTCGTAACTCCATCATCAGATATCTGTTTAATTGAAAGATAACCTCACCATTACCAACTAATTGCACAAACAGGAAGTGGAAGAGTTACTGTTGCTATTGCAGACCGTATTAGAACAATTTACTCCATTCTTCAAAATAGCTTACACACCCAGGTAGACGCTTTCAGGACTATTAGCTGAGATATATTTGAATCACTATGAAAATAAACACTTGCTATTATCTAATCATAACAAGTACCAACAAAATATCATATTCTACTGTCGTTATAGCAACGAGAAGTTCGAAGTTTTTAACGGTTCTAACAGACAAGCCGTCAGCTTAGTAAATTATATGAATAATATCAACCCAAAAATCCAGTTCACGCTAAAAACAGAGACTAACACACAACTCAATTTCCTCCTCTTAACCATTATAAAAGGCATAGATTATAAAATATACCGCAAGCCCACCACAAAAGACATCGCTGTTGATGCTCAATCACATTATCCCTGCTCTCGAAAAATGGAAGCTTTCCATTGCTTCATACATAACTTACCACTGTCCAACTGAACAAAAAACTACCATAGTGAAATCAACATAAACAAATATATAGCCGAAGCCAACAGGTACAATAACACATCAATAGTCAAGCTGATCAAAAACCACAATAATAAGTTAAATAGAAAACACACTAAAATATACACAACTAGGGTTAATAAGTAGATTTCCTGAAAATACACCAACCTCTTGCCCAACGTCTTAAAGAACATATTCAAAAAACACAACATCTCTCTCTCTCTCTCTCTCTCTCTCTCTCTCTCTCTCTCTCTCTCTCTCTCTCTCTCTCTCTCTCTCTCTCTCTCTCTCTCTCTCTCTCTCTCTCTCTCTCTCTCTCTCTCTCTCTCTCTCTCTCTCTCTCTCTCTCTCTCTCTCTCTCTCTCTCTCTCTCTCTCTCTCTCTCTCTCTCTCTCTCTCTCTCTCTCTCTCTCTCTTTGGGGTTAGGTGGTAGAGAGGACTATACAGTCCTAACCTCGCCCCTAAATAAAGGCAAATCAAATCAAATCAAATCAAATCAATCTCTCTCTCTCTCTCTCTCTCTCTCTCTCTCTCTCTCTCGTTCCGTACAAACAATTGTATATATTCTTCTTTTAAGCGTAGAACTGATACCCCTATGGAAAAAAAGTCCCGATTATACTTAATAAATTGTCCAGATTGCAACAAAATATTATATAGGTAAAAACGGGAGAACGTTTAAAGACCGATATAGAGAACATCTCCCAAGTAATAAATCCAACATTACCAAGTCCAATTAAGCACGCCACCTCACAGAAAATAACCATACACCGGGCGACTTCCATTCTAGTGTAGAGGCCATACATTTGTGTAGAAAGGGCAGGATAATGAATGCTAACGAAGAGTTTGAAATTTACAGAGTTAAAAATAAACCAGACACAATTTGAACGATCAGCTTTCATTCCAGTCCCAATATCTGTACGATACAGCCCTCAACCACTTTTCGAAGGTAAACAGAGATAAACATCGGTAGGACTCATCGATTATACCGACAGTACTTCGCCGGACATTCCAGGGTGTACACCTGGTGAAAGATATGATTGTTTTAATTAATTTTTGTGTTAGTGTTAGTATTATTGTAAACATTTGAATGTACGACGATCTCTTGAGAGTGAACAATTAAACAGATATCTGGTGATGGAGTTACGATTCCGAAACGTGTCATAATATAAAAATCTATTGAAGTAACAATAACATATATTAATTGTATGCATTTACCCAAATTAATAATAAATTGTGCAAAACATTACACAAACCTTACTCCTCCTTAAAACCAAATAAAACTATTCACCAACAAAATTGTCAGTTCGGTAGTTGTCATTCATACAAAAAATTAACAATGGACGTCGTTAAAAAAAATTAAATAGAGACATATACGTTTCCTTGACGCATATGATTAAAATCAAGCTTTAAAGACAGCTGTTGAGGCTGATTTATTTTAATTTTTTTGTCAATTTATCTTGAACTGTAATACTTTTTACACAGGTTTTGGTCATTAATCTTCAAATTTCTCTAAAATTTGAACAATAGGTAGAGCCAATTTCGGGAAATTACGTTTCTTATACCAGATCTATGGCATATTTTTGTTTTCTTACAAATAACTCAGGAACCGGAATTTTTGAAAAATGACCTTCGTGACCTTTTGTTTCGGTTATTAGATCCTGTACTTGACTAAAATTTGATCTAAATCGTTAAGACCAATTTTGATAAAATCCCATTTTTGTGGTTTTTTATAGTAGCTACCACTAAATATTTTGGGTTAAATGATTTATCTTTTTCCTTAGGATGACGGTAGTGTTATTTATTTATCTTTCTTAGTATTATTTATCGATAACTTTAAACGTGCAATGAAAGTTGTTTAATTTTAATGCAATTTCAAAATCATCACTTTTTTCAAAATCGAACTTCGGATAAGAGAAAGGACGCGTCTCCTTGAATTTAACTACCAATTTTTCCAATAAAGTTTTAACTTGTACTTAGTAGTACGATGTGAAAAAAATCGTATTTTTATATAATTTACAACTCTTAAATCATTGGAAAAACAAATGGTTTTTGAAAATTTAAATATTAAATAGATCCCATTTTACAAAAAAAAACTTAAATAGTTTTGTTTTTATTTGATATAAATTTAAAATTTTTTTTTTCATCAATGTAAGTGAACAACTCCAAAGATTTTAATTTATAATATTACACAGTAAAGAGGACAGAGTGAAAACAAACCATTTCTCAATACATTGTTTATAAAGAGTTTAATTCCATAGGTTGTACCTTATCATCTTCTAAGTATTAATCATTCTTAATCCAACGCCCTGTATATTTGATCAAAATACTGAAATTAGATGTTACTCTATAAGTTTGGATAATTATTAGGAAATCTAAGCCCAAAATGTTCCTAATAAGCTACTATAATATTGTTAATTAACTTAAATAACTGTTGCATGATGTAATGACAGGAGGCATAATGAAACAAGGAGGCATATGATTTAGCAAACTTTAATGAAGGAAGATCATCAGTGGTTGCTTATATAAGACTACTCGTGGTGTGGGATAGAAATAGATTGCATGTACTGACTGTAGACATGCAAGGCGACGGGTGAGTTGACCTGATTACGATGGGGGAAAAGCGTTCATTAGGTTAAACATAAGGGATACGAGGATTACGATTAGTCTTTTAGAGTGGATTGTTCATTGTCTCCTAAAAAAGCCCTCTAACTAATCTTGAAATGTGATATCTATTCAACGTTTTTGAAAATGTAATCCTTTTATGAGCGTATCATCCTGAAATATAATATTCGTGTTGCGTCCTTTCATGCAACCCAAACATTGACTTAGATGACTGATTCGCCATGTATACACATCGATCTTCAAACCCACAGTCAGAGATACAAGTGCTGGTATATATAGTTAAAATTTTAGAGTATCATAACCGAAGGAACACAAAGAATTAATTTCAATGAAGAAGGTGGCCTTGACAAAGGCCTCTAAAAACCCCTTTAAGTAAGAAAATATAATTTTTTTTTAAACTTACAGTCGTTTATCAGTGCCATCTATGGCAGTACACTAAAATACATGACGAAAACGAGGATTGGGACTTGACATGGCATGATACATCGCGATAGTACAACTCATTCCTGATCATGCTAGCGAGACAGACGCCCTAGTACTACTAGTACTAGAAGGATCAGTGTTCCCCCATATTTCAACTGAAGTCTCACTAGCATGTGCCAAGGCAAGAATAAACACAACAGTACTCTCATCCAATGTCTAAAAAGAACGATCCCCATCGCAGTTAACTGGGAAGCAATGTGAACAGGTGATACTCAAATTGCTAAACTAAAAAATAAACCAAGCGCAGAGACCGTTGTGGAATTCAAATTCCTAACTGAATACGTCTACATTTTGTATACTCAACTTCCCAGACGTGGAATCACAAACTGAGATGTCAAACTGCTCTCATTTTGACAAACTCAGACTTTGACAAACTGAGCCTCTTAATTTTGTAGCCCAGTAGATTAGTACTGCTTACGAGTTTTAATAGTTCCCTCTCTAACTTGTCCATTGAGGAGTCACCAGGAGTTTGGAAGCCAATAAACAATATAACTCTTATTAGCAAGAGCTTCACAATCAAAGTAAGTGCACTGCGGTCTCCTCACCTCCATCGCACTGTTTACTCTCAGTTTCTTCGTGGTATGCTCCTAACCTGTATAAGTGCATCCTCAGACCACAGGATCACGTTTCAAGTCCAGTCTATGGGAGTGTTAGTAAACGTTCGGAGGTTCCAACTTTGGTGAAGTTTGATGAAATATACTCGGTTTTACAAAACCATTGGAAAAGTTTGTAATCAAAATAATCTGTATGTTAATTTTAAAAGGTTACTGATTTATAAAATGGATTTTTAATGATTCTTTTCCACCTGGATGGCACGGTGCAACACTTTCAAATAGCTCATATTTAATATTCAACCATTGTTGATGAAACTTGTATTAACGGACAAATATAAGATATTACTACAAAACAAAATTGTTAAAAACATAACCTTAAAATGAAAAAAAATCAGCAATATTAACTCTAGGAATTGGAATTTAGCAGGTAATCAGGTAAAAATAAATATATTCTTCACATAATACTTAATAGTTCACATAATATTCTTCACATAATAGTGATAGCCTTATAATGCATTTTGTACATTTGGTGATCTATACCAAGATCGAAGTCGGCAAACGAGCGCTTACACCTTAAAAATTCATGCGTCTTACCATGTCAGCAAATCAGTCACATATCTATGGAATGATAGAAATGTATTCGTAAACAAGTTATTTAATGCAAAGTTGAACTTCTAAAAGAAACTCGTAGAAGAACGCAGCTGTAAATAAAAAGTAGTAAAAATAAATGTAAACGCCTCCCATAAAACTCATCAGTAAAGAAGACTTCCAGATGTCTGTTCTGAAAATAAACAAAGAATTGTGAGCTTGCGATTAATGTCTGCCACCAAGAAATAATATTTTATAACAGTAAATATTAAGTGTATTATATTCTTAAATATATGTGTGGGCAGTAAAGGAAATGCCATTTTCACAAGATAATTAATTATTGCGGTGTCTGTGAGATGTTTTCAACTCGGATAAAAGTAGAACCTTGATTTGTTTAGAACTTGCCATTATCTTGCACGATTATGCAATGTTGTTGGACTCAAAATAGCACGGTTTTAAATTATCTTTTGTTATTTTTTGAATTCACCAATTTTGAGATGATGAAACTTTACCCGTCGTCCAATTCTAATGTTTGTGTGTGTTGGACAGCGACAAATGTTTTCTTTGGGGGATATTTTAACCTAATTTGATCAAAATGGTGAACGATTATTTTTAAATTATCGTAGTTTTGAGTTAAGAAAAAAAACTTTTAAATGTGTCCATATAACTAAATTAAACAACAACAAAAAAAATCATTACCACGATTGGTAATTTTTAACTAGTTCAGTGTAAATTAAAAATCATTTAATCATTTAATTAAGAATTTTTACACTTCTTATATAAATATCATTAGGTAATATCGACATATTAAAATTTTTGTTTTCTACAAATAGTAGTTTTGATTTTTAAGTACAAATTCCCATCTATTATATTAGTTTATCATTAATAGTTTTTGCAAATTGAAAGACGTCTGCTGCATAGATCAGTTTCTTCCTGGTACTGCACACTATAACGCATAAAAAAATTGTATTTTTATTACTCAAGTCAGTCAGCATGAAACGTATTTCTAAACTTCTCCCTCTGATAACAGCTTAATATTCCCATCATGTTTAGTACCAAGAATATGTCTTTACAGGCAATGTGTGTTCATTGTTAATATATTAATGTAGTAGGAAATTTTTGTATGCAAAGTACGATATCCTGGTACAACCATAAGTCCCGAGGGAATGTGATGCTTATCCCCTGCATTAAATCTTGTCTTTCACACAAATTTATTTCAGTGTATTTAAGAGGATAGGTTTTACTGCCGAAGTGTTTTATTTCCAAAAAAAAAATCATGTAAGATTTAATTAATCTGTTAATACTTTAGTGTAAAAAGAGTTGGTTTTTTTTTTTTTATATTTAAAGTTTAACAATTTTATTGAAAATGTCGCTAAATTGTATTTAACTTTTTTTATTAAAAGTTATATCAAAATTAGTGAACTAGTTCTAAAAAAGTTGTATATTTTGTATTTGTTAATTAAAAAAAACACATTTTAATGGTTTTTCGATGACTCATACTAGAATAGTGTCAATATAATCGATTATTTTTTTTTTTTTAGAAAACTTATTTTATTATAATTACAAAATAACATTAAAAATATGAATTTAGTACGAAGATTTGAATTTTATCCTGAGACTTTTAAATCTTCAATTGTTATAAGACGCTGTCAATCGATTTTATTACTTCCCATACTTTATCAACGTTATAGGAATAATTGTCGAATCAGATTTGAACTTTAATGTAATAGCAGATATTTCTTGTCGAAACTCCATATTCAAGGATAAAATAAAGCAAAAGCTCAAAGTTTCAAATATTTTAATAATATAAATGAGCTACAATTGTTTTGCCTTGCGGCATCATCGGGCAACTGATAATTTACAGGTATAGACAACTATTTAAACATAAGTAACAGGAAACTTAAATACAATAGAGAAATCGGGAAAGGTAGGGGGATGACCTAGCAGGTAGGTAAAGGTTAATGAACTATGTTACGGATGGGTTTTAGAAGAGGTGACGAGTTTAATACAATTTGGTCATTTAAGTTGAGAATAGGCCTAAGTGAAATAGATCAATTTATTTCTACACATTCTAAATTATTTAATCTATTGCTTTTATTTTCTATATGTAAGAGTTTAGCATTCAATTTCGGATCAAAACTATGACCCGAGTCCAAAAGGTGGTTAGCAAAGTTAGAGTTTCTATAGCCATGTTTCCAGCTATTTACATGTTCTTTAATTCTAACTTTTATAGATCTACCTGATTGACCTATGTACTCAGAGTCACAATCTTGACAAGATATTTTATAAACTCCACTATTTTCTAACATTTCTTTTTTATCTTTATTATTGACCAATATTTTCCCTAGATTTTTTGTACAATAAAAGGCAACTTTACGATTACATTTAGTTGAAATAAAGTTACTGATTTTATAACTAGTTCTGTTGATATAAGATAATTTACAATATCTAACTATTTCGATGCTCTCTCTTTATGGGAAGAGTAGACTAAATTTTCAGCTCTACGTTTTAACTTTTTTCTTAAAATATTATCTCCTAAACTAGCATCATACTTATTATTAACAACAATTTGTTTAACGACATTCAGTTCATCATAAAAGTAATTAGGTGAAAGAGGTATACTAATAAGTCTATGTACCATGCTGTGAAAAGCAGCATGTTTATGGCTGATAGGATGGTTAGAATCAGCAGGTATTACTGTATCTGTATAAGTAGGTTTTCTGAAAATTTTAAATTTATGATAACTATCACTGATAATAATGTTAAGGTCCAAGAAATTAATGCTGTTATTTATACCCACTTCCATAGTGAACTGAATGTTGCTATTTACAGAATTTATGGTTTTAAGGAGAGTCTAACTATCTATTAGTGCCACTAAACAAACACAAAACATCGTCAACATAACGGTACCAATAAATTATATTCATTTTTAAATAAAGGATTGTCTTTACCAAATAAATTATTTTCGAAATCAGCCACCAAAATTTCTGCTAGAAGAGGTGACAAAGGTGAACCCATTCCAACACTTCTATTTGTTGGTAAAATTTATCGTTAAATTTAAAATAATTTTGACTAATGCAAATTTCTATCTTTCTTTCTATCCTACTAAATCTTGTTCTTACCTCACCCAAACGTTGATAGAGTATTCGAGGAGTAAGGATCATTATTTTGTTTTACTCCCTTTTTTTATAGAAACCGATGATGACTGAGGCTTTTTTTCGCCTTTAAACAATACGAAAAATTACTGGATAACGCGGTATGGAGTACCACTATCTTCAAACACTACTTATTTAGTGGTTGTATTTGTATTCAAGTCTAGGAACGGCTAAGATGTTTAAGTTCAGTGAAAAGAGGACCTTAAGGTATAACTTTACTTCAAAAAAATGTATTCTGTCAGCATATCGTTGCCATATAAGTATTTTACCAAATCTACACCTTTACCAAATCTACACCTAACTTGACTTACCTTATGTACGTACAAATTAATACCCTTAATGCTAGTATACATGTGTTTTGTCGATATATTATTGACTTATAAACGCTACTCAAAAGACGAATCATAATTGTATCCTGTTTCTGAAATGCAGGACTGGAGTTTTCATCTATTTCTGTCTAATAACTTCGTCAAGCTGGTATGAATTTTGAGTTATTGTTAAGTCTTACTGTTATATATGTTAATATTGAATTATTATGTTTAAAGACGACTATAACTTTAATTTATTAATAAATATTTGAGGGAAATATTAAATAGAAAGAATGGCCAAATGCTGTTTTTGATTTGGTAAAATAGATAAAATGTTAATTATGAGTAATACATTATGAGGGAAAAGCAGAATACAAATACATAATATTCTTAGAACAGTAGTTTCTTTTCAAGACAACTTAATACCTACATTGGAAGCCTTGATTGAATTCGTAATCTATCAGAAGGAGAATGTTTGGTAGAGATTAAAACTATTTCCTTTACTACAGTTACCTTGCAAGACGTATACATTATAAACTTAAAGTTATGAAGCCATTAAGCTGAAGAGGTAGCTAAGTTGATGAAAGCTGTGAGAGAGATAAGCTTCCATTATAAAGACAGGATTCTTTTAACAAATTTACTAACATTTTTTACCTCCTTTCTTTCGTGAAGACGTTTATAAACTTAGTTTGACTTTGTAGTACGACTAAAGAGATTTTGTATTGTTTTTCAACTAGAAGGAGATAATGGTTATCAATATTTATGGTTCTTGTTGTTGAAATGTGTTTTTATGGAACATGTTACGTGATTGGAACCTAAACTAGATCATACACTCACACACATACACACGGAATTATATAAAAATCCTCTGTAAGTTATTATGAACAGATACGCCTCGTTTAAGGATTTTGTATTACATATCGACATGTTTTTAAATGTATTAAGTATTTTTTCTCAAATCTTTAATTAAAAAAAAAATTCTAAATATTGAAATCTGAAATCTTCAAAATAGTTAATGAAGTTTATAATAAAAACCGAGTCTAGGTGCCGAGATCATTCATTTTCCTTTTAAAAAAACTTAATATACAAAATCCTACTTTCCTTTCAGAATCTGATGTTGCATGTCGGAAAAAAAACTATTTAAAGATCAAGACAATTTCTCTGGAGCGCATGTATCCCGTTTTTTTTTTTTTTACAAAATACTATTTGATGTAAATTTTAACATTTGTTTTCTGTATCAAAGAATACACGTAACGAGCAATTCTTGTAGGATTGTCAATTTTAATTCGAAAACTGACCCAAGAATATTGTTGAGTTTTGTGGTTAGAATGAGCGATTTAGTTAGGTCATGACTTTGGAAATAATAATGTTGTGGGTCAAAATCACTTCGTTGAAACTTAAAATTTTAGTCTTTCTACTTGTAAAATACACTTATACTTTAGATAAAATCAGTATACAAAATTTAAACGAGCAATTTTTGTCTATTTGTAAATTTTATTTTTAAAAACTGGCCTAAGGATTTTGTTGAAATGGGGTGAATCTTACGTTTTCGGGTGAATTAAAAGGGTTTAACTTGGACTCGACTTTGGGAAAACTCAAATAGAGTATAAATAACAAGATTGGTTTCTACGAAGTAATAATAAAATCACATTTACAATTTGGACACGGGGAGGGGTGTGAGTCTAAATTGACATAGCTACATTTAGATCACTGTAACTCGGTTTTGGTACAAGTACACAAGTTCTAATTTTTGTTCGCTATCATTGGATTATCCTACCTATTACCGTGCTCCTCCATCTTCATTAGTCCTATAGACGTCAAGAAAGAAGTAAATTCCAACTGGGGAGGGGGGGGAGGGACTATAATTAAAGAAAGTTGGTTTTGCATCACATGAGTTCAGCTGATTTTTCTTTTTGTAACTTCTCCAGTTATTTATTATTTTTTATCATAATTAGGAGTGAGATTAACATAAAGATTTTAAAATTGCTTTTATAACAGAAAAAACTACATTTTCATTGATTTTGGAATTTTTTTTCTTATATTGGACAATTCTATTTAAATTTTCTGAAATATAAGTCGATTAACATTTATAAACTATTATACTTTGAAGTATATAAATAACTGAAATATTATTTTACAAAATCCACATGGACTACAAAGAGTTTTGTGAAAATTATAAACTTTGTTGTATAAATTAATTATAAATAATGGGTTTATTAAAACCTATATATATTAAGGTGTTTAATCTTAATACCCCCCGAGTCTCACTTTTAGTAATTATAATGAGCGAATATAACTCACGTCGCAAGAAAATGGTTGAAAAGTGAAACGATGAGATTACTTAAATATATATGCAGACAGTTGTCTTCATATCTTTCTTAGGAAAACATTTGGCAAAGTTATAAATTTGATAAATTATTCTTCATCCTCTTATTGCTTCTAATTTTTCTTAATATATTATAAAATCTGAATACACAAAAATTTATTAATTATAAATAAACAAGAATAGACTTTTTGAAAATAGATTATTTCTGAACATTTATAATGTCAGATGTAATTGATGTGTAGTTAAGAATTATAAATCTTGTTAAAATAATAAACAATATTTTATCTTATATCAATTGATCATACATTGATCTTTATTATTTATTATTAGGAACAAACAAAACTGCAATCAAATAATCAAGGTTATCACCAAAGACAGACAACAGGTTTTTAGTTAATATACTCAGAGTTTCCAAAAAATCGTTCCTCAACTTCAGAAGGTTATTTATCGCATCAAAACCAATAAGAAAGATGTAAACACATTTCGTAAAAAGATTAGTTACTATATCCGCCATTTTGTATTAAAAAAACAAATTTTAAACGGTAAATATTGAGTTGAAATTTTGTATGCTACTTAGTGAATAAAGATCCAATAAACAAAAAAAAATCACTCAATTTACTTAACTAATTTCAAAAAGGACGGTTATTTAAAATTCTAATGTCATGTATCTCAAAAACAGATAATTTTATGTATGTTCTTGGTGTATGAACAGCTGTTTCTTTTAAAATTGTTGTCTGCCATAAACTGTACGCATACGGCCTTATTGAGAATCAATAAAAAATACTGAAGTTCTTGATATTAGTTTTACATATTATTATTGAGTGTGTTGATAACTCAATTGTCCTTTAAGCTACAATAAGATTTGGAGATGAAAAAGTAAATAATTGGAAGAATAATTTAGATGCTACGCTAAACGTGTATTTGTAGACAATCGCCAATTTGTCAATAAATCAGTTACCCTTTAAGCTGCAGAAAGAATAAAACAATTTGAGTCGTTAAAAAAGGAAAAAAAATCTTTCTCTTGTAAATATTTTGTAAAATATAGGTTTTAAGATATTTGACGTTAAATGATTAAAGCCGTCATTTAAAAATAATTAAAGGAAATTGATTGATTATTTTTTTCAAATTAGGTTTTTGTAACACTAGGAAGCATACAAAATTTCAAGTACACATCATTTACCGTTATAAATAAATGCATTTTTTAAATTTGAAAACACAAATAGGAGCTAGTTAAAAAACTAGAATTTTAGGAAATCTATTTATATAAACTTTTACAATGGTTTTGATGTGAAGAAGTTTTGGAAACACCCTGTATATTATCGAAACTTTGAACGACGTCATTAAGAACTCGATGTCGTACAAAAACCTTCTTTTGTGGAATGAATATTTTTCTTGGCGAGAGTTTGTGTGAAAAAGTTTTCCTGACAGTTTTGTCATCTAAGTGTGAAGAAGGATACCAAATTACAGCGCACAAATAATGTATTTTATGATAAGAGTCTTTTGTAGAGTTTCATTGTTAATTGATTTTATGTTTATTCTAATGAATAAGCTGTTAATAATTTTGTAAAAATGGTTGTTATGGTAACAAACGTCGAAATTGTTTAAGCTTTCAAAAAAGTAACTTCTTAGTGAAATTTATTATAATTATAATTTTTAATTGTTATATTAAAAATCCGCCTTTTCAAGATTAACAAATGAGTTATAAATATGTAAAAAAAAAATATCGTGATTATCAGTCTTTTGACGAACAGTCACTCGATCGTAGTCTTATTGTGTGGTTGCGCTCCGGATTGCAATCTTAATTGTAATCGGGTTCACCAGTAACATGATATCTAGGATGCTGAGGATTAGCTAATCTGCTGATTGAGACACAAGGAATATGTCGTATACACAAGGGCGTGCGGAACAGAGTGACTGGTTTCGGCCGCGTCCTCACAATTTATTCAGTTTTATAAATTTTAGTGTGATGTTTCTAAATCATTATGTCATTCAACGTTTAGGATAATGGCCATCTTGATATTCTCGGTTAGGTCTGTAAAATGTGTCGCACCCAGGAAAAGATATATAGTTCATTGAGTGCGTTACTAATAGGCCTATAGCTTCGACCACTCATATTTTGATTTGAATTGAGTGCAGTTATATTTCATAATTAGAAAATTCTCCTTCTAATAAGTTTTTTATAATTAACTCATTAAGAACAGGTTACCTAGAATGGTGGTTGATCTGTAGGTAATAGGAAATGTTTCAGAAAGTTTTCTCTAGTTAACCCCATTTTGTGTTAACTCGGTATTGGTATCAAATTATTTAGATCAACCATATCGCGTTGCAGTCTAATAGTTATACAATATTGGTTACATTTCGTTTTTCAATCTTTTACTAAGGGAGCTTTGCTCCAATAAAACACAAACACGTCTGTAAATAGAAGTCGAAATAAAAATGGTTGAAGAGGATTCTGATAATCCTGGAATACTAGCGTAGGGTAAGATTCCAACAGAGTACGATTTTTTAAGTACGCAGTAAGGGCTGTATTACTTTCCTGCTCCCCTAATAGCTGTATAGTTTTCTATCTAGTTCAAGATCACATCACGTTCAAGTTCCTCCCTAGTTCTTGCTAGTAGTGATAGTTAGCGATAGTTAGTTTAGTGATAGCTAAATTCATTGTCTTAAGAGTACATGTACCCCATTTCAATCACTCGTATTGTTTCATGTTGTTTTTTAGTCAGTATGTGTTTATTTGAGTTAAATATGGTATTTGGGAGAGATAGAAAACAGTTTTTAATAAATTGTCGGTTCTGTGTTTTATGAATATGTTGAAGAAGAAGTTGGCGGGTGTTGGTCAGAGGTTGATGATAATTTGAGAAATCAAGTGTTACCGAACAGAATACTTAGGAAGAGGGAACGCTTTATCAAGAATAACATTACTTTTTATAGGAAAAGATGGGTAGACTTTGTGGTTAAATAACCTACTTACTCAAGAGGTCTGTAAACTTCCCAACACATTTACAAGTTGAAAGAAATCTTTCAATAATTTAGCTCCAAAATTATATAATAAACTACCAGATCATCATAAACATTATCCATTACAGCCGCCTAATTTTTGAATAACTGAAAATCAAGACTGCTCAATCTGGACATAAAGAGACACCAATTAATTAGTATCCACAACTTCAGCTCTGATGTATAACCAAATAATAATACGCTGTTAAATTGCTTCTATGTTATTTGTTTACTATTATTGCTATAGGTTTATGGTTGTATGTGTAGGCTTGTACTAAATAATAATTAATGGAAATTGTTTGTTCATGTATATGCGCGCGCGCGAGCGCGTGTGTGTGTGTGTGTGCGTGCGTGCGTGCGTGCGTGCGCGCGTGCGTGCGTGCGCGCGTGCGTGCGTGCGTGTGTGTTATGTTGGTATATGTGATATCTGAGCATTATGATTACATTAATGGGTATTTATTTATAAGTATATACGCTTCGTTTTCCATCTTTCGGCCATTTTTTGTAAACAAAAACATTATAGATTTGGAAGTAGGTACGGTAATAAGTAATGATTTTAAATATACATTATTTATGTAAATTTTTATGAGTGTACCAGAAAACATATATTTTATTTTGAAAATTTTAAAAAATAGTAGACTTTTAAAATGTTTAATTGTGGAATATCTCGAAAACAAACAATCTTCCTCTTTTAAAAATACAAATTAAATGTTCTGGTATGTATCTACAATATCCAAAATTACCCTGAATCAAAATATTATAAAATTATGATAATTATTGTTAAACATTATATAATCCATTGCCATAAATGTATCAAACATTATAATGTTTCCCTTAACAGTTTCAAAATGGCGACTGGTGTTTTAAACCTAATTTAAATATTTTGTTTTAGTTTTTGTCTCAGTTACCCTTATTAGACCTATAGAAAAAAAAAATATTTATTTATTTTTTTATGTTGGAGGTTTTATGTAAAGTTAAGTTTTGAATGTTTAGTATAATAATTAAAGGTTTTTTTTTTTTTTTTTTTTTTTTTAATTGACTAGCTTCGCAACAAATCAAGCGGCTGTGCCCAGGTAAAACCCATTACAGCCGCTAACTTACTGCTAAACTCTACATATTACTTTCCTAACCTATACATTTATGTCTTTGATTCTTATTTTTACTCATTTAGAAACATTATAACTAATATACAATTAGGACGGGTCAGTGCCCATACACTTCATGGGCACCGTACCTTCCCGTCAAAAAGTGATCCCAAGTTGGAACCTTAACATGATTACAATACATAACACAATATTAACAATATATATATACAACACAAATTTATCAAACATCTTAAATTGCCATACATCTCTATGAAAAAGCACATCAACATAAAATTTAGCCTAAACGTCACCCGAAGGTGGGGAAAAATTTTCGCTCACCCGAAGGTGAACGCCCTAGACGTCGACAGAAAGTTTCCGAAATAGTCCAGAAACAGTCCAGACATCGCCTAACGAACGAAACCACTGCATTGAAAGATATTTACATTTACATTGAATAGAACCCCTATTAAGCTTGACTCGCCAATAGGCCAGTGCTCAGGTATCTCCTGAGAACCGTACCTTCCCATTTAAACGAGCAATCTCGAATTTACCATATACTAATCCTAACCTAATCTATCTAATCAAAAATTTAACTAAACCTAAACTAAGACTGTCTATCTTGCCAGCCTCAGCACATCTGTGACGAATTTTCTCCCTGCGAACAAGGTTCTCACTCTCCTCAACTTGGAAGGCCCACGGTTTAGATTTCGTAATCTATTTTGTTAATCTCAGCTCTGTACGCCTGCCTTAGCGTTTCACAATCTTTGCTGTTAACGTGATGCCGTGGATCCCTTCCTGTCCTCGCACAGTTCGGGCAAATGGGCATTCTCTTGTCCTGTTTACACTCGTCCCTTTTGTGACCTATGTTTCCACAGCTCGTACAAGTAGGTTTGTCCTGCCTGCACTGTTTACCAATATGTCCAAAGCCCTGGCATTGAAAGCATCTCGTTACACTCAGGTACTCTTTGACATTACAGCTGTGCCAGTCTAAAAACAGTTTTCCTTTGTCCAATAATATCTTTCTCAACCTCCCTGAGACCTCCAGGACCCAGTTTACCTTGGGGGTATCTCTCTTCCCCGTTTTAAACCTGAAATCAAGTTCCTTTTTAAACTGCTCCACAGTTTGCCCGAACTTGCTGTCAATTCCATTTTGCATATAGATGCATTCAATTATGTTCTCATTGTCTAAACTCCTAGGGACATCATAAATAATTACCTTTGGCCGTCTTGGCTTAGGTTTCTCAATCGTTAAGCCTTTGTCTTTAGATCTTGGTTGGACTCTAGTGATTTAACCCCTCCATCACTATCAAGCTCCACCATAATTCCTCCATCTCTGATCTTTCTAACATTTCTGACCTTAATCTTATTTTTCCTGGCGCACACCGTCTGGAAAACCAATTCTTTTGTCTCTTCACTGGTCACTTCTTGACCCTCGACCTTTTTTGGATGTATCATCACCAACTTCTTCGGTTTTGGCACATCCTTTTCCATGTTTAAAGCGGGTATTCTTACCACATCCGCAAATGACCTTACTTCCTTTGTCTCTCCTCTTTGGGTACTCTTGATAACTTCTTTAACAATTTCCCTCAGTTCCTCACGTCCTTCGAGTCGGCCTTCTGCCCTAGCTGTTTTCTCCTTAAGAGCTGTAGCCTCGCTCTCGATATCAGCCAATATTCTTGTTATGGCATTCATTGTTGTTATGCCTATTCTCTTTTTTAAAAACTCAGTCTGAATTATTTCCCTAAGCTCATACGCACTTTCACTAATGCCTTTTTCAATTTTTCTTGTTTTCCTTGCTTTAGTGCTAGGGCTTTCTCTATGCCGCTTCTTCTTATTAGACTCATCTTCTTGGTCTGTACTTTGCATTTCCGATTCGAGTTCCGAGCTGGTCGCTACAAATAATTAAAGGTTACATAAATAATGTCTATAACAAATCTTCACTTATTATCTTGTAAACTTCTAAAGATCTATTATTTTTTGTAAAAAACACAAAATGGCCGACAGACAGAAAACGAAAGGAACTATTTTAGAAACTAAAAAAACCCGAAATCAGTTGCAATAAACACTGTTATCGTTATTTTTTTTCTTTCAAAGTTAAGTCTCCTTAAAATTTAACATATTTCAATTCAGGTTTCCCGTAATGGTATTAAACTTATTTTAACTTTATGCATATTATTTTATATTTCTAGTTCCGTGAAAACTACAACTACTACAATTGTCAACTTCACAGCCAGTATGTTTGCACATAAAGAGGAAGGAGTGTTATAGTGGTGTGAATATTACGATTATTGTACATATTGTTAACTCTTTAATACGGTTATCATGCAAAGTTTGGTTCCAACAATAGTACTCTAGGGAATGGAATAGAGCAGAGTCTGTGCAGTAAATCTCTTTAACTACGATATCCATGGTAGTTTTATATAATACCATTCACTGACAGAAAATAATAGCTGTTTAAATTCTTCATATACATAAACATATAAATAAATAAAGCTTTGATATTTATACACGTACGTAATAATTATATTAAAATATAATAAAATAAAGTAACAGTACCATTCCCTATAATTACAATAAAATAGTTAAATTTATAAATCTGACTCATCTCTGTACCTTGGTTTCGTCCTTCTAAAGTTTTAATTTCTGGTTTCTTCTACCAAGTTTCTATGAGATCTTCCTATCGCTTCATCTTTCTTCCTCTTCTAGAAACAAAGATGCCAGTCCATTAGATTCATGATCCACCTTCAATCGGTAGTGTTTATGGCCTCCCCAGTACTAACTCTTTTGACTATATCTGGCACAGCATTTTACTTTCATGTTTTCATTTCTCCTCACTTCTTTTTTCATCTCTCGCTGTTTGGTTTGTAATATTTTTATATTTTTTCTTCGTTAGTGTCCAGGATTCACTTAACGTAAGGTGTCCAATACTTGACCTTTTGTTTTAATATTGATTTTTATTGTGTATTTCATTGTCCAGTACTTCCTTCACGCCAGTGTGATTTCATATCCTACATCATTTTTAGTCATATATTCAAAACTAATCAACTGTCCTAGACAGATCACCTAGTTCAACTTGTTATTATGGACTACAATATAAGGATTATTTTTAATATTTTAAAAAGAAAGTTTTTTCGTTAATAACCAGTCCTGTATCTCTAGTAGCTCTTTTTAACCCAGTTACATTATATTATTTTACAGGAACTAGAATATTATAACAACAACGTCTGTGAATTATAACTTCGCAAGTGACTTAGACTTCTACAGTTTACACTAATACCTTTATTCCACCTGTATTCAAATAAATGCAGAGTGGAAAAAAAGTACCGCGTTAGTTTAAACCCATACAACGTTTCTGTTATTGGTAAATAAAGTAAAATTCTGTCAATACGTAACTATTGGAACTTAAAAAAAAAGTGAAAATAATAATAACTTTTCTTTTAAAACATTGTAAAACATTTTACAGTTTTCTTTACATTGAAGAAATTTTTTAAGGAATCTAAGGTAGTACTAGTAAACATATTCAACAGGAACTCAAATTATTAACGAAAAATTAATCAGACAGGTTTGATTTTATGGATTGTTGCCCCAGAAGATTATTTATCGTTATTATTTCCTTTTATGCTTAAATAAAATGAAGTAGTGTTTTGTTTTGGGAATGTTTTTTGTAAACTATTGGAAAAATCTATAAAGAGCTGTAATGTAATATTTAATCTTCCGGAAAGTAATTTCCGGGATAGTTAAGATGTAAAATAATAATGTCGAGAAATCTGTTGTAACAAAGTGCACTTTTAAGAGGGATATTTAAATTTTAAATTATTGCAGAATATGAAAATTACTGCAAGAGAAAAACCTTTGATTAATCAAATTAGAATAATTCACGTTACCATCTTATTTAGGAAGTAGTAACATGTTAAACTAGACAAAGAGAAATGTAGAAGATTACTCTATCATTCAAAGATCTTAGAGTCAAACCAATAATATTAAATAATAATAACAAAATCATCTACATTTAATAAAGTTAATAGTAACGTAACAAATAAACCATACTAAAGTTTGGTAAAGTGAATTTTTATTTGTGAAATACATCTACTGTTATTAAAAATGATTTTAGTGAACAAAGTGTATTTTTTATTAAATATAAAGTTTTGTGATAGGTGGCCTGTACCAAGACAGGAAAGTTTAGTATTTAAACAAATGTTTTAAAAATTAATGTAAGACTCAATTTTTAAAAAGTAGAAAATATTAGGGCTATTTCTTAATTCCAAAAATGTGTGTTTACATAAATGGATATTTTCAACTTGGAGATTCTGTTTTTTTTTTTTTATTTATTAGGTTAATTTATTAGGTTAGTATGTTTATTTAAAACACAATTTAAGAAATATAATTTAAAAATAATTTGTTTGTTAAATGAATTTTTTTATTTTTTAAACTTTATGGTATATATGAAAGTTTTTACGAGTTCGTGTGTGTTTACATAAGACTAGATTTTAAGTAGTGTCTATGTAAAAGAGAAAATCTATATTATATATAATTTTACATTTTAGTTGGACCATTAAAGTTAAAGCCCAAATAGATTATTATTATTTGTTTAGTTTTAACTACTCAGGCCTAGTTTTAGGCTCGAGTTCTTTTCTCAGGTTATAGAAATCTACAATGACAAATAGTTTTAGTTACTAGCCTCCTTGTTTATGTTAGTGTTTTTCTATTTTATGCACAATTATTAACGCTTGATAACGAAGATGATTTATACTCTTGAAACGCTATGTATTACCTTACATATGTAAAAATTATGGCAAATGTCCGATTAAACCTTAAATCCATAATGGATTAAACACCAACAATTCATCACTAAATTTAAAGCCAGAACACTAATGTAATAAAATTTATGCTAATACTAAATATATATAATGGAAATGAAACAATTTCTATAATTCTCATTGAAAGACTGTTTAAATATTTTCAGGTTTAATTAATATATACAACTCTAGTTATTTTCACAACTGAACTAAAATACAACAGTAGTTATTGTGCGGCGTGTTGTTCGATGTATAAATACTATTTGCAATTAAACCGAAGAGCTTTGTTGTTTTTACTAATTAAATTCAGGAACATTTATAACTAGTATAACATATATTTCCTTGTTTGTATTTGCATTTACAATATCTTTGCCTTAATAAGGTCATTGTACTATAGATAATATGAGACATTATGTACCAGTATAACTAACATTAATAATGTATAGTGAGAAAATAATGTTTATACTTTGTCCCCTACTCATTCACAAATCAAATATTAATAGTGTGAGAGATTGTAATAATTCTCCAAAACATATGAATATTATCTGAGAAAAAGTAAAAACAAGTACGAACATCAGATAACTTTATCAAAATCCACATATCCGATTTTGAGAATACAACATTTTGTGTGTTGGTTTTACGGAACGTATTCAATGATTTTCCGTCATCAAAAAGTGAAACACTCATGAAGAACATCAAAAATAACATTTTTCTAAATTTCACTAGTATTGGATAATCACGAAATTGTAATAACCAATTAGTCAGTTCTACTTTTTAGTGTATACAATTATTAGGTATATACGTTTGAAAATATGGGTGTAAATTGTTCCTACTTTTGGTCTAGTTTATTCGGAAATTCCATTTCCATTACTTGTGTGTAGAAAAATTAATAACTGAGATTTAAATAATTCAAAAATATACAAACATATTATGGTTCCGAAAATTAATTAGGATCTGGTTAAGATCCAGAAAAAAACTTGTACGGGGTTATCGAAAAATGTACCGCAATTTTGAAGTAATAAAATAATTATGGTTCAGGTGTTTTAATCCAAAAAGACAAAAAATAGTAAAGATTTTTTTTACATTACCTAATATGTTTAATTTGAGCCCCTCGTAATTCACCAATAGTCGATATCAGCAGAATTATACCTGATACCAGAATTCTCAGATTAGACATTGTTCTTCCTTACCACAGAGAAAAAATATCTATAGGAATTAGATCGTGACTTTTTAGTAGTTACAAAATAGAACCATTTAAACAAACAACAAGGAAACCTGTCAGTGAAAGCATTTCGTTCAATAAGACTGAAATCAGGTAGCGCTCCGTCTTATTTTCTTTCCCTTTCTATGTCATAAATTTACGAGAAAACAAAATTACAAGTAAGTGACAACTGAAATTGTTTTCTCAGCAAACCGGAACAGACCCATGACTCGATCACGATATATTTCATACGTTTTTCTGAGGAGAATCACGTACATTCCGAAAAATAAAATTTAGTTGCTGAGCCACAGATTATATAGTTGTGACGGTAAACACAGCCATTAATGTGGAAAGATTCCTCATTATTGAAAAAAAAAAAAAAATAAATAAATAAAAAAAAAATAATAAAAAAAAAATTAAAAAAGGTTAAGATAACATTCAACATCACGTATATGATTCAGCATTGTCACAGTAAACTCGAAACGCTTAGCAACTTAATTTTATGTCCAAGCTTGATTTGGAACAATTCAATCTTAAACGATTACGCACTAAGAACATTTGTTTTGGGAATGTTATGTTTCAACCTTCGTCTATCTATAAACTTTTAGCGATGCACAAGAATAACTGTAACAAAATCTCCAATGTTTATAAACAGTTTGTCATTGACTTTAAGAAGATTTATTTGATTATACCTTATACTACGTAGCGAAACCACGGTATATTAAGAATCATATTTAAATACACTTATAAAATACTAACGGAGAATTAACTAATTCTATTATCCAACCTGTAGAAAAGATGTACTTCTGGGATCTCTTGATAAAATATGTATTAATTTTCTTTAAGTAAACTGAAATTTGTTCGGTTAAATCTTTGCAGTTAATGATTAAAAGGACGCGCGCTAAACTTTTGAGGGAGTGAACAGATGTTACATCCAGACAAAAAAAAAAAACCGTTAGTAAATGCCGTTGGTATGCATTCCTTTTATTCTAACCACTTTCCTAGGGTAGGTTATTTTAGGTGATATTATGGTCTATCATGACGGCGTCTCCATGGAGACTGAAGTTTTCTACTAATAATTTTTAATAATTTATTATCATCATTTACAAACTACAATACGATAGATTCATAAAGCTTAATGCTTTTTATAAATGACACAATAGTAAGCTTCAATTTAAGTCCTTACGTTTTACTTTAAGTCGTAGAGGAGAGGTGAGATATCATCATTAAGATCACTTAGATATGTCAACGTCAGTGTTTATCAGTTTGAAGTTGAATTAGTGCTAAAAACTGAAACGATTTGACAAATAAATATTTGAACAAAATAAAACAAGTTTATCGGCGTCATAATGGTACTTACACAGCCCCATCCTCCAGTGTAATACAAGTAGATATTCTAAATCTAATGCTTAAACGTTGTTCTCTTGGCCATTGAGGGAAATGTTTAATTAAAATGGTAGATCAAGGGCGTCGTACCCAGTAGGGTAAGTTTGTTTACAACAGTTGTTTCACAGGTTTTATGAACGTCAAGTTATGTCACTACTTTTTCGTTTTCATAGACCTTGACGATGACAACATCGATAGACTGATAGCCTGATGTCAAAAATCACTATTGTCAGTTTCCTAAAGCCATGACACGTGGAGATCGTTCAAAAACGTTTTGTGTGATTTCTAAATTTACCTTGTGCTTCGTATAATAGGTAAGTAAAAATGTGTGTTGGTTAACAAAGTTGTCCAAATTGTTATAAAAAAACAATTTTGTTTACAGTGGCAAAGAGAGCAAGTATATGACTTTAAATGTCAAGGTCCACTGAGCCGAAATGTCTTCAATTTTAAAGTATAAAGGAAGTACTGAGCATTATAGAACGTGAACATTTGATAAATCGTTTTCCGTGATATATGACAAAATTACCAATATTTTTGAATTTTATTTTATTAATAATGAGTTGTGGTTTTTAAAAGTGTCTATATTTCTATGGACAGCCATACTTAATAATCGAAATAAGTTATATTCAAACTTTGTGTTTTTTCAACATTTTTAATATGAGCACTATCTGTACCATTATTAATTGTTTGAAAATTTTAGAAATGTACTCCCACAACTGAAAAATAACATATTTTAATATAAAATAATTTTCTTAATACTTCTTACACGTTTTAGAAGAGTATAAATTTAAACCAGTTTATTTAGTTCAACATCTTAGCTTAGAATGCGTTTGACAAGGGTAGTCTAAAAAAAACTGTATATTTTACAATAAAATTAACACATTGGAAAAACATCCGAGTGATGTGGATTAGAGTATCCTTGATTCCGTTCACATACAGACCACTCGAGTCGGACGGGAAAATATTGTTTTTAAATTATTTATTACATTACGCTGAATAACATTTTATAATATATATATATATATATATATATATATATATATATATATATATATATTTTAAAAAAAATAGATGGGGAAACAAAAATATTATGAAATTTTTTTTTCCATTTTTAATTACTAGTATTTCAGATTTAATTTCTTAAAAGTTTTTCGAAATGTTACATTTTAAATTCATATTTATGAATTACTTAACCAATAAAAGTACAAAACAGGCAATTATTTATTTTTTGTGTCGATGATTTTGTAACGTCTTTATAAAATTAATAAAAATAATCTGTACTCATTTATCAACCTAACTGTAAAGTCATTCACAATTAAAATAAATCTATACTTGCTTATCAACCTTCCACCCTTCTCCTCGCCCTAACTACCTGCCTCCGTCCGGTAGTGAAGCCTGCTGGCGAAAAAACTAAAACATCGTATGATATCTTCCCTCTCTGTCACACCATAGGCGAAAGTCCCGCAACGTGATTCATTACTTTCAGGCCTTTCTAGAAATGTAGTCCTACTAAATTCAACAAACTCCTTTTGGACAATTATTTTTTCAGTCTTTGGTTCTAATCATTTGCTAAATTAATTTAACATCTCTTTCACAAAGTTATGAGTGTAATTCTTTCTTAATTACTGTGATAAAGTGTAGAGATAATATGTTAGTGAGTTTTTTGTAACACACGGCACATGATGTCTTGAACTTGCAATAGTAAACCAGGTATGTCTTTTCAGATTTCACTATACAATAAATTTGTTAATATTTTTAAGCTTTGTTTATTGAAATATGTGTTTCGTATTTTCTTTTTAGTATTCAAAGATTTTTATTCAAAGTTGATAACTTGTAAAAGAAAAAAGATTTCTTTCATTTAAAGGACACTTTACAAAATCTAACTGTAAATTTAAACAGTCGTGTATTAAATACTAAACAGTTAAGTATTAAGTTTTAAACAGTCAAAATATTAAGTATTTAATCATATTATCAAAATACTAACTAGAAAAATGTTTTTTCTGAACTAGAATCTTTGTCTTTAGAAATTTTCTAACTGTTGTACAAGTCTTTTATTTCAAACAAAGATCAAGATATTTATATACATTTCTTATTAACACCAAAGAAGGACTTAATTAATCTTTCTCGATTTCTGTAATTCTGATAATTTTCCTTTCATTTTGATGAAATAACAAAACATTTTAATAAGAGAAACTTGTGCTATAACATGTATAAGATTGTATAAATCTCTATTCGACGTGTCTTTTTTGCTACAGCAAAAAGCTGGTTCAAGTTCGTTGGAGTTTGCCAGGAATGGCTGGAGAACTGTGAGACTGCTCTACCTTGCAATTACAGACATGTTTTCTTTATATAAAAGCTATTTTCAATCTTCACTAAGTGCACTAAAAAAAAAAACAAAAAAAAAACAGTTGTTTAAGAAGGGAAAACGAACTTATATTGTGAATTTATTCTTCAGAAAATAACATTTAGAACTGAACTCTGTACCATAATATGTCTTTCTTTATTTATATGTAATAATGTGTATCAATTCATAAAATAATTAAAATTGGGTGGTGCTGCATGCAAACTTTTCGGCCTTCACGACCCCAAAGGGGTTACCTTTCAAAATAAAAAAAAAAAAAAAAATTGAATTGACGTCAATATTTAAAAATTTCAATATTTAAAAATTTTAATATTTAAAAATTTCAATATGTAATAAGTTTCAATATTTTCTAAATTCTAATATTTCACTTCCTTTTAAATTTAAATTTTCTATATATAATTTTTTTTTTAAATAAATTAAAATTAATATATATATATATATATATATATAATATGAATTTATTCTTTTAGAATAAGAATGGTATAACATCCTTTGTTTATAAGATGTGCTTCTATATATGAATATGTATTTATTTATATGTATGTTTAGACTAAGTTTTGGTTAGCACCAAACTTGTTAAATAATCTGCCATTTTCTCTTTTTTATACATGCATATATATGTATTCAAAACTTAAACTTTTTTTTATATAAATTCTTTTGTAACAAAACTTTGTAATTTGCATAACAAAAAAAATAATTGTGAATGGTGAAATCTGATCCGCAAAACTTCAATTCAAATTAAATAAATCTTTGGCTTTTTTAATTATAAAATTTGTCTTTCTTTTTTTTTTTTTTTAAACATTGTTACCAGTTGGTTCCACCTTAAATAATTTCAGTAGCCTGGTAACAATTTAAAGAAGGTATCGAAATTCCTATTGAAAACTCTTCACTGTAGAAGTTTTCTGTATAGTTTTAGCTATTTCAAAAGTAGTTTATGTATACGTAAAGATGTGTATATATTTAGACTGTAAAATTGCACAACGCGGCATGTCTTTTCGATACCTGGCTGTCCCAGAGCCGCACGGTTTTTGTATATTACTTATAACATTTGTTATTTTTTGATTATATATTTTATTTATATAACTTATTTTAATTTTTAAAATTTTATTCAATACTAATGAATTTTAAACCAGTTTATTCATTTTAAATTATATTTTAGGTAATAAGTTTATTAATTAAATATATCTCAGAAATAGTAAGTAAATTGAGTGCATTATACGTTTATATTAAACTTAATTTATTAAATTTATTAATATTAATTTCAATTTTTAGAGTATAAAACTTATAGAAAGCTAAATCGTTACTTAAAATTCTTTGTACAATTAATTTAATATATACGTTTATTAAAAAGAAACATACATATACATAATTGATAAATAATGACTAGTACTTAAATACCTGTAAAATTCAATTATAATAGGAACATTTCTCTTATAAAAGTATAAAAATAATAAAGAACTAATATAATATTTAATTTTCTTTCTTGTAACTATAAGATACACACAATTCGCTAAAGTCACTAAATAATACTAAGTATACTCTAGGTTTCAATGTGTAAACTCTTTCCCCGTGTTACATTCACGTATATTAAATTATTAAAACCAACCTAAATGAACCTATTCAAATTAATTAATTAAAAAATCACGTAAATTTAACCCACATTGAATATAAAGATTCTAATTATTACATCAAAAGACACATATATTAAAAAATTTTCATGTAAAAGTATCATGCACTTATAAAACAGAAAACTTGAACACGCCCACATTTTCTCGAACAAACTGGCAAGCGAAGTTTATATGTATGCATTTATTGGCAACGGTGGGATGGCCATAGTTAGCCGAAATCGGGATCAAAGATTCCCGAACATTACGATTACGTGACGTGACGTTTGAAACCACTTCTTCAGTATATTGTAATATATCTATTAAAACTAAAAATTAATAAGAACTCATGGAACTCATGGACATTGTTAATCTTTTGATTGGCTTCAATATTTATTTAAATTACATTAATGTTATTATTAATTACAAAGTTTAACATTTTAAAAATAATGTAAAACTCAGTTATCTTAAAATTAAAATCACGTTTCTTGACTTATTTTTCTTTATCTCAACCATGAGTACAAATTAATAACTTGTTATTTACTTCACACAAGAGTATTTATCGTAATAATTATAAACTTAAATACTTACTTACTGCCACTTATACATTCAACTCAGCTCCAATGTTAATAGTCTCAAAGATTCGACTAACCCCTTTAACCAAAGTACAAAATATTCATCTATTTTAAATGAGTTTTACATCAATGAAGTTGTTGTTATCTAAAATAAATCTCTTAATCACCATCACCCCCAATAATTCCGATCTGGAGTGAGTGAACACTGAATGTGATGTGACTAAGAGTTTAGAATATTTCAAAATTAGCCATAGCTATTTACATTTTGATGAAACGTGAAAATTTAAACTTTACATAAAAAATAGTTCTCAAGTAAATTGTAAATTGTCATAACGTAACTTTTATTTTAATTGATGTGCGGCTTTAAGAAAGAATACGTTTGGGCTATAAGCTTTTACATTTTACTAAAATGTAATTAAATGGGGTTTACCAATTAGCTTTAAAAGAAGTTAGTTCTTTATAAATTTTTGAACTAATTTCAAAACAAAAAAAAACTCCTAACGATAACTTTTACTTAGCTCTGCTTGATCAATAAATGATAATAAATACAGAGCTTTTGGCTTTAAAATTGTTTACTATTGTAAATAACATACATTTCTCCAATTTACTTGTATTAGTTAACATGAAATCTAGACTGAATATTTAAATACACACTTTAAAACATTCCTATATGGTATAAAGTTTGCATTTAGAAAGTTTAAATGTTTCTGTTTACATCCTTTTTATATTCTAAGTATAATGGTATAAATGTCAATTTTAATTTACTCTTCTTGTAGTGTAGAAACTGATAGTATAGAAACATTGTCATTATAGCTTCCTTTAATAAAAACTGATAATACAAAATTTCTGTACTTTAGGTAAAGCTGAAACTCGCAATAAATCTCCAAAAGTTGTGACTAGATCACGGAAAACCTTGTAAAGAGGAGAAAATGTTGTTCATTTCGCTAAACCACTAGGTCAATCCTTCGTGGGCGTACAACCCTATTTAGTTAGTTACCCTATCTTATTTGCCCTATCTTTAATGTAGTTCTGATACTTGTGGATTATCTGATAACTTTTTTATTTAAACTTTGGTGTTTTGCACAAAAAAATGGACACCCAAAAACTAACCAAATAAATTCGTATCACGCCACAACATCGTCATCATCATCAACATCTTTCATATTGTATATTTTATAATATTGCTTTAACAATATTAAAATCACTGTCTTGAGTAGAAACTTTTACACAAACAATATAGAATAAATATTCTTTATTTATTTCAAGTACTACTTAATTTTCAACAAAGAAACAGGTAATTTGTATTGATGTTATGTCGAACTACATCATATCTGCAACAGAAAGACAAATTGCCCAACTATAAAATGTTGAGTTACAGAACAGCTGTTTATTATAGCTTTGGTCTACATGTGATATATTTTGTAAATGACATATTTATCTTTAAAATGAACTGTACAACATTCTAAGAACTCAAGTTATGTTAGGAAGAGCCATAACATTTATTATTCAAGTTTATAATATAGTAGAGTGTTATATTTGTGGACCATTGTTGATAATACAAAATACAAACACTAGAACGGTTTCTATCTATGCAACCGTTAGAAATAATTGTAATTTATATATGAATCATGACTTACTTGTTAGTTAAAATGATTATTGTAAAACAACTACAGAAAAAAGTTATTTTGTATTTCAAAACGTGGGATACAAAATTGGTTTAAATAGAAAATTTAATAATATTTGATATTACAAATCAATTCATGGTGGTCTAAATAACAAAACCTAAGTCCAGAATGTTTGTCTGTCTGGCTAGTTAAAAAAATACATATATTTGTGGAACGGTTTAAAGAGACCAAATTTTGTGTACATGCTTACATAATATATTTCAATATTTATTATTCAAATTAAAAGTTATAATTTCATTAAATTTTGGACCTGCCATTTAAACCTGACAAAATAAATTGTTTCTAAAACTAAAATATGAAAGCATTTTCCCTATTTGATATTTTGTATTTAACGGATGTATAGATAGAAACCAATCTAGTTTTTAATGGTGTTCCATCAAAAAAATTAAGAAAAACAACATATAAGTTATGCAGAATTCCCCAATATATTGGAGTTAATTTTGTTAACTAACAGGATTGAAAACCTTTCAAATTGGCGATGGTGTGGTTTTGAATTAGAATGCCTCCTTGACAAATCGGAACGCCCTTTACACATAGCAGTGTCATAGAGGATAAAATCCCTTTTTTTATAAAGTTTCACAATCACAAAAAACAACACTTCATGGTACTCGTAGTTTTGTCATTAAAAGTTGTTAATAATTGATAAACATTTACCAAAAGATAAAAGGGATTGAACTTCGTTCTAATTATTCAGAAAACAATAAGAATCAAGTTTTATATATTGTTGAATTATTTTGACTTTCTATCTAAAAAAACTGAACAATGTTTTCTATTCTATTTCTATTGTATAGACTATTACTTCTTCACGGCAAGAGATAGTTTAAAATAATCCAAGAAGATGGATAAATCATCCATCAGCTTGAGCGGGGCAAGGGCGAAAAAAATATTGGCAGATATATTTTATACAGCCTATAACTCTTCCTACCTTTATTTTATTTAGCATGTTTGATATATTCAAGTATTTTGCACTTGAGTGTTCCATACTCTCATATTTTTTAAAAGTTTTTGTAATATTGGTAAAGACTAAATTTAAAGAATAAAAATATTATCGGAAAATTACAAATATTTGTTCATTTTAAAACTTGTTATAGTTTTAGTGGTATCAAAGTAATGAATTAGTTTTTAAGTGATGGAATATTATTTTATAGTTTTAGAAGAGTAAGTTATTAATGAAGAAATGCGTCAAAAAGAGAATATAGATTTTTTTTCTGGTTTCACGGTCCCATGAGCCCCAAAGGATGGTTTTTGGTTTAAATAATTCCCTATCGCCTGTCTTTCATAATCTGTCACCCTGTCGCTGTAGGTTACAGTTCTCCGGAACTCAAGTTTGTCGATCAACTTTCATCAAATGTTTGTTATATTTAGCAATATCTCCAGACTTGTATGTAGATGACGTAAAACCAAAACACGAAATTCCTATTTTCTCAAAATAGTTACTAAACATTTTCATAAAATATTACTTAAGAACCAGATAAAAGGTAATATTCCCTCCTTTTTGTTTTTGACAGTAAAGCTGAAAAAAAAAAAAAAAACTTTTGTAAAATCATTTGGAAGTACTTTTGTTTTTTGGATAAATTTAATGTATCTTTCTAAGTGTTAGGAGTATACGCTAAAATATTGCAAAATATGCAAAATATATATATATGAAAAGAGCTTAGCCTTCGAATAATGTAGTAGCTTCAGAGTCGAAAAAGAACAAGATTTGGTGAAGAGAGGAAATATGAAAGATAGTAAAAGATAGTAAGTTACACCTCGGTATAGTGAAACACGTATTCACTAAAATATCCTGAGGGTATAAGTTGAGGTAAACTATTTAAGTATGAATAATACATGTTTTCAGTTTATCAGAAATAATTCTATTTATAAAGCTATCTTTAAAAGAAGAAGAAAATCAAGAATATACTAAGGATTTTTTAAACTAATAATTTAAGTAAGAAAGTCAATTTATCTTAATTAAAAGTCCAGCAATTGTACAAAATGCTATTCTAGTATTAGTTCCTAAACTTATTTTCACCTTTATTGTGATTTAACCTGTAAAACGGGAATTTTTCCTGACAGTTTAAAAAAGCTATAGTACTGCCAATACCTAAAAAAAAACTATTTACAGTTTGTTCAAATTTCAGACCTATTTTGTTAATTTCGATATTTTCTAAAAAAATGGAGAAGATTATAAAAGCTAAGTTGTTATATTTCTTCATTAAAACACGTTACTTCAGTGAAAATCAATATGAGTTTGGAGTAGGGTTAAATACTGAGATTATTGAAATTTATGAATAATATTAATGAAGGTATACATGATAAACGTGTGACTAGGCTTTTTCTTGATATCAATAAAGCTTTTGATATATTACCTTAAGAAAATGTATAACTGTCCTTTTTGTGGTGTTCACGGATGATGTGTTGGGCGTTATTTACATAAAGAGGACATATTGTTTTAAAGTAAAAGGGGTCATTAGTCATAGTCAAATGAAGGAAGTTACTCATAGGGTACCACAGGGCTCAGTAATGAGAGCAACTTTGTTTATTATTATATATATATTATATGTGTGATCTGCTAAATTGAATGAGAAGGTTACTGCGATTGTAAGGTATTTGTTTACGTGGGGGATTCATGTGGAGAAGTTCGAAATAATATGGAATTGGACATAGAGTCACATAGAGACTCTCAGATGGTGGTTTGCTTTTAATAAGTTAGTCTTAAGTGCTGGAAAGACAACATTTTTGTTTGAGGGATGGTTTACATTTTTAGTTCAGTACGCTGTATAAATACATGTCCGAGTAATTGTTTAAGGAACTAATACAAAATTAGTAATTTGTTTGCTGTAAACAAAACGAGTGACTTCGTGCATGGAAGTTTTGCAAGTATCTTATTAGATTATGAAATGAGTTTGAAATCCACATAACAAAATTTAAATATAAATAACATGATGTATTCGTTTATTTTATTATATTCGTGATACCTTCAATTTCAGATAATTCGTTCTTTGTATTTTGCACTCGTAGATAGCAAAATGGAGTGTAGTATTGTATGTTGGGGGAGGGAACGTACAAACATTATTTAAACGCCATTATAACACTAAAACCATTTTCTTTTTTAAACTCAGTTTTGAGACAATGTAAACAAGAAGCATCATATTTGTGTTTCCTAAGTTTTAAAGTATCGTCTTTAAGTTGTTTATATTTACGTAAAGTACTAAAGATTTTTTTATCCTTGATCAAGGAAAATAGTTATAGAGTAAATTCTTGAAAAACAGAAGATATTTTGGTTTCTAAGCCAGGCAGGATTTTATACAAAAACTTTTAACTTCATTGGTCCTTTAATTTAAGCTAAAAGCATTTTAGAAAAATGTACTAATTACAGTACTTAGATAATAAAAAGTAATTGAATCTAGAATAATTCCGTCTATTGTGAACTTATTAACTACGTACTTCCTCTTGACGCGTTTCGGAACTCTATTCCATCATCAGAAAATCATTAATGGGGAGGTTCATCTTCACAAACACAACACAAATGTACATTACATTGACGTTTTCTAATTTCGCGACTTGTGAACGGTATTGAGTAGACCCAAATCAACAACGGTGTGCACACATCGTACTATTAGAAAACTAAATACTGTAATTCTTAACTATTTATACTAAAGACCGTAGGTACTTGGTGGTATTCCATTTTAAATAAATTAAAACAACAATTTTTTTAGTATAAATAACAATATTTTAATTGAAACTTGCCGACCATTGTTTCCTAGTTAAAGCATTATCAAGGACTTATACAAGAATGATACAAGGACTTTTCTTGTATAAGTCCTTGACAATACTTTAACTAGAGAAACCATGGTCGGCAAGTTTCAATTAAAATATTGTGGTTTATACTAAAAAATTTGTTTACTGTAATTGTTGTATTTACCTTGTGAGTTTGTGAGTTTGTGTAATGTACATTTGTGTTGTGTTTGTAATTACTTAATGTGAAGATGAACCTACATTAAGTGATTTTCTGATGATGGAATAGAGTTTCGAAACGCGACAACAGTAAGTACGTAGATAATAAGTTCACAATAGATGAAATTATTTTAGATTGAATTACTTCTAAATTGTGACTTGGTTACAAAAAACAATGTATAATATAATAAAAAGATATTTAAAAAAAAGTATACCATTTTGGGTTGGAGTATGGTAGCATTAAGAAGTTACTAAATATTCAGGAATAAATTATAATTGTGTACTCTCTTCCCCCCCCCCCCATCCTTTATTTTCTTCTTAATTGTCGTTATCTTTTTTTGGGTGGATCTTTATACGTTGTGGGGTTCTGCGTTAACAGAATTAAGTAGTTTATAATTTGATTCATATGTAGGCTAATTATTTGGCTGACGTGTATGTTTATTTTTGTTTTGAATTATTTGTAATTCACTGTATTATATTATACATTTAAATAATAGTTTTAGTATGTGGCACACTGTGCCAGGAAGCTTTGTGTTGATTTATATTTGATTGTAGTAATGGGTATATAAGAGTTTTGTTTTCGTTTGGGGTAATTGGTTTTTGTTTTCCTCTCGTTTTATCGAATTCTCTTTTCTTTAGTTGTAAATAGTTGTAATGGAACCCCTAAGCCTTTATAAGCAATATTTTTCTCATTGAATTAATTGTATTTTGTAGATAGTGCAATATGTTTCTATAAAAATTAAAAAATTATAAAATAAAATAATACTAAATTATTAGTCACAAAATGAAACTTATTCAATATTTCATATAAACCAGCACGTTTAATAAACGACGCTCCTACCTTATCGAGAATATTTTTGAAAAAAACATCTTCAAAATTTGAACAATAACTGTTTAAAATTTACAATTTAGAATAGAGTTTTAATCTCTAAATCCGTTTGTCAGTTATAAAGTCTTCATTTTTTTTTTAAAATAATCATTTATTTTAGTTATGTTTTTAATATTTCAACGTGAAACAAGTTGTATTGACTCTACTATATCTAATACCTATTTCTATAAAATTGGACTGTTACTTAAGTTGATGGTAAGTGTTATAAACATAGTCAATTTTAAAGGTTATAACTCAACAACTAACATAATTTTCACAATGTTCTACAATAAACTTTTTTTTTTGTTGTACAAAATATGATACAAGACAATAATTCAGTTATAAGTCATCATCTTCAGTTGTTACTTACACAAACCCTGTTACATGATGATGACTTTGTTATTGATACTTTGTCTTGTACTGTATTGTGCGAATAAAGTTTTTGTGAAAAAAGTGTTTTAATTCAAATAGTGATTCAGCTTTCCAAAAGTGTCGCTCACTATAGGTAATAATGAAATGATCTTTGAAATTTGATTTTAAATCAATTTTGTTTATGAGAGTTAGAAAAGGATATATTTCAAAAACTTAATGAAAATGTACATTTTGCATCGTAAATTGTTTGTAACAAACTTCTCACACCTCTTCCATTTGTACAAAAGTCTGGTGTGGGTTTCAGATAAAAAACAATTTTTGAAAAGTGTTTAGTTTTACTAAAAGTGTTCATTAACTTCAAGAAAAACTAGTCATCATTAAAGTCTCATATGTCATTCAGCTATCTGTATAGGAACTTTGACACTGAACTCTAAATTGTGCGTTTAACCTTAAAGTGAAAATCAATAATAACGTAGACTAGATAATTTATTTAAGGCTAATGTTTGCCTACCGCCGCCACTACAGAGGTCATTTATATTCCCCAATATCCACTTGAAGAAGGAAAACATTCCCTGATACGACTGACAGGGGACAAGTATTTATACAGATTAGTTCAATTCATACAAAAACATAATTATTTAATAGCACAAAGGAATATTAATATTAAATAGGCAATCCCACGACGTATTAAATGTCAGTCTGTAATATTGACGAAATGTAAACATAGAGCGATTTAATATGTAAATTTTATTTATAAACATCCACACTACTTTTAGAAAATACAAATTTTGAATTATCAATTTTACTTACCTAGTTATGGAATTATAATATTACATACAGTGTATCTCTAATGTGATATGGTTTTAACTTAAAATATCTCAACCGAACAAAATTAACACATAAAGCGAGAATGAAATTTAAGAATAATTCCAATTTTTTCCTACATTTTAGCAAGTTGAATTAGGGCTTCAAATTTCCTTCCACACATAAAAAAGAACATCAGGAACAACATACTCTATTGTTTCTCTTGTACCTCGTTTTAAGTGTTGAATTTTAGGAAATGATTCCATCAGAAACGAAAATCCATAGCTATTAAATCAGGAGGGTTTGAGGCCGTGACTTCTATTCATCTTTTACAATTCATATATATGAAAATGTCTTGATATATTATGTAGAAGCATCATATTGTTGAAAAATCACATTGAAATCAATAACTTCACTTATTGCAACCAGTTATACGTACCTAAATAATTGCAGAATTTTACTGTATGTCCAACAAAGAATAACGAACCAAATTCGCGATGTTTAGCCAGGGTGCGCCGAATATTACCTTGAAGGGCAATCTCTCTCATGATCATGGGTACATTTATTGATACAATTACTAACACCCTGTGAATGAACATGTCCTGAAACGTAAAACATAGCTTCACCAATGAAAATTATATGATATAGGAAAACTGTTAGTTATAGTCTAGTCATTTTCATTCATGACATCAACAGAAAAATCTTTCGCTGATATATCAGTTCTGAGGTCATATAAATTCCCAAAAATATTTTTTTGAAACGATGTCTGTCTCTTGTATGTGCATTGATCTACCGACTAAAAGTGTCAACCGATTCAATTAAATAGTGTATTACGTGGGTGTATTTAGAGAATATCTCCGGATTTTCCCTTCATTTGTTTGATAACAAAAAGTTTGAGTGTGGTACAAATCCTTAAAAAACACAACACAAACATTACGATTTCCTCAAACACAGACAGATTTTATCAAATTTTGTGAAATATGAATATCATTTACCTAAACCCATGTGAAAAGAACGCACGTGAAACATGTATTATTCAGCAATAATTAAATTAAAAAATGGGCAGCTGTCATTAAAATCTTTATCTTAATAAATACGATGATGTTTATTGAAGAAACGAAACAAATTTAGGCCATTATTTAAGTATATACATATTTCTTCTCTGATACATGGTTTAGTTTAACTTTAAATTGACAATTCACGAACGGACATTTTGGGTAACGATTATTTTTGGTTCATTTTTCATTGGTTTTGGTAATGGGTAGGTGAGAAAGTTTGTGCAATATTTTTTTAACTATTTATTTAAAATACTAAGTCACTACCATATTTAGATATAAATAATACCCTAACATAGCGAGTTTTAACTTTTTGTAATGTCTTCAACAGATGTCTTTTAATTGTCCCTCACAGATGGCCTCGGAGAAGGCTTAAACTGTTTATCCCAACCCAATGATGAATGTTGGTCTAGTGTAGAGGATCTTTAATAAACACTTAAAGATACTCACGTCAGACAAAAGTCAAACATTCAAACTTTGCAAGTCAGGAAACGCACAGTAATTATTTCGTCATCTTTGTTACAACCATAATCCCTTATTTAATTGGTTGTAACTAACCATGTTATTTAACCCGTTACTATAAAATTTCTAAAGTTTACAAGGCAAAAATCAGTGAGTTTATAATTAAACCGACAGTTGGGATGAAGTTTTATTAAACAAATATGGTTTTATAACATAGTAGTATAGCTTTATGCCACATTTTACATGAAAAGGAGGGAAAATACTACTATAAGTTGAAAACTTGAAATAGTTAAAAACAGCCAAAATATGCAATGATTTTCTATTTATCCTTGTGAAAGGGTTGATACCAGCTGGTCTTTACATTAATAGCCTTTACTGCTAATATCATGTAGATTTATTTCATTTGTGAAGAATCAATTGTGTTAATTCAGAACATGCTAAGGTAGGCCTTTCCAAGACTTTTACCCACTAATTATGTCTTTTATATTTGTCAGAAATCGTTGAACATCTTTTTTTTTTTTTAAAATCCCTTTTCTATTTTCATATTGTGGTAGCGACTAGAAAAACAAAAATTTAAAAAATAAATAAAATTCCTCAAGATATGAGGGTACTACATTAAAAAAAAGTACTTGTTATTATATTGTAATGCAGATTATAAATACAGACAAGCAGACCGACACGTTTCTTCTATATTAATCGAAAGAAACTCGGAAACTTATCAGAATAAACATTATATGATGTTTCGTTTATTAAGATATCATCCACATTTGTTACGCACCCATACTTTTGATACTTTATTGTAAGTAAAATTATTAAACTCAATTTTAACTTTATTAAATGATTGATTTTAATTTCGCAGTTGTGTTTCATGAAACATTCCGTCTATTTTGAAAAGCCACAGATGCTCTCGCACGCATAAATCACTAAACAATGTTTAATTTTAATGTTCATTGTATTTTATATATATTTTCTTATTTTATCTCTTAAAATTATATTCCGCCCTTAGACATTATTATTTTATTTTTACCTTATTTTTAAATGTCATAATTTATTTCACCTAACATCAACGAATGCTGTTATTATAACATTTAAAGAAATCCATACTAACTCCAAAGTTTAAACGACGTTTGTAAATTTTGTTATTGTATAAGCAAAATTATTTAATCAATATTAAATACGTGATAAGAAAGGATATGTTTAGGTCTAATCCTAATGACTGAGTTTGATTACATCAAGACCAGTGGCATATCTACCTTCACAATCTCTAAGTCAATATTCCATTCTATGCTCCTGATAACTTGATTTTGTCGTAGACAATAAAGCCGATATTCGCAAATCTTGCATCAACTGACAATTCCATTGTACTTCAGTACAGTTAGTCAACAACACACGTTCGGAGGGTTTATGTTAGATTCCGAACTGCATTTGTCTTTTTTAATTGCTGTTGTAATGTGAAGTCCGTAATCGTGTTTGTTGAAATTTGTTTGTATATAATTTGTGATTATGTGTTTTTGTGTTATGACCTCTGTATTCAATTTGAATAGGCCAACTTTGGATTTTTACCAGGTAAGATTTTAGTTTACAGTTAGTAGGTTATCTAATTTATTTCATTAGAATGTCATTTATTAAATTCGTCTCTTCTTATATTTTTAATCGAAGAAACTCATACTCAATAAAAGATACTCATTTTATTCTGTTATCTAGTACGTGCTATCTGATATAGTAGCTTGTCATCTGTAATCACTTGAGTCACAACAATTTACACAGCCTGTTTTATTTAAACTTTTCACTTTAAAATTTTCTCAGTGAAAAAAATGAATTCCGTTTACAATTATTATTTAAAATTAATTATTATTATTATTTTTATTATTCAAAATATCGTATGTGTTAAACGTATTAGACAATTTATTTAAAATAATCTGCTTTAAAAAACCTATTCATCACAAGCGTCTTCCCCCTTACTATACTCAAAGGTACGATTAGTTGCCTATCTTTTGGTATCAGGCGTTCACCGACGGGTATTCGATAAGGCAAGGTCTCCCCGACCATTTTACCCTCAGAAGCAAAGTCAAAGAATATTCAGAGCGCAGGGTGCGTGGGTCGTTCAGAAGAGTGATTTGTGTTTCATCCTGTGAGCTTTAATGTATAGGAATTCGGTCCAACTCCACCCAAATGAGTAGATAATTTTTTTTTTTTTGGGGAAAGGGTCAGACGACCCTTTTGGGTTTTAGGCTCGCACTTAGTAATTATTAAATTATTTTGTAAGTAGTGGTACCAAAATGGCCGACTACTAAGATTGCCTTTTGGTCTACCACTTGTGCAATCCAAATTTGTCTTTCTCTATTCCTCGCAAGCCTAAATTTAAATTATTACCATTGAAATTAAGTTATTCAGTTATAAAATAATCTAATACAGAATTCGTAAAAAATGGCAGGCCACGTTAGACAAGCCCACGATATTGGACCATAATACGAGATGCCAAGTTGGGCGGTTGAATAATGGGAATATTGTTGACCAGAGACCAAACAAACAAAATAAAATCAATTTAATTAGAGTCTCTAAGCAGGTAATCCCAACGTAAGCTTTGTCTTTCGGTTGCAAATCTGTATATCGATTTAATAATCTTTTACAGTTTTTTATATAATTGTTTGTGGTTTGCTTTATAAAACAAAAATAGTAAAAAGTGAAGAAATAAATATTGGTACTGTTTATGTAAATATGCATTGATTTAAAAGTAAAGTGTTGGCTTACTGCGCTAGAATACGGCTTAAAGTCCCTTCAAACGGATATTTCCATGAAAAACCTGATATAAACTACATATGAGAAATGAAATATGAGTGTAGTAGGCCTATGTGCCTTTCAAATTTGCAGATCGTAAACAATTTTCATAAATGATTGATAACTGTTAATTACGTTTAAAATGTAATAATCCATACGAATCTATTTGAAAAGTATAAAATCACGTAATTCAAATTTAATACTATTATAACATTTAATTTCATTCAGCAGCTGAGTTTTTATGAGCGTTCCATCCATTTGCTGAAGTAACAGATGCTCTCACATGGGAAAAATATATTTTCATCTGTTAAACGTAGATTAATTTCTATATTGTATGTTTTTTAACTTGTCATTGTTATATCTATATAAATCTTGATTTAATTGTTATAAATTACTATTCAATATGTAGATGGCATGTTGTTTTTAGATTAAATAATTTACTTACCAACTAGACGAAAAACCAGAATTGTGTTTCAAATTTGAAAAGAACAAACTTGCTCCAATTATACATAAAAGTAAATATTGTTATTATAAAAAAATTACTTTTAAGCCTTTAGTATGCAGTCTGTAAATACGATTTTTGCACAACTCATGTATTAACTGCGCGTTTCATAATTTAGTTGTCTCGAATAATCAACAACAATCCCTTGGAAGTTTTTATTATATTACGATATGCGTTTTATTTTTGTTTGTTAAGATGTGTGCTTATATATAATATGTGTTTTATTAATTGTCAAATTGTGTTTTGTGTTACTGTCGGTTCTAGATGTTTTGTTTTGTTTTTTTTCGTAATTTTATTAGTAGTTCATGACAAGTAGACTTAAACAAAACAAAAAATAACCTAACACGGAAAATTAGCAGTGATGGTTTTTAGCACATTTACTTTTAGAATAAAAGAGTCTGCTCATTGATCACTTCCCCTACTGGTTTTGGTGTGGGTGAAAATAAAATGAGAAACTCGAGTTTAATAAAAAAAAGAGCTGGAATAATTTTTATAAGTCAATCAATAGCTTCACTTTTGTTTATTACACGTCTCAATATTACATAAATCAACAATTTTGTTACCATTTAAATACCATTTTCATCCCGTCAAATATAAGCAAATGATCTACCTGCCAACGTCATAAATTACTAGAAAATTGTTTTTTAATTGAAAAATTACAGTAAAGATAATTTCAAGAGAATGTTATAATCTTTTAATTTAATTTAAATTAATTTTTAATGATAAAAATGACTATTTTAATTGTACGAGTTACACTCTGATCGTTAAAATATTGGAACTCGCTTTCAGTGTTTTTTAAAAAATCCCTTTAAAATGGTTGGTTTAATCAAATATTTATGAAAGAGGTACTGTAATATAATAATATTTTCTGAGCTTAAACTTGTTTTCTAATCCAATGAAAATTGGCTCAGTTATGACTGCATAATTATATATGTTTTTTTTTAAATACATATTTCGGCACTTAACCAGTTGTATTTCTCAAATATCATGACAATTTTAAGATTAATGTAAAAAAAATGAAGATAAATAATTGTTTTAAATTGAAAGGCCTACAGGCCGATTTGACTAGTCCTGATATTATTTAAATTTGCTGAGATACAGACATAATCGTCACTTTTCAGGAATGTCATTTCAAAGATCCATAACTGTCTTTGTCATAATCATGACTGATAGATGGGGATAAACAGAATTATAACAAAATTTCTAACAAAAATAACGCAGTTAATGCGTTGATTAGGCCTCCGGAACAACCCTAAATACCACGACCTTAATTATTAAACCAGCCCCGGTTAATTTGGAAATAAAATATTACAACCAAAAATTAAAACAAGACTGCACTTTACAACACGTCTGGACGGTCGGAATATTTATCTTGACTATCTGGGTCTGCTCAACATAGCTAGCAGTTACGATCAGCTGTTCGCTGCCAAGTGTCACCTGAGCCAAGTTGGGACCTATATGACACACATAAACACATTTAATAAAATCGAATTTTTAACCAATGTAGCGAGGGTTTAATTTGATTTTTGCCACTGAACTTAATTATGTTTTTTCTTTCGATTTTGTACACGAATTTAGGTCATTAATCTTCACATTTTACAAAAAATTTGAACGAAATGAGTAGCGTTAAAATAAGTTTTAGACTAATTTTATTAGAGGAAATACATTTTACTTGTCATCAATAACAACTATCTCTTTAAATTTAATTTGAACGTTATTACGTAATAAATATATTACGTAGCATATACAAGATATAAATATACTATTGTGTGCGTGATTTGGAATAGAAAATAATATAATCCCTCAGGTAAGTTTTCAGAATTAAAGCCACTGGATCGAGAATAAATTTGAATTGAGAAGTAGTTGAAATGGTTGCGCTATGCATGCTTGATCGAATGCTACCGCAGCACGATTTGTATATTTCGTTAATACCGGACAGATTGCTCAGTCAGACAAATTCCGCTGCAGAGTCACAACTGTGTGACTCAAATATGATTTGCAATCGTTCTTTAATCTTCTTGTCTGTTGTAGTATTTTCAGACAATATGTTAGTGGAGAAAACTGTACTACAACCTAAATGTAAAGAATGCAATTCTATCAATAAAGTTAATATTAAATAAACATTTACTTTTTTTAAATAAAATAATATTGTATTTGTTTTTTGGTGTGTGACTAAATGCAATTGCAATAATATCTTGTGTTTACTCTTTGGCAATGCACACTTTACAATTGTAAAGATATATATATATATATATTTTTTATTTATATCTTGTCAAGAACAAAGTCATAGATACAATACTGACGTCGTTTCCACCCCCTAAATGACTTTTATAAACGAACTGTGGATTTTTATTGTTAGTCTTAAATACATTAGGCGTGACTCAATTGGTGGAGGAATACCGTTTAGCTCGATACATTCTAAGTTGTGAACACGGCTGTGTAAGTTCGGTCTCAGTTGCTGGCTTTGGTTTTTCCATTTGTCACATTAGTTTACCCTCTTAATTACACTAACGGGTATAAAATAAAGATTTTAAGAAAAAAATATATACATATACCAAGTCTAGGAGAAATAATCATTCATTATGCATTGTTTAATATCTTTAAAAATATTTACTTTTTGAAAAATGATTCTAAAAATGGTGATATCCTCTATATGTGTTACTTAAAGGCATTTATACTTGTTTTTCACATTTTAAAGTTTAAATATAAAGAAAATGATATCTATAAAATATTTTCCTATCCATTAGCTAAAGTTAAAAATTCATTTCTAATGAAAACCGGTTAAAAAACATTTTTTAAGACATAACCTGATAGTAAACTCACCCTAAAAAAATAGATAATAAAAGAGGATATCATATATGAATTCTAGTCCTTTAATACAATAGTGAATGAATCGGAACAAAATAATAGTTTTACAAGAGAGATCTGATGGGAAATATGGATGAGAGACCCAAGACTACTTTAAAAAAGGTGTAGATTTAGTAGGGATACCTCTATATTATACATGTATATTATATAAGTATACATGATGTAGCTGTATAACATATCACAACACCACATACGTTTGTGTGTTTCTGTATTTTATTTTTCCTTCCATCTTTTCAATTATGAAAATAATAATAATAAAATAAAATAAACGAAGTTTTGCCTCGGTCTCAATTAATTATTCATTAAGCGATATTTTTCTATAGATCTTTTTGCCTACCGATCGTTATTTTGCATAATGTATGAAAATGAAAATGTTCCAAACATAAACTACCTAAATGTCTGGTACACAAATGACCTCTAGTGGTTAATTACGGGAGCACACTAATCTACTAATGTTGTGAAAACCTAAGGTATCAGTGACATGTCAGGTTAGGTTGGATTCAGTACATTATTTACAATATATAGGAATTATTTATGAAATGTTTTGACTTAGCTGTGGATTTCGTACCTTGTTTTCACATGTAAGAAGATGGTAACATGGTTAAGTTACTCTTTGATCAAAAAGTTCATAATGAAAAGTGTCATAGCTAAAATAGTTAGTAATACTTCGAACTAGTACACAAAATCAATGCAGGTTCGAACCATAAACCAAATTTGATTTGTTGGTGGAGCTTTGTTCAAAACTATATTACACAATTAATTGTTTTTTATTTAAGGAAGCAACTCCAGAATTAACACGAATTTACACAATTCCACTTATAAAACGATCACACTGTATATTTAGATTGTGATACATACAACTATAAATAGTTATTCATTAGTTGATGTTGTCATAGAAACATTGATTGTGTTAATTTACGACAGTCCGTAAACCCCATGCCATTTATAACCAGCATATATCTGACAGTGACATCAGAGAGAGCTCAATTATTATTAGGGGGTGTTTGTTCAAGGTCACACACCTATTGATAGACATCATGATCAGAGTATTCCTTTTAAAGGTCATTCGTTCAAATATTTATTCTAGCGTTTTAATAAATTGTATAGAAGTTTTTCAGTTTCACATCTAGTAAGTTTTAAAATAAACGACACCCTAATTAAATGCACTTTAATATATAAAATACAAAAATACTTGTTCGTATGAACACTTTTTTATTCTACAATAAAAAAGATATGGTGGACAAATGTACATATTAGGAAAAACTTAACACTAATTGATCTATCTATTATGAGTCGGAAGAATCCTAAAATTAAACTTGGAAATTTGCAACTAAAAATAAGTAATTTTACCCTTGTAATAAATTACATAATTTAAGGAATAACATCTTATGAAAATAGAAGTTGAAAGTTTTAAATGATAATTTGTTAGAGATAAATTAAGACAAAATATTAAAATTTGGTATAACTACTTATTATGGTATTTAATAGTATTTTTCTGAGATGGTTGTGAAAGAGGGAACAATTTTAAGTTATTACAAAGTACACAAATTAGGCATTTAAAACCAAATCAGACAATTCATTTTAAAAGTACTTTCATTTTATAAAAAGTTAATTGAGATTCGGTTAGAATCTTAGAATTCATTATAAAAACTACTTGATGAAATTATTGAATAATTTTTAATCTTCTGTTGTGATAAAAAATATTTTACATTATTAAAAACGTTGATCGCAGAATTAATTGATTTACTTTTCTCCATAAACACAAATTTTCAATATTTAATTATAAGTATTATGAAATTAACTCTTGATGGATTTGTATTTCTTCTAAGTTGATATACTGATTGTAATGCCAAAGATCTATATATGTTATTTGTAAACATTTAAAAAAATGTTTACAAATAACAAAAACCTGAGTATGAACGCTTTACGGTAATGATAGATATTGCATATTTGTATTATCACAATTCAAAGATTGCTTTTATTATTCAATAAAGGAAACTATTTAATTATTTTGTATACACATAACTTAAGGAAAATGTTGTTTGGCAGTTTCTTTAAAAAATGTATAACGTTGTAGCAAAACTTCTAGTGTTTGGTTTGTTTACTGTCAAGTTTCCTTTTGTTAACAAGTTAAGAAACTGACTGCGTCATAAAATCTAAAAATAGGAGAACATTTGTCTCCGTTTCAAATGTGTTGCCTCGTCTAGGAATAATAATTTAATTAAACTAATAATTAATAATGTCCAGTTTCTTCTTTATCGTTAAATATATTAGTTCAACATCTTTTTCTAAAAAAAATATATTTAGTTTTCCTAAAATATGAATCATATTTAAGTTTTAAATTAATATTGTGCTCTAAGGTAGTTATTTATTTTACCTTTTTACCGTTGTGGTTCACCCATATTTTAACTCCCTCTACCCTCCGGAATATTAAAATCAACAAAGTCATTTAAACTTGAATGTAGATTAAAAATATAGGAAATAACGTCTTTTTCGATATTACAAAATCATTATTCGTCTACCTGGTCACAGGTGAATTTTGTTACAAAGTAAATTTAGCTTAATTTATTTATTTCAAAGTTTAGAATAATCAGTTAATTTGTCTGGCTTATTTAAAAACATCTGCTATACAGGAAAGGAAATAATGTGCAAAAGAAACTAGGCGATAGTAGATCTAATATGGAAAAACTCTTATCCTTTCTTTATAGTGTTCGGTAAACGGCGATTTTTTGTGTTTTTTTGATATCTTTAAATTTAATTTTCTCAATTTTCTTTAACATTTGGGAAAACTTAGAAAGCAGATAATAAGTAAGGATGTTTGTTAGGAATTGGATTATGGGGTTGGATGATTAGTATAAAGTTGAGAAATATGAAAATTTAATTTCCGTCAGTGCTGGTTTAAGTCGTCATGAACAGAGTTATAATAATGAGCAGAAGTTTAATCCTACTGGCAGATGATGTGATCTCGTTCTTCCTTCAACAGGAATGTTGATAATTAATCTTTGTAGATGGAGCCGAAGGAAGTTCAATAAACATCGCCTCTGAGATTACCATCGAAGACAAATGGATCTACAAGTGTCCATCACTGCAGCCCAAACATTGAGGCTAAACCCCTCTGGAACGATGCCTGACGAGTCACATGTGGGTTCACCTGGGCATTGTGAATTATATATATATATATATATATATATATATATATATATATATATATATATATATGTAAATTTAGAATACCATCGTTGGTGAAACGCGATGCTTTGGTCTATAGAATCTTCTTTAAAAAATGGCGCTCTTGAATATCTTGCTTAAACAACTATCGGTAAAATCTAGCCTAGGTTGAAAGTCACTTTCTTCAAACATTTGCAAGCGAGTAAAGAGGTAAGACTGTTAAATATCTAATACCTTCCAAGGCGTCCTCCGGCTTCCTTCTAAATCTGACAAGAACTAACTATTGGATTTTCTTCTACCTGGACCAGTACAAACTTTTTAACCTGCGCGTCCTGTGTATTATGCTTGATTTCGATCATCCTATTAAACGACCCAGTCTTGACAAGTCTTTGGTGAAGTCATCTAAATTCACTGCGACTGGGAGCAGGGCGATGAGAAAAGCGAGAACGATATTCTTCCACTGCCAATGGACGAGAGTTTCCATTGGGGGGAAAAACACATATGAAATGCATATGTATTCTCCATGTTTCTAAAATGAGGTATAGTAAACCGGATACTTTTAGAGAAAGAAAACAGCACTCAAAGACATAATGGTATTGATAAAATAATTCCAGACAAATATTCTGGATTTTGTAATTTAAAACTCATTTGATAGCAGTTAGATTCCTTGTTAAAGAGTTACGATACAAAATATTTCCGCTTATCAACGCTCAACCACAATCAGTTGTTTAATTTATTGGTAGGTAGCTAGTTAAGTTGAGGAATATAATAAACAATGCATCTTTAACCATTTACGAAAATAAATATTTCTTAAACAGTAATTATGCATTTTGTTTAACATTTCTGTGTTTTAACAGTGTTTAATTTATAAAACTGGTATTTCCTTTTAATTTCTAGAGGTTTATTACCAACTTATTTTCACCACTGCGTATTAATTTATAAAATACTATACATAATTGTTAGGAAAAATTTAAGAGTGTTTAGTGCCATTTACTTAGAGAAGTAATTATTTGAACCTCCCAAATACCTTCATACTAACTACAATTTTTCACATTCTTAAAATGTCTTAATGACCGAAAACTTAAATTAGAAATTGACTTACCCCATTAGAAAGATTATTATTAAAAATATTAGTTTTTGTGAAATTATAATTTAAACAAAAATTTCAAAACGTACGTTTTCTTCATGTTCAGATGCTTGTACGTTTTCAATTTCAAGAACGATGACGGTTTTTCTTGTGGAACATTTAATGGAATTTTTGAAAATAAAGTGATCTTATATTCTAAATGAATAAAGAGCTGAGAAATTAAATTTTCTAATGAAAAAGTCGTGTTTTTCTAGGAAACTGAGGAAAGTTTACATCTATAAAAAAAAAACATAGATAGGGTGGTGGTAACAATACTGCTTTTTCCGAATGAGGTTTACTATCACCCACTTTTGTATGGGACATAACTTATCTTTACCCTGTATAAAGAACATGTAAAAATTGTTGTGTGAACTCGCTCTACTTTTTTTTTAATAGATGGAAATTACTAATAGGATAAAATGGAGTCGCTTTTATTTCAATTTTTATATTCGTAAAATTATTGAGAGAGACTCTGTTATTAAATGATATTTTTCAATTTCTTCTTGGATATCCTTTAACATTTCCTGAACTATCTGTCACTTCTCACAGTGAATAAAACAACTGAATTTACAGCATTGAATACTAAAGAAATAAATAATGGTTATTATACTTGAGATGTAACTTCCAAGTTATATCGTGATAGAGTACAATTTAATATTAATGCTTGAAATATTACATCGTTACGTTTAAGAAACTCTTGCATGATAGAAAACCGAGTCTGTGAGACAATACAAGAGATGTTCCTATCTATTAACAACAAATAAATCTGTTTTTATAACTGAAAACTCATTTAAAATAAATACTATATTGATTTTACGTATAGTTTTGAAATTAATTCTCTTTTTTACATAACAAGAAATTACTAAAAAAAATCTATATAAATAATATCGTAACCTATAAAACAATATACGTTTTTACAACATCTTTTCCTATTAATGCAATTCCCCTTATAAGAGCCTCGAATTATTTAATTTAAGAAACTTAGAAACCTCATATATTTCTTTTTTGAAAACATGAAAACAACTGAAGAAACATACATTTTTAAATTTGCAATTCCCTCATATTTATGTGAACAAAAAAAAACTCAATTGTTTTAGTTTAACATTTATTAATTAAATCTCTTGGACACAAAAAGGTTGTGTTTATTTAAAGGAGTATTTCTGGAGTTTATCAATTAGTATTATAGTATCCTAATAGAACCATGTAATACTTTCCCTCTCCTTGTCTGTCAATCTTAAGATATAAGTCTTTGGTCTTTCCTGAATAGTTATCGTCAGAGTGGAGAGAGCCATAAATATTTATCCATTTTAAATGAGAAGCAAGACCATCAAGATGAGCGTTCAGATGAAAACTAGCAAATACTTCCATACTTTGTTTAATGCCAAACTTTTCTAACTTCAATAACATTGTGACCTGAAATGTAGTGGATTACTTTGCCAGGAATAAACATTCATTGTTTCGCTCGACCTGCAGGAATTTTTTTCTCCATTTTTAAACGTAACAATATTATTGTATGCAATTTCCTTTTGATGTAATTAGTTGAACTTTTGTTATTTAAATAGTTGCACACCTTTTTGGAAGTAGATTGGAAGAACTGTTTTATCAAAGTATTTCGGTGTTGTTAAGAGATTTGGTGGTTCAACAGACATTGATTAAAGCTTTTCTTGATGAAATCAGATGTTTATGTATATTCCTAAGTATATTTTTATTTTTTCATATATAAATTTCGGATTCAATAAATTGATTCGCCGACTTGGTGTATTAAAGTTCTTTATGTGCCAAACAAATATGTTTAACAAATTTGATGTTAAACTTCATAAAAATATTAACAATTTCTTGGATTTTAAAATGTTGGATAGTGGAAGATTTATTATTATAGTTTACTCATATATTTGCCAGAACGTCCTAGTTAAAAAAATAACAAAATAAGTTTCGAACATATGGAAAACATTATCAAGTGAAAGAACATGACAAACAAGAAAACGACCAACGCAGCTAAGTATCCTAAAACTATGTTAGAAATTAAAACTAAAACTAGTAATCTAACACGGGATAACTAACAAAAAATGGTTCAGTGCCAAGGGATAGTTACGTTCCAGTTTTATCGGGGTGAACAATCTTTTATCCCTTCCCTCACGAATTTTGTGCTTGACCTCGTAGTTACACTTTGTAGTGAACAGAAAATATGAGCCTTACTTATATTACAAGAATATTGAATTCAGTAATAATTAATGTAAGACATAGCAGTCTTATATCTAAGTAGATTACGCTGTTTTTTATATAACACTCAAACTGTTTTTAGTTTATATAAATATTTTTCCTGTAAACTATTTTTACATTTTCCCAAATAAATTTTATTGAATCAAGTATGTTTTTACTTTGTGTTCCAGGTCCAATCGCTAGTCCTTTTTGTGTTCACTAATTCATATAATTAGATCATTTTTAGTATCGACAATGTATTATTTATCACATTTATATTTTAACATTGTAAATATTTTTTTCAGTGTTATAATCACTATTTTATGACCCATACTCTAAACGTCGTGTGTAAGTTTGTAAGTTATACACAAATGTTGGGGCGGCAAACGTTATTAATAAAGTTACAAGTCTGATATAAATAGTTATCTTTTATCAGATCTTCTATAGTAAATAGGTCATCTTATCCGTTCTTTCTGTGAACATAAACTTCAAATTATATTGGTAAAATGAAATTCACGTTAGGTAGTTTGATTTCTTGGATGGATTCAAAATAAATTCCTTAAAAATAATTTGGATATAGTTTTAAAGCAGATTCAAATAATTATTTCAGAGAATATAGAATAAAACAAAATGTTTAGTTTTCACTGTAATTAAAGTCTTTGATTCGTGATAGATTCCCAAAATATAAATTTATAATTTTCATCGTTTATGTAAAGTACGACACCTTTACACAATATCCAATAATATTTGTTACGAAATAAGGCTTTTAGGTAAAACAAAGTATTTAAATTCCTAAATATTTGAATAATAATATTTATTTTAACGAACGTATTAAAACAAATAAAATATAACTCGTTTGTTTATGTCTTCAAAGTCTAAAGAGAACAATGAATCAAAGTGAACACGTCGCGAAACAAGTGACATGTACTTACGTCAAAACATTTCACTTTATATTTTCTACTTCAGTTAGTTTAATCTTGCTTGTGACACGTGGAGCAAAGATGTACTGTCTGAGAAATTTATTGTAATGTATAACAAATATATCTCTGTAGAGGATGGGCGAACCAATGTAGAACATATGTTGCTGTTAAAATAAAACCAATTAGAAAATATAAAGATCTAATTTAATCTACTAATCACACAAATAACATCAAAAGTGAAGTGTTTGAAGACGTCAAATTGTAAAGCTGGTACAAACAAATCACTTAAAATACTATTACCTAATTTTAGTTATTTGCGATTTAAAAACTGAGTAAAAATTAATTTAGTACCCTGGATCAATGTAGAAGTCGGTTGGAAATATTTTTAAAAGAAAGTCTGGTACGGTATTAGATTATTCAGTTCATTGCCTCGTTTGGAATAGAGAGATGGATTCTAAAAATAAAATTAAAAAGTTTCTTGCTGCTTCTATCGACAATAAAACAGTAAGTGTTTGTTAAATAGTTCCTAAATATATAAACCGTAGTATTTGCCGCTTTACTCGTAAAAACGGCCATTCTCAAGACCAATTTGAGTAATTTAGCACCATTTTGGTTCGCTATATGTTATATAATAGTTTGTATTATGTTATATATATATATCTTAATTCATTGGATTAAGTGTGTGTGTGTGTGTGTGCGATTTTCTGCAAAGGCTTAACGTAGTTTCAGATAAAATGACAGTAAATAGAAACATTGATTGGCAGCCAAATTTCAAATACCTAACATTTTTTTTTTTCAGAAGAATTTTGAGCAATGACGTCACACAGTACCTCATTTTGTGATGATGTTAAAAATATTTGCTAAGACAAAAATTATTGTCACCTAAAACATTAGTGAAAACCTATAATAATCGCTGAAGTAATAGGAGTTTTAGGTGGATGATTTTGGTCAGATTTGAAATATAAATAAGCATTTACTAGACGTTGCCCTTTGTAAGTTTTAAAATGTTTCATCAATCTGGGTTTTGCAAATAACTATGGAACCGACGTTGTTGGAGTAATGGCGACCTTGACATTTTGTTTCGCTCTTTACATGCTACACTTGAGTAAAATTCTATCAAAATCGTCATATCTGATTTTGAAAAATTATAATTTTCATTTGATTTCTTACCTAAATTACTTGAGATTTTAATTTGTTACCAAATGACCAAAACTTCCCGATATATACCAAAATTGATTAAAAACGGTCCAAGATTTTACGCTGTAGAGCACTGGGCAGACAGACAAATGCAGTAATCTCTTTTTTGACTCAGACGACCTCAATACGAGGTACATTTTTAGACCCACAATTTAACTTTCATTATTCTAAGTTTATGTCAGAAACTAAAGTAAAAACTAATATAAAAACCTTGCACATAAGTAGTTTAACCCAGTTGCAAACGTATTGTGAATTTACATAAGGATTGGTGTTTTTGTTTTGGCTTTAACCTAACTTAACCCAACCTGACCTAACCTAACCTAACCTTAACAAACACACAGGATCTTTACGATTAATCTATTCATTTTTAGCTACGATTGTCTCTAAATATAATTTCTGCAATATATAATTCTATTAATAACAAACTATATAAATAAGACAAAAATAATAATGGATAAATTTAGTTTATTTAACGATAGAAATATTTATTGCAAAGTTCTTTCGCTATGTAATCTACACCTATTTCAAATTCAAAATTTCTTTGCCCTCTACACAAAATACCAAAAAGAACCAAATTTATAAAATTAAAATAAAACAATATTCGACTGAATACAGTAATATGATACCATACAGGATTTTAAATATACAATAATGTTATATATTTTATTTGAAAACAATATGTTTTACTTAAACTGTAAACAGAACATGTTTAAATGCATTCCTATTCTAATTATACACATCTTGTTATCGCCTGTCACTTTCCACTGTGAACTGTTTATTTGCAAAGTACCGTTGCATTCGTATTATGTTTCTAAGTTTACTGAGTATATATTTAGAGTTGCAGTGCTACGTTTAATCAAACTGAGGAAAACAAAACAACGAATGAAGTGTAAATAAAGAGTGCAATTTGTTTTAACGTTTATATAAACAAATGGGTTGAAATAGAAACTGGAGATAGTTGAATAAAAATAGTAAAGACTTAAATCAATTAATGTTAATAGTTTTATTGTTATTTTTAAAATTTACAAAGATTAGATATAAATATTTGAATTAAGTCAACACAGCCGTGTTGTAATGATAACGCTATAGCCCCGTTTCTAAAATTAAAACCTGTATCTTGAAGTGAAATCATATCAGCACATAATCGCATTTATATAGTCTACATTGAAATGAAAAATAGAGTTGAATTCTTTGGTATTAAATTTAATAAAAGACTATAAAGCCCCATTTCCTGTGTTTTTAGTCTCCTTCGTCCTGGAATAACTTTAAGTATAATGTAAGTTTGAAAGAACTTACCGCTGTGGTCAAATCTTTGATAGTCTTAAGCTCCTTGTTTTCATTTTGTCCCATAAAGGTTGCATGGAGTTGGATATAAAATTTAATTTCTTGACAAGTAAATAACTGATTTGTTTTGGATCTGATGTTTAAGATGAGGAGTTAAAATTTAAGTTAGGGATGAAAAATTTGACATTAAACATATTAATCGTTCGCTATTTTGAAATGTTTAAATTAAAGTATTGGTTTTCTAATATATATGTAAAAAGTTACATAAACAATCCGTGTACCAACTACTTGAAATATATAATGTTTATGTGTAAAAACACAAAATGGCTGACAGGAAATGAAGCTTTTCTTGACTTTATATATAATATATAGTTTTTTAGCTGTATTATAAGTATCTGAAATATCGCTGTAATGTATAGTATATATGTATATCGCTATATTACAATCATCTACTTAGTACAAGTAGATACCACAACTTTTTCTCATCTCTATCATTAAAACAGGCTTATGACAATGCATCCAATGACAATTACAGACAACGTTCGGATCAACTGCTTATTGGATTATTTCGCAGCTTTTTGTAATAATTGACATTTCATTTAAACATCTATGGCTTAGCTTATAGTTTTGTGAGTAGTTTTTTCAGCTTAGCTTATCACTTAGGAAGGTGTATAAATTATATTTTTAACAAATTTACTAAATCTTCAGTACGTGAAAAATATTTAGATGTTTACTTTTACTGTCTATCTAAAGATCAAATAGATGGGACAAAATAGTTGTTAATATGTACAGCTTATGAAGTATAGAGTGTGTTTGGTTTTCGCAAAACATTTCGTCCTCTTTTTTTAACAGATTTTCGTGTTTCATGGGTTCTAAAAACGGAAAAAGTAATTTTAGACATGTCCTCCGTTGACAGTTTTTAGCACAAAAATTACGTCAGGAATAAGAAATTAGGTAGGGTTTTATAGTGGGCCCATGTAAAACCCTATTGATTTTTTTTTTTTAATATCAAATGAAAATATCACAATTACGACATTTTTAAACAGGTGTTTCTGTGTGTTATTGAACTTATACCTCACTAAATTAGAAACAAATTGGCAGATTTCAATTCCGCATGTAATGTTACCAACACCAACTCTCTACGATGACAAATAGGGAAGCTATATTGTTAAACATTTATATTTTAAACGTAACCTGCCAAGAACATGTGATGTTTGTGTAGTTACGAGATACATTAGGGCCGAGTCGTTAATATGAGCGTAGCGATTGGGTTGTTTGATATATACACAGCTGCGAGGTCAATAAAGTAGTATACAAAATTATGAGCTTTGAAAAGGGCGTAACAGCATTTTAAAACAAATGTTTCCTATATTATGTGTAATGGGTAAGATCCTTTACCCATTCATATTTACTTCAACTTTGAAGTGACCAGAAGCTTTTGGGTGTTATATTTAGAGGATCTGCTTGTACTACATTCTTTGATTTAGCTGCGTACCTACCACGATGTAAGTACCTTCAACTTGTTACTTTATATACTCGTTTCTATTTAGATGGGGGGAGTAATAAATGGATATAAATGGAATAAAATATTGGATACTTTATTTTGGGTCCCATGTGCAATGTTTTTAAATTTTTGTTTATGATGTCAACCATTCTTAATTTGTTTTTTAGAGTTTGTTGTTTTAAGAGAATTCATTAACAAACGGCCATAAGTTAAAGCATTTTAGGAAAATGTTGTGTTTGAAATATTTTGTGTATTTAGATCACCATAATAATTTTCGGTGTTGTTGAACAAATTTCCGGAAATATGGTCAAAATATGCCTACTTACTGAATTTTTATAAAATCGATCTGCTTATTTTAGCTGTAAGTTACTGTATATATGACAGACATAAATAATTAAAAAAACACTTTTTTGATCTTAGGGTATTTCAAAACGTATAAAATTGCAAACATCTCGTCAGGGATATTTTAACCATCGCATAAGTGTCTATATACTACTTATGTGAGAAAGTAAAAACACTATGTATCAAACTGTAAATGTTCTCAAACAATTTCTTGATAGGACGATTAACGTTGTTTTATTTTTAAGTAAAATCAGCGATGGTCCCTATTTAATATTGCCAATATAAAACGTTATAATAATTCCAACCATGTACAGTCACATTAAATATAACGGTTTGAGATCGAAATATCATAACGGTAAAAGATAACGAATATCATAAACTATATCACACTCTGACGGCGATGTTTTGTAAGTTTTATGATTGTAATAAAACTTTTATTTGTAATGAGGTTCTACTGTGAAGGATTCTTTATTCATTTATGTAACGAAGTTTGCATTTGATAACACTTCATAGGTTGTCATTTTCTTACTTCTGAATATTTAATGTGCGCTCACATTATATAATTAGATAAATGAAACACCCTTTCTTTACTATCCACAAATTAATGTATCCTTTACTGATCTAGCTTTCGCCAGTTGTGGCAGGTTAAATATAATTAAGAAACAACAATATTACATAGTAGATAAAACAGTCCCGTTAATTAGCCTAGGTGGTTGGTTAGAGCAAGAGTGGGGAGCTGAGGAAACGGTTGTGTAATTGTGAATTCTCATTTAGATTTGACTTACGCTCTTTATTATAATATATATAAATAAGATAAAGTATAACGACTTCATATTATGTTGTATATTTAAAATATGAAATTGTGTCATTTTCAGAATCGCATAATATTTTGTATTTTAATTTCTTTTCTATTTATTTTGATACAGATATATCAGAATCCACACATTTCACAAATTATATATTTATTTTTAACGCAATAATTTTTTTTATTACAATTATTTATTCTAGAACTCTATCGTAATAAACAAATAAAGACAGAAAATCTCGTCTTTAAACAATTTAAATGGCACCGTTTCAACACGTAAAAGATTTAGTATTGGGAAACCCGGAAGAAATTAAAGGGTATGAAAAGTTAAATTTTTAGTCATGAAATAAGAAAACGTGGTCGGCAGGATAGGAATGAGATAATTATTAAGGGAAACTTAGAATATAAAAGTGATGGAACTGGGAAGTTGATTTTTCTCTCTTTTTTTTCCATACATGCACCTTAGTGGGAAACCCCCCAAAAAATAGCAGAAATTCACTAGAAAAGTGGATAAAAGTGCATTTTTTATATTCTTTTGTGCAATTTTGAGTGTATATCTGCACTAATTTTTAAATATCTCCGGTTCTATGGGTCGTAGAAAAATATAAAAAAGTTGAAATTCTCGGAAATGACGGGATTATTGAAATGGTAGGCTATATTAACATAAGAGTTTCACTAGAAAGTAGGTAAAAAATGACTATTTAAGAAAAAGAAGTTTATTCTACGACCACTTCTCATTAAATTGCAGTATTTTTCTTTTTTTTTCTTCTTTTTTTCTCTAAAATGACCAACTATATCCAACTGTAAAATTGATTTTCTTTTATCAAATTAAACCACCGATTTCTAGTGTAAAGACAAATAATTTGTCAATTTTCGTGAAGATCTTATGATTCTTATCCAACTACTTACATTATTAGTGAAAATATCTTAAATCCAGAAATTCGAATTTTTGTGGTTAGGAAGGCTTAATATAGTTTGACCTGCAAAATCATTTACAGCTCGTTGCGTAAATTGTTAGGACTGCAAAAACTTGATGTTGAAGCATTGTTTAATTGCAAATAGTTGAAGTTAGAAACAAATTAAAGGCTACGATAAAACCATTGTACTGTAGTAAATACCACAAAATGGGTTTTGTAGGTTTTTATCAGTATCTAAACTCGGGTATTCTTTGAATTATAATAAAACAAAAATACTACATTTTTTAGTGTGATACACTGTAACAAAATTAATTTTTTTTTTTATATTGTAAAATTAATATTTATTGAGATTTATTGGGATTTAAACATTTTAATGACCACAATTTAAAAATGGATTTGTGAAAAAATTATGGTTTTTGTGTGACCATCCTAACCTCTATAATGTAAGCCTTTATAAACAATTGAAAATAAGTACCTTCATCCATTCGATAGATATTGTGTTTTTAAAATATACAGACAGACCACGAACGAAACAAAATTCAAAAATAATTTACTGGACACTTTTTGTTCCAATATATGTATAACCTGAATATGTAGGTCAGGAAATATGTTTTGTTACATTCCTTATCTATATAATTCAGTTAAGTTTATAAGGTTACATACTTACTAAGGGTGTTTTATCTAGTGTTGTTTACTTAACGCTTTATCATATAGAAGATTTTCTCGTAATCTACTTCAGTATAAAGTTAATCAGGATTGTTACCACTTAAGCTTTCTCAGAGTGTAAAACATATAAGACGCCCGTTTTAATAATTGATTAACGTGCGGATGTTGCAGTATTAACTACAAATGAGAGTTTTAATTTAGCTTAAATAGTTTTACCAAATGACATTAAAATATATTTACAAATGAAGAAAGTACATAAATACGTTTTTCTGGGAAAAAAATTGGGGAAACGAGTTTGGAAAAACTGAAAAAAAAATTAAAAAAATTCAATATTAAAATATTTCAATATGCCTTTAGGATATGAATATATTTTGAAATTACTCTTAGATGGAACTGTATTCCTTAAGATTGTTTATAAAGTCGAGATATAATAAATATTAAAACCAAACACCCAATACCACAGTTCAATAAAATCAGATTAATTTCCTTATGTGCATTTCAGTAACATAGTTACCATCCTCTAGAACTCTAGTTACTGAAATGACGTAAGGAATAAATCTTGTAAATTGAAGGTATTGTGAGTTTGATTTTAATCTTTAAGTGCTCAATAGTGTAGTATCTAATAAATAGGTAAATTAAAAAAAAACTTATTATTCGATATATCTTGTCCATTAATATAACTTATAATTTAAAAAGTCATACAATAAATTATGTGTAAGATAAGTTCTATCATTCCAGCAAAAAATGCCAAATAAAGTTTTTTTTAAAGAAGTACAATACTGTTTTACGGGTGATTTTTTAACCAGTCACTTTTATACATTCGCAAGAAAGAAATCACTTCATAAAATGAATTTTTTTAATTAGACAAGGAAATATATATGTTTCATATTGTCCATGATTTTCTTAAACATCCTTGTCGGTTTCTTAATAAATTTTAGACGTGAATACACATTAAAATAAATGTATTTTTTGTTTTCCTTTTAACAATCATTATCGAGCAAAGTTCTCTCATTTTATAAAAGAAACACCATTTGTTTACTTATTACCAGTGCAGTTAAATTTAACATGGCTTTGAAAACAGTGTGGTGAAATTCACAATAATAATTGATAATTCGCTTAGCCACGGTCACAAAAACAATTGATAAAATACAATCATTATAATATTTGTTATTTAGTTATTGATTACATATTGTACTGAGGTCAGACTGAGTGACATCTCCACTTGTCATTTGAACTGCTGCTAATTTGGCTGTTAATGTAAGTAATAATTGAATAACAGTTTTAGGTTAGTAACTGCAGACCCGGTGATGTTTTTGTAGTTAAAGTGTATTATGAATGATTACTGATTTATTATCAATGGGTTAAATAAATAAGTTTACTCCATTAATCACCTTATGTACATTTCTGTAACAGGTTTACCACCCTGCTAAACTATATGATGGTTGTCCTGCTAAACTAGAGTTAACATTTAAATTTAATTTAACATAAAGCGTGACCAACACTCCTCCCACTTAATAGATTTATCAACCTATCAACTTGAGGCCACGTTAGATCCAGATCCATGTCATTGACCATACAATCCACACATATAAAACATAAAATTAGCTTACTTACAAGTGGAAAACCGGTAATAATTTTGAATTGACCAATATCATTTCGAACAATCTATGACAAGGTGTGATTTTTGTTTTGTCCCTAAAAGGAAGAACAAGTAAAACTACTTTATTCAATGTGAAGATTACGATATATTGTAACATAACGAAGCAACCTAAATATATTTGGAAGCTTAGTATTTGTCAAAAATATATTATTGTATTAGGTATGTTTTAGAATTAAAACACAGACGATTAAAACAAAAAGAGCATCATAATTAGTTCCTCCAAATTTTGATTTCTTTAAACTATTAAGTTTATTTTATATATTTATTTTTGTAATTTTAAGCAGTTCGACATTATCTTGAAAAAAAGAAGAAAATTAGAGAGCATAAAATAAATAGCGTCAGGGTTGAAAGAGAACAAGAAATACATGATAGGAAAGATGAAAGAGAGATATTTTACTCAAGACTAGATGGAGATATTAAATATGTTGGATTATTTAGGTTTCCTTGAGATGTTCAACTACACTCACTCTAATTGAGCCAACATTTCTGTTTTTTTTTTCACTTTCTTTGAATTGTTCTACGTTTTATTTGGTTGAAAATTATATAATTTTATCTTCATTTTTAATAATGAATAATGCAATACAAACTCACGCAAATAACCGCAATAACAATCATTAACCTCTTCAAACAACACGGATCGTTAACGCGGACAGTTAACGTAAAATGATGTAACATTGCCTTAGTCTATAACCTTTTGGTATTCAATAAGGGATTAAACGTTCCAACTACACTAATAAGGTTATAGTGCTTCCATTAGGTCAATGTTTACACTCTATTGTACGTGACCCACAAACTCAATATAACCTTTTTTGAAAGTTGTCCCTTTAATATTTACTCATTATTTAAGCCTCGACAAATGATTGTAACTAGTAAAGTCCGAAAATCTGGTAAGAAGCGGTTCCCTCCCCGTGAAACATGTATTACCAAAAACATTAGGGTGAATATAAGAAATTATAAAGGGATACGGGGATATATCTTGATATTATCTGTGCTAACCCTAAACAAACTTATTCTGCGAGTTGAAAACCTGACCTTACATAAATTTACTTAAACCTACCTTAACCTTATCTAAAGTTATCTAATCTAGCATAATTTCCACATGTTCCAGAAATGATTTAATTGCACACTAGGAATAGAATCATCTGCAAGTGGTTTGCTCATGAATCAGTTAGGTAAAGGTAATTGCAGATTAGAAATCAATACGGTTTGTGCTTGTGTTTAAAAAAATTCAAATTACAATCGGAATTTTAATAATGTTTCATAAAATTTATCTTTGTGTTTTTTACACAGTTTCGTAATAATTTAATTTACAGAATAAATAACAGTCCGTAGAAATTATTGTAAAAATATCTCGAACAATTATTTTATGTCATGTTTTGTATCATGGAATTATAAAATAAGTAGGAAAATATCCTTCCGATTATTATAAACTACACTCCAATAATGATGTTACTATGAATGAATGAGATGTTTGTATTGAAAGCACGGAACTAATTATACCTCTTTCATCATGTTAAGCTTTAGTACATAGTTATAATGCAGCTGCTGTATTAAATTTATCAAAGTATTTTATTGAATTTATTTTGCGTCGAAAATGATTAATATTTCGTTCTATACATTTAAAAAAATTATAGAAAAGTACTTAAAATAAAAATTAATAACTATAAAAAGAATAATTATTTTATAATCCAATTAGGTTATAAGATTTGTGATAAGTTTTTTGAATATTTTGTGAGTGTAAGGATTGCAAGGACATGTATTAAATAGTTCTTAAACATTTTAACTAATTCAAAATAATGCTTTCTTAATGCCTACGGCAATAGATTGGTTAAACATTTTAAAGTCTAATGTTGGAGATTTAATACAAACATATCTCAGTGTTTGTGCTGATAATAGAAAGTTGTGTAAAAAGTGTTTGGTTTCAATATAATCTATGTAACTTATATGATTTCACCAAATGATGAACATAAATAATAGACATTATATGATAAGTATAATGACACTTGAGGCTTATATTTCTGATTGTGTCTTGCCAACCAAGGAGAGAGAGAGAGAGAGAGAGAGAGAGAGAGAGAGAGAGAGAGAGAGAGAGAGAGAGAGAGAGAGAGAGAGAGAGAGAGAGAGAGAGAGAGAGAGAGAGAGAGTGAGTGAGAGAGAGAGATAGAGAGAGAGAGAGAGAGAGAGAGAGAGAGAGAGAGAGAGAGAGAGAGAGAGAGAGAGAGAGAGAGAGAGAGAGAGAGAGAGAGAGAGAGAGAGAGAGAGAGAGAGAGAGAGAGAGAGAGGTGTGGAGGAGGGATATCTGTATATTCAGTCATGACTATATAACTGAATTTAATAATAAAAATACGATATTTATATTCCTTCATGTCTGTATAACTAACTATAATAATAATAATAAAAAAAATACAATATATTCCGTCAAATCTGTATAACTGACTTTAATAATAATAATACAATATATTCCGTCATGTCTGTACACTCACTCTCCCTCTCTATCTATCTCTTTCCGTCGACAATAGCAGGCTGCGACATATATGGAAAACATGTATTTACGTTGACTATCTATTGTCAGTTATTTTACAATATATTTTTTTTCCCAAATGTTATATTATACTGAAACTATTTGCAAAATTTTGTATTTAGATTTGAGCAAATATACTTAGATACTTAGGATTTGAGTTTATTCAAATATCCCATATATAAGAATTTCCAATTTCTGATTTTGACGAAAACCTATTTTTGTAAAATTTATTAAATAAAAATTAATACAACTTAAAGGTTAATGACATAAATAAGGATTCATGAATAATATAAATTATTTTTAATAGGGGAAAATAAACAAAACTATTATGTTTACTAAAAATTTGCAATCATTTAGGTTTTTTAAAATTTGAGAGATCAATTTGCCTTTCTTGAATTAATATTTTTAAACGTATTTTTAAGGGTTTGTAAACAAGTTTATTTATGCCTAGTCAGCGCCTAGTTTATTCTGCGTTTTAAATATGCCTGATAATTAAATTAAACATTAACCTGATAATTCTTGCTACCATTATTTCCCCTCAGCAAAACTTATGGTAAAAAATATAAATACATGGATGTAACATTTAAAACAATTATTACAATTAATGTTTAATAAAAAAAATAGAGATAAATAAAATTTCATTTATTACTTCTTCTATAAATTTTAATTTGCATATTGCATATTCTATTTAAAAAAAATTAATTCTATTTATTCTATCTATATAATATTATATTTAAAAAATCTATACAATATTACAAGTAAAAAAAATGGAATCCAATGAATTTAACCTTAATATTGGTTATTGCTGTAAGAATGATATTACATATCAGATTGAACATCACCCATGTCAATTATTTATTAGTTTAGAACAATTCCTTACAAGAGTGACAGCTTTGTAATTCTTAGTTTTCCTTTTAGATTTAAAATAAACTAGCTCATGTCTATCACTATAAACCTGTACTTTTCCTGCCTTGTATTGTGTATGAACTGGAATGTATCATGTTCATAGAAGAAGAACTAACGAAATAACATCTTAGATGTTTTTAAAGAGATTTAAATGATATAATAGTGTAGACGGTAAAGGTAAGATAGTTGTATAACATTGTCGATCACTACTTTTTAATATTTTTTCGGATTTGACTTTATTAAAATAACAAAACATAATTTATAAATTACAATTGTTGTTTACCAAATTTGTTTTGGATTCAGTCTATTTAGTTCTGTCCTTAAAATCAATGCAGATGTATATTTTTATAAACCATTATTGAAAAGAATTGTTCTCCACATGAGTACAGAAACCTATACGTTGCGATGGCTTCGCTTGAATGAATGAAAGAGAGTTTTTAATTTTATACTCTCAATGAATATTTTAAACTATAGTAGTGGTTACAAAATTATATAGTATACATTATAAAATTGAAATAACATGTTAATAAAATAAACAGAATCTTTAATTATCAACTAAAATGAACACAAAAAAATAAAGCCAACAGTAAAAGTGATTTACAGAAAACAATTTCAGAATTCCTTTGAAGTAAACACTTAACTAATTATTTGAATCAGGTCAGCCCCCCTCTCTCAATTTTGTGCAACCATTTCTAAACACATTTGTATTTATGTGAAAAACGTTTACGACAATCTATGTTTTAGGAATGTTGATACATAGTTAGGTATAAAATTTCCCTTTGAAATTGATTATTACATTTTTATACAATAATAGTGACGATTCAATAAAAGATATTTGCAGAAACTTAATAAACGTTTGTCTGTAAAGTTAAAAGAGTAACAAAAATATCTCACTAAAATTCTTGAAAGAATTGTTTGATATTTAATGGTGTTTACGTTGAACTGAACTTTCTATAACTAGTATTACGTAATATTCCTTCATAATATAATATTTGGTGCAATTTTATCCTGTTTAAATGTTTAAGGCGGAATTATTTTTAGAATGTAAATAAAATTAGTCGTTTTGCAATTCTTACTCCGACAATAAACATTCTTTATCAAATTTATGAACACATGGAAAAAAGAGAGGTAAAAGTTTGTAAATAAAAGGAAGACTAAATACATGAAAGTGTCAAACTCGCAGTTGAGAAAAGCAAAAATGAATAAATAATATTTGAAGGAGTTTCTTGTTTTAGGTGTCGGGAGATACTGATAATGACATGAGTAGAATCACAAAGGAAAATATAAAGGCAGGGTATCATGTATAATATTATAAGTAAGCAGTTGTTTAGAATTCGATTTATTTACAAGTAATAGAAAACTCAAAATACACAAAACATGGGTACGATCACTAATCATTTTGTTCAGAGACTTGGATTCTGTTACTATCAGATAAAAATTTCCTCAGTATTGGAGCGACGAGTACTATATAGGTACATGGTAGTGTAAGGATCTTAGAAGGTTCTATATGAGTTAATTGAAATCATAATTCGGTTGTTTAAGGCTCAGAGAAGAAAGTGGTTTGGACATGAGGAAAGAATGGCGGAGGACGGGATGTTAAGTAAAAAGCGGAGAGAAAAGCGTAGAATCAGATGTTCAGGAGAATACTGAGACAAGGGCAGAAAACCAGATATTCAGAAAAATGCTGAGAATAAGGCGGAAGACGGAATATTTAGAAAAAAGCTTAGAAAAGATCTGAGGAACGGATGTTCAGAAAAATGTTGAGAGAAGGACGGAAAACCGGATGTTCACGAGAATTCTGAAAGAAGGGTGATGGACCGGATGTTCAGGACAATGCTGAGAAAATGGCAGGAGGGACGATGTTCAGCATGATGTTGAGATAAGGGTGGAAGACAGGATTTGCAGAAGAATGTTGAAAGAATGGGGAGAGACCGGATGTTTAAAATAATGCTGAGAGAAGGGCGGATGACCACATTCATAGGAGAAAGGTGAGATGGGTGGAAAACCGGATGTTTAAGAAAGTCTAGAGAAAAGGGCAGGATACCGATGTTCTGTAGAATACTGAGATTATGGCGGAAGATTGGATGTTCAAGAGACTGCTGACAAAACAGCGGAAGACTGGATATTCAGGAGAATGTTGAGAGAAAGACGGAAAACAAGATTTTCAGGAGAATGTTGAGAGAAAGGCGGAAGACCAGGTGTTCTGATAGGAGGGCGGAAGATTGGATGATCAAGAAAATGAGGTGAGACAAGGGTGGAATACCAAATGTTCAGAAGAAAGCTGAGAGAAGGTCTGTGGACGGAATGTTCAGAAGAATACAGAGAGAATGGCGGGAGAATGGATGTACATAATAATGTTGAGATAAGGGCGGAAAATTGAATGTTCAAGAGAATGCTGAGATAAAGGCGGAATATCAGATGTTCAGGTGAATGCTCAGAAAAGGGCGGGAGGGTGGAAATTCAGGATAATGATGAGAGAAGGTAAGAAAACCATTTTTTGAGGAGAATACTGAGAGATGGGAGTAAGCCCGGATGTGTCAGGAGAACGCTGAGGGAATTATTTTACTACACAAGACGAAAGGGTAGACCATGACTTAAATGAATGAAGAGAGAAGATTGGTGGCTGATTGTGGAGGAGGTCTACCCAGGGCTGTAAAGCCATAAACTAGTTTTGTTTTTATAGTTGCTTAATAGGCAATTATCAATATAATTTTACTTTTACTACCAATTATACATTGATAGTTGATTAGAAAAGTTTCTTTGCATAATTTTCTATAAATAAAATTAAAATCATAATTAATAAAGGTACTGTATTAAGTTTAATACTGTTGTTTACGCAATGATACATATTGCACAAATTCACTTTGCTTTTTTACTATTTCACTTTAACGCATTATTTGAAAAGGTCTATGAAGGGTCAAACAATCGATGTTGGTTGCAAATATGTTGTATTTTTTAGACATATATTATTTGTTTTTCTGTCCCAAGCAATGTTCGTTTGTCATTTTTGGACAAATCTTGGAATTAATTTTTTTTTTTTACCGATTCTAAGGATCCAAACAACATTTTAAATAAATGATGGATTTTTAGTTACCAGTAAAAATAAAAAATACCTTGACGCCCGTCATCAAAAGCTGAATAAAATACAATATACGCTGAGGACGTGTGTTTTGGCAATGAAGAGCAACTTTAAACACTTATTTGAATTTATGAACAATTAATTTCGTAAACGACTACCAAGGTTGATTTTCACTTTGATTGACAATTACTGAACTGACATTTCTGGTGACGATTTTGGTACTTTTTATTTAGGTATGTGAGGAAGTTTGTCCAGTGTTTCAATACTATAATATGTTAACCCCTTGGTATAGTTATCCTTTCAAGGTAAATAAACTGTTGTGTTTCCACATTCACAGCTGTTTTCTTGCACATGTCTGTTTTGTAAAAAAACACATTACTTGCAGATCGCCGGTTTGGACTAATTAAATGCAATTCCATAAAGTGCAACATTTACAACATTACATCTTGAAATAAACCAAACAGCGGCTGTAATGTGTTGAGAGAACGTTTATTTTCCGCTCTGCGTACAATGTATTGTGATGGCGGTAATATATATTACAATTTTACACCTATAAATGATAAAGGCGTATCCTCCAATTTATTTACTTTTTATCTCCTTTAATAATTCGGTTGATTTTATAACTGCGAAAAAATAAGAAGTGATCTATATACTTTTAAGAGGGAAGTATTGGCACCGGTAAAGTTTAATTTACATCATTTTTTATAATTATAAATTTCGTTTTAACCAGGCATCATTTATGTACATAACAATGAAAACACGAGGCTTCCTTGGCTCTATTAGCATTTTTCAAATTTCAGGTTTATCTTTGATAACTGATGTGGATACTTACTCTCTAAGAGTCACGTGTTCATTTTGATATAACAAATTATGGCAAACTACAAGGTAAAGTCAAAAAGTAAAGTTAAATTTTGATTTCCCTCCGAATCACATGCATGGCAGTACTGATTGTTTTGCTATAACTGATAATGTATATCAGCCGTTTATTAAAGTATTAATTTATTGTTAGCTATTTGTGATTGTGTATAAAAGACTTGTGGAATGTGTTCTGATGTGTTTGATTGCAACAAAACAAAATGCGAGCAGTGATACGTTTCCTCAATTCAGAATGTGTGAAATCAGCAGAGATTATTTGTCGAATTGGGAGGGAGTTGTTTAAGTTGAAGCAAGATCTACGAATAGATTGATCGCTTTAAAAGTTGTAGGATTTCTCTGTGTGTTTTAAACATCGGCTTGGTCATCAAAGACTAATGACAATATTGTAGCGGTTAAACAAATGATTTTCGATAATCGATGAATTAAAGTTGATGGAATTGCAAGTGATTTGTGTAAATTTTAAAATTAGTTTAATTTAATGTGAAATTATTTTTACGTCATGTGAAAGATATCAGAACTCGATTTAACTTGCGGAGACCAAAATACATATTTAATTAAAAAATAAAATAAAAATTAAATTATATTTAAATTTAAAAACCAATAACAATAGTAGTAGTGTTTCAAATATAATTTCTTTAAAATTCAACTTTTGAAAGACATTGTATACTTTAGTTTTTAATACTTATTTTTTAAATTATATTTATTATGTTTTATTGTGTTCAATAAAATTGGTATGATTGATACAGGTAATATTTATAAGTCTCATTGATTTGGAAGTACTTCGATGTTCCACTATCAGCTGATGAAACATGTACACAAAATACTTACACTTTTCGACCAATAAATGATATATAAATTTTACTTGGATACAAGGTTTTTACTAAAAACAATATGTTTAAGGTAAAAGTATTCATTAAACTAATATGTATATAGAATGTATCAGATAAAATATAACTGCAACGCGGAACAAATAATTTCTTAAGACTTTTCAGTTTTTACTTGTCGTTTTACATTGTGTGAGAATTAAGAATTAGATAATTGTTTGGTTTCATCTACAATTCATTTTTAACGAGTTGTCTATTTTATGTTGAATTTGGTTTACGAATCATAAAAAATGGTTTCTTAAAAATTACAGTACTTAACATTTTTGAGCCCGTATTTGTGAAAGAGGTGAGAAATATATATATATATATATATATATATATATATATATATATATATATATATATATATATATATATATATATATATATAATGTAACTTGCCCCCAACGCCAATTTAGAAAATCGTAAATTATTTGGTTAGGTCAACAGAGTTAAATTATCTTCTAACTTGGCTGGGGGAAACTATTTTATTGTCTAGATTTGAATTTAAAATTATTTCTAAGTTGAGTTGCCAAGTTTACGACAATATATATATTTTGTCAAAAAAATAAGCTTTTGTTTGTTATATATATATATATATATATATATATATAAGAATTTGTTCCAATGTTGAGGATTTCTATACATAAGTGTTCCATTGCTGATGCGTTTGGCCTTTTCTGATGATCATCAGAATAGGACATCTTTATTTTATATTTCAGTGTATATGTATTGCATACTACTTTGAGTCTTAATTATTTTTATAATTGACTTCTACTTTCGTGTACTGTTAAAAAAATTTTACATTTAATAAATCATTGTAGACTAAAGATTTTTGTTTTTAGCAATGATCTTAATAGCAATGAACCCTAATAGAAGTTAGTATTACTTCAAAAAAACTATTCGAAATTTAAATATTACAGTACATTAGAAATCCTTTAAAATTGCTAACAGGTCCTATTTGACATCCTAATTCGTCTCAGAATTAAAATATTAATTTATTTCGTTTCCAGATTTGATGTTTAGAAGTTCATTTAAAAACTAATAATCTTTAGGCTATATACTTTATTTTGGCTTTATTAGTTCAATACTCATACTGAATCTTTAATTATATAATTATTTTATGTATAGAAATTCTTTCTTGCAAATATTTAATGCTTGTACCGGGTGATTCAGAACTTCATGCCATCTCTCGGGAAGTGATAAAATAATTGTTATACTAGCGACCGAAATATTTGGTAAAACTCCATTTTTAAAATAAAACAGCACACAATATGTTGTAAGTTCTACTATTTTTATTGAGTCTTGCCGACCATGGTTTCGTCCGTGACTGCATTCATGAGGCAACTTATCACAGACATCTAAAAATCATAATTTAGAAGAGAAAATGAAAAGAACATTTTGACGAATTTTTATTTTAAAAACTGTTGAGACATAGTCTTCTGAAATGAATATTGAGAGAGATCCCACAATATATTTACCCGGCGAGTCTTTCCACAATGGTAGTTTTAGAGAGTGTGTGAGAGAGAGATTGTGTATTTTTTTTTTAAATCTAACAAAAAAATATGCTGAAATATGCAAAAAAAAGCAAATTTTAATTCTTTGGAAGAAAGAATAATGTTTGTTTGGCCTCGTGAATGCCGTCACTAGCAAAACCATGGTCGGCAAGACTCAATAAAAATAGTAGAATTTACAAAATATTGTATATTATGTGCTGTTTTATTATAAATTTTATATAAATAAGAAAAAAAACACGTAAACCTCAGCTTGGAAACGCTTCTCGTACCAGCTATCCGCAATTTGGTTTTTTTACTAAGTAGGCCCTAATTCCAACTGTAGTAAACTAGACGACGACTCTAACGACTGAGATATGCGTTCCTTTGAGAATCAACACAGTTTTACATTTTTTCCCATGTTTAAAATAAAATGTATTTTAAAAAATATTAGAGAAGAAAAGATATACAAGAGTGTAACAGTGTTTTTAAAAACACAATTTTAACCTTATTTTGTGAATGGCGGTTAAGGGCTCGTGATTATGTGGTAAGCCGGCCCAGACTTAAGTTATGCACAGTTGTATATATTAAACTCGCAGCTGTTAGAACAGAAATATATTATTTACAGTATGATATGTAAAGTATAGTTACAGTACAAGTCCATTGTAATTCCTTCGTTAGTTTATTTTATTATTTTTTTTTTACATGTTTTTAAATCAAGAGGCATATAAAAAATTTAGAAAAACTCATATTTAGAATTTTTAAAAAAACTCTGCGAAGAAAAAGGTAAATGAATTTCATCAAAGAAATATGTAATATGTAGCCTAATATTTTTGTTAAAACATTTTAGTTAAGATAATTACTTCTTAAATAATAATTATCTGCTGTAATTAAGTTGTTACGGTTTTACTGGACACGGAAACTAGGGGCATCTATTAAATCGTTCACGAAGAAACATCTTTTTTTAGAGTTTACCACTTTTCAAATATTCAACCAAGAAAAGAATTCAGTATCAAATGTAAGCCTACACCATAAGAAGAAAAAAACTTCCTATAAAACACATTATATTAGTAGTTGTTGTAATAGTTATATAGTCCACCATTATCAAATAAGTTTACAATTTACGTTCACAAACTGCGTTATTGAGACAAGAGTGATAACGTGAGAATAACAACAGAAACTGGCGGGAATTATACCAATTCTTATGGTCCTACCCGTTCACTCAGATATTAATTCTATTCAGTCTGTGCAGGTGAAAACATTAAACATCCATACTAAACTGATTTGTTTTATGCAAAAGATCAAAAATGTAAAAGGCCACCAATTTTAAAATATACAAAATGATTTTTTTAAATTTTTACTCTGATAAAACGTTACTTAAAGAACTCGTATACCAATTATAAATTCATACAGTATCTATTTCAGGAAGTCCATTAGTAGAAAATATTTTATATTAACAATCATATGACGTGGCCTACCCGTCTAGCGATTGGTGCTTTTGTACTGTTATCCAGTATTTCATATTAATAACAATATTAAACTAAACTAGCGAGAAATTGTTCAAAAAAATTCGTACACTCTTCTCGTAATAAGATTTTATATCCAATATGCGTTTCAACGAGTTATAAGTTATCTTTGTAGATTATAAAGAATTATATAACTTATCCTGAATTATTATTTTCTAAACTGAAACATTTATATCTCTAGAACGGCCTTATCGACTGTGTTGAAATTTTGTATATACGTAGGCCTATATACAGGTTCAGGTAGTGTATTTATAAATGTGCAAATATAGCCGAGAATAAAATTAAAATAAATTTTAAAATGTTAGCGTTAGTAGGTTGTGATTGTTTTTTGAAACAATTAGCCTACTCGGTAAATTTTCAAGTAGCCTATTGAATAGTTTGAAGAGCCATACTGTAAGAAATTTTTAAGCGTAAAAGTAATGACGTAAGATTGTTATGTAGAAAGTCTAGTTTTGAGATTTATTATGCCAAATATTGTTCTGCGTAATTGGGGTCCTCCCACCCTAAAGCAAACAGCAGTATCTCAGTAAGTTCTAACCATAAAAACCTTAAAATGGTAGACCATAATAAAAACATTTGATACATTTCTATCCTTCTGTTATATATTTGATTATTTATTATTATTTTATATTTTAGTTTGTTTTTTGGTCATTATATCAATTATGAAATATATCATTTTGTTAGTGTTAATATGATTTGATTTGTATTATAAATGGGTTAATAAAACTAGATTAATTACAAAAGTAATTTTACCGTTACTTTGTAACTTATAAAATAAACCCCAATTACTGGAAATTCTTCCAAAAGTAATGGATAAGTATTACATGAAACTTGTAGCCTATTTATTATTTTGGTAAATTCCATTCTTATTCTATGTTTACTTTATTTATTATTTAAATTTATCTTTGTTCGTAAAATAACTTTTAAAGTTCGCTTAAATATTTTTAAATATATAGGCCTAGTCACACTTGAACACCCGTACCGCCGCCATTTTTAATCGCACTTGTATTATTTACTGCTCATTTCTAAGATAACGTTAACACGGATGTTTCCCTTTTTTTTAAATCGCAATTTTTTGTTCTTTAAAAAAAATTAAAATCAAGTTTGAAAATATTGCAAGTTCTTTTTATTTTTGCTGGTCAATGAAATCCGATATCGAAATTTTCAAAGAGAGGAAACCTCCGTTATTTTATCTTATATCTATTAGAAAAAGAAAAAAAGGGATTTCTTACTTCTAAATAAAGCAAGTACAAGTAGTGTTCAAAGGAAAAGTACTGTAATTAGACGTAGGCTATGGTGTGGCTATCCACATAGCCACACCATATATATATAATGGTGATTATATAAGAACTACTCAGTTGCGCGTGAAACATACTTTTACAAGCAAGGGCGGATCCAGGACTTATCTTATCTTAAAATGTTATAAAATGTTTACTCATAAAGACCAACATATATATTTAATTGAAGGACTAAGTTTTTTTATTTACATAAACCTATAAGGATTATGATGATGTTTTGGAGTTTTGGAGATTTATCTTCATATACAACAATCAAAACGTCTATATATTAAACTGTAAATTTTAATAATACATAATTTTACATAGATTTAAGTCCCTACGTCTTCGACATGTTCAAGAGAGTACTAAAAAAAGGGAAGAGAAGGGCTGGATTGCGAACTACGTATGACGCAGTTCTTTCAGGTTTTCCTTTTCCACGAAACTGGTTCCTCGAAGATGCTTTGTTTCAATTTTAATTTTATAATTCGTATAAAACCTAGATAAATTATAGAAATATTTAGTTATTTCTGGATTCAATAATTAACTGATATTAAACAAATAATAATAAAGAAAAACTGCAGAAACTTAATCTGGATGAGTTTTTCTTTCACCTATAAAATTTGTAACCTTAATTAATTATTGAAATAAAGTTTCAATGCATAGATAAAAAAATCATGAAATTAAATCGGCTGAATCGCAATGTCTGTGAAGTTGGCCCAACCATGGTAGCCCAACCGCTTCAAAATAGTGCCAATCGTTAGTTTTGCGTTAGTTTCGGTTAGTTCTCATAAATTAAACGTTAGTTTCGCCTTGGTAGTCGTCTAAAACGGATGTTAATTATGGTTGGGCCAACTTCACACGAGCCCAACCAAAATTAAAAATTGAATTTATTATTACGTGGATCAGTTCCTTTACGTTAGTTTCGAATAGTTCTGACAGAGAAATCGTTAGTTTCGCATTCCTAACCAGTTTTATATGAGACAAAAGAGTTGGGCTAACTTCACGCTTTTTGAGAATAGCACGGAAACAAATTAATACCATGCCAATCGTTAGTTTTGGGTTACTTTCGGTTAGTTTTGTTAAAATAAACGTTAGTTTCGCTTTCCGAAAGTTAGTTTTTTTAAAGCTTATGTACCTTTTTCTCAGGAAAGGAATAAGATATCTTAATGATTTTTTTAAATAGTTCAGGGGAAGAACTCTTTTGGTTGAAATAATAATATTTGTTATCAACCTAATAGGTATATATATACATAAAAAAAATGTTTCTTGATAAAAAAATAATATTTTTTAAAATTTACCATAAATCTAAACATTATTAAATATATATATATATAGTTTCCACTATGTCCAAAAACCTACTTTGAATAATAAAAATATTTCCAAAAAGTTATCTTCAGCCATTTCTGGGAAAAAGGAACATAAGTTAACATTACGAAGGATAAGGCGCAGTGACCCACTTATTTAACAATTGTCCTTCAGATACTGATTTAGGTACAAAATAGATAGATGTATAGATAATTTATTTACAGTTATTGTAGTACAAGGTGTTTGTAAAATAATAATAATAAACCGATTGAATAGGCTAATGTAATTATCATTAGAAAACTGAAATAAACACGTGCAAACAAATTTAAATAGCGTGAAAATTACAACTTACTAAATTACAACCGTGACTAATAACAACACGGTTTATAATTATTTAGACAGTTATAAAACAACAAAAATGTAATAAATTCAAACAATGAAACATTATTGATATTTTACTCTCAACGAAGCATTGGTATAGTAATGAAAGCTGTTTGTAAACACACAAATAAACACATTACGTAGGCCTACCTATTTACATTTTATTGGAAATTTTAACTCATAATGGGTACTGTTACTGTTTACAAAAATGATTCCATACATTATTGTTACGTAAATACATAGTATTTGGGATTAACCCAACAACGCAATGAGTTTTTTGAACACTAGATTTGTTTAGCACATTTAAAACTTATTTAAAAAACACAACGCCCCAAAATTATTACAAAAGAAAGAGTATTATTATTGAGGATAAAAAATCATAGTGTTGTTACATTTGTAATGTAAATAAAGAACCATAGATAAGAAACTAACTGAAAAATATAAATAGTAAATATCAGAAGTGGGTAAAACTTGACAACTTAATGAGATTTTTCAAGAATTACTACACGTAATACAAACTAAATGCAGTAACAGGAAATAAATGCAGTACTAGTCTTTAAGTGGGTAAAACTAATAACTGCATTAGCTACAGCAATAATTACAATAGTAAGTCTTTAAATACAAACTTACTGAAATAACATACAATATTCAACATAGTAACAAAGTTAAACTTAACAACAAACCATAGTTAACCAAGAATAACATACATAGGTATGACAGATTTATTTATTATTTAACTCCTGTTTACTAACAAAGCATTCCCCCCCCCCCCCTAGTAAAGGATGCCAGTATTAAATACACTTCCAATAACAAATCATGATAAGAATGATGGATTTGTCAACACATCCTCTCTTCATTATCTCGGAAGACAAAAAAATAATAGTGCACAGTTGCTTACTGTTCTATTTCCTTTTACCACTTTAGATTTACTTTAGGCAGTTTATTGTTTATCGAATCGGGTCCGAACACTGTGTCACACTTAGGCAATTCCTTTTGTAATTATTTAATTTACTTTGATTTTAACTGGGATTTCCACCAATATTTTTGGACGGAATAATAGTTTTACTATGTATATGTGTGTGAGAAAGTTAGTAAAATATTTTTTCACTAAATATTAGTTTTACAATGTATAAGTGTGCAATGTTAAAGTAATATTTTGTAATCTATTAATAGTTTTACTATGTATGTATGTGAAAGTTAGTGCAATATTATTATTACATTGAACAATAGTTTTAAGATCTATAGTTGTGTGAGATAGTTATAACGTAAAACTAACATTTGGCATGGTTTTAATTTGTTTACGTGCAATTCTCAAAAAACGTGAAGTTAGCCCAGACCTTTTGTCTCATATAAAACTCGCAGGAAAGCGAAACTAACGTTTATTTTAACGAAACTAACCGAAACTAACGCAAAACTAACGATTGGCATGGTTTTAATTTGTTTCCGTGCAATTCTCAAAAAACGTGAAGTTAGCCCAACCATTTTGTCTCATATAAAACTCGTTAAGAATGCGAAACTAACGATTTCTTTGTCAGAACTATTCGAAACTAACGTAAAGGAACTGATTCACGTAATAATAAATTCAATTTTTAATTTTGGTTGGGCTCGTGTGAAGTTGGTCCAACCATAATTAACATCCGTTTTAGAAGACTACCAAGGCGAAACTAACGTTTAATTTAGGAGAACTAACCGAAACTAACGCAAAACTAACGATTGGCATGGTTTTAATGTGTTTCCGTGCAATTCTTAAAAAGCGTGAAGTTAGCCCAACTCTTTTGTCTCATATAAAACTGGTTAGGAATGCGAAACTAACGATTTCTCTGTCAGAACTATTCGAAACTAACGTAAAGGAACTGATCCACGTAATAATAAATTCAATTTTTAATTTTGGTTGGGCTCGTGTGAAGTTGGCCCAACCATAATTAACATCCGTTTTAGACGACTACCAAGGCGAAACTAACGTTTAATTTAGGAGAACTAACCGAAACTAACGCAAAACTAACGATTGGCATGGTTTTAATTTGTTTCCGTGCAATTCTCAAAAAGCGTGAAGTTAGCCCAACTCTTTTGTCTCATATAAAACTGGTTAGGAATGCGAAACTAACGCTTTCTTTGTCAGAACTATTCGAAACTAACGTAAAGGAACTGATTCACGTAATAAAAAATTCAATTTTTAATTTTGGTTGGGCTCGTGTGAAGTTGGCCCAACCATAATTAACATCCGTTTTAGACGACTACCAAGGCGAAACTAACGTTTAATTTATGAGAACTAACCGAAACTAACGCAAAACTAACGATTGGCACTATTTTGAAGCGGTTGGGCTACCATGGTTGGGCCAACTTCACAGACATTGAATCGCAATGAAATGTTAACAAATTTGGATTTAGTACATTATTTTACCGATTTGTGCCCGAAATTGATTACATAGTATTATGGTCAAGTATTATCTAATCAACAATTAATTCATCTATCATGAGGCACGACAGTCTAATGCTCAAACTAAACAAACGTTATCATATAAGAAACATAACACTGAACATGTAAGCCTACAAAAGTACTGTCACTCAATCAACTCAACACAAACAGACCGCCTTATCGCCACCGGCGCCGTCGACCTTCCGTGACGTTTTCGTAGGCCTACGTCTCTATGTCTACGAATATCAGGTTAGCCACTAGCTGGCCTACCTCTGTACCTTAGCGCTATTTCGCAAATAAGCTTTCATCACTGACATGGCCGGATCTAGGAACCCCGAAACCCCGCAATTCGGGGGGCGGGCCCTTAGGGGGCCCAAAGGTCCTCTACTCAAAAAATAAATGAGGCTAAAATAAAAAAATATATATAAAATATTGAGTTCAAGCAGTGGCAGAAAAGGTTTTTAACACAAAAGTTATAATTTAATTAAGTGTAAGAAAAGAGATTAAGTGTTAATTTCTAAACGTTTTACACTTAAATTGTGTACGGTTCCCTCCTTCCCTCTATCCATGTCTGCTCAAGGGATAAGAGAAATTTCTGCTTGGAGAAATTTTGCTGGAGGCCCTCAATTTGTAGATCCGGCACTGATCACTGAGTACCTCATTTGACAATATACTACCGACTTTAGAACGTCTTTAGTTTTCCTTGTATACAGTATTGCAGCATAGTCGTATTTTACTTTACTTACTTGTAATTTCTATATTAACTTTTTTTTTTGCTAACGGGGGGGGGGGCGCGATCCATCCAATCGCCCCTCACTGGATCCGCCACGGTTTACAGGTAAAAGGCACTACTTTCAATACTGTTTGCAATATTCCAACTCAATTTTTTTTTAACATATAGGTGCGCCAAAGTATCGAATTTAAACTATTCAACGAAAATAAAACACCTAACTTATGAAAGTAGGCTACACTTGTAAACTGTTTCTGAAATATATTTCTTTCAAAAATATGATTATATACAAACAATAATGTAATTGAAAACCTACTATTTAATTAAAATACTAATTTCGGTTAGAATCCCCGTTAGTAGGGGATAAACATTATTCATTAAAAAAAGATACAAAACATTTATAAAACGTTTTATGTTTTTAACTTATGTAAACGTTTATACTCTACAGTCTATACTGCCTGGCAGTGAGCTACCATTAGAACGGAAGGAAGGAGTAGAAATGGATAATATTTGACTCGTCAATTAGCCAATTGTTGTTGTCACAAGAAAACCGAGTAATCGGAAGATTGTTTTCTATTCTGTTTTTGGCCAATTTTTCATCATTTTCATTCTACCTCGTATGTTTATTGTTAAATTCCTAGCAAATGTGGTAAAACCATTGTTATTTTTATAAATGATTAAGTTCCCTGGTTAAAAATATTATATTGGATGGCAATTTCTTTTGATTTTATCAAATGTTTGCTTATTTTTAACCGATTTTTCGTCTACGAGTATTTTTCATTCTTCATAGTTTTTGACCGATTATGACTAAATTTGGCAAACGTATTGTTTATGGAAAGAAGTAATTTGATTCATGATCGGAAAGATATTCTGAAAACGTTGATTTTTTTGAGTGTGCTTGCTTGCGAGAAGGGAGAGAGAGAGAGAGAGAGAGAGAGAGAGAGAGAGAGAGAGAGAGAGAGAGAGAGAGAGAGAGAGAGAGAGAGAGAGAGAGAGAGAGAGAGAGAATAACTGAGAGTGGGAGAGCGATTCACTCTCCAAATTTTAGGAATCGTTGGGCCGTTCTATTATTAGAACGTGGGAATAAACTATAATTTTGTATCTCCTATTTCCTAATCCCCCCCCCGTGTTGTATTTCTGTTACCGGTAGTTCATCGGTATCCCAAACAAATTACTGTAGACTAGCAATATAACATTTTCGTTTTATTTTTGTAGTTCTAACATATGGACCGGAAGGTTAGCTTCCGGTCCAGCAGATTCTTAGTCTCTCGCAGGTAGAGCCGAGCTCCAGCCGCACTTCCTAAGTATTCAATGGCTTGACTCACAGTAAAGTTGTGCAGTGACTCAGTTACAGTGCCTTAGTGGAATTGCGCCTTTACTAATTAATCATCATTTTGTGATTGTGTCAATTATTGAAGAAAGTGAACAATTAAAACGTTATTTTAATATTAACAAATTTTGTAGCCTTTAAACAAATTATTTTAGAACTTTTTTTAGACATATCTTTTCTTCTGAAAACAACTTTAGCCCTACTCTTAACGTACCCAATAAAAAAGTGCTGTTTATAGCTTTGCTGATTAGTTTTGCCAGTAGAAGAGTTAGAAGAGGTAATACGTTACTAGGTAAGTAAAATAATATATAATATAGCTATTATCTCCTAAATTATTCTCGTTCTTTAATCAATTATTAATTAAGTAAGGTATCTTGATTTTTTTTAATGTATTAATAATAATTTTTATTTGAAATAAACCTATCTAATAAAAAAATAAAATTTAAAAAATTAAAAATATATATTTTAGAGTAGTATGCAAGATATATTTTGACATACTGATATTAATGAAATATTTTTGTTTAACCAGAGATCATTAACCATTTATAAATCTCACGACAGGGGTTGGCACGTGTGAACTAATAACGCGGCCTTTTTTCTAGCTACTGTTTGATCTTGACCGTGAAAGTGTGTAAATTTGTTTATGTTTAGTGATGGGACTATCGACTAGTTTTGTATTCGTTACATGTTAACAGTTGCCATTTTCATTTGTTCCGTTTTTCCTTGAATATTTTCTGCCTGTCTAAAAAGGGTACAAAGGAACATAACCCTAAAAAGGGTAAGAAATATTTTCAATTGCTTTAGATGTAGTGTTTAGCCTAATATATTTGTATTATTATATCTTTCATGTTTACATATTTCACCCCCTTCTTTTCAATCATAATATCTCTGACGATGTTGTTCAATCATTTCAAATAAGATCTATGGACACTGCAAAATTAAAATTTGTTACAAATTGCATAGCTTAAAGTTTTTTTACTTATTATTATTATTATTATTTTTTTTTTGTAGTAATTTGATTTGTGTACATATAGACTAGATAATTGAAGTTTGATTACGAGTTTTGATAATATTTTAAAGAAATTAATGTAACCCAACCCTTTTTAACATTTCTTTAGACTTTTAGGCATGATAAATGTTTTGGGAAAAAGACAGTAAAAAATTATGAAAATATAATAAAGCTTTTTTTCTAACTTATTAATTTCACTACGAGAAAATAAAACAAATAGACTTAATGTTTCTAATCGCCAAATGGTTAACTCGAATTTTTTGTAAGTTAGACAATATACGTTATCCTTAAACCTTTTGATATTTATAAAATCAATCAAATCATTTAAACCGTCAGTATAAAAGTAGTTCCTTTTCGTGTTGGAAAATGTTTATACTATGTAAAGCTTTATTATAAAGTGTTCAGTGACGGTTGAATCGGGTATAAGTTTTGATTTAAACTGAAATTTTGTTTCAATAATTACTCGTACATAATATTATTTTATCATAAAAAATGATACAGCATCACTTGGCATTTAAATTGCCCGTGACCCTGATGGAAAGCACCATATGATGCTAAAAGTGGAATTCGTATTTATTGCTCTATTTAATAAATGGTTAGTTGTGTTTGTACAATTTGTCGACAGCCTAGCTTTTAATACTTCCTAAATTAAAATATATTTTACTACACTAAGTCTTTTCTTTTTACAAGGAACCTGCACACGACGCCTTTTTCAAGACACATCTTATGATGAAAATCCATCTTCACCGAAACATACGAAATCTCCACTGCTAGAATGTCATCAGGTAAGAATTAAAATTATTAGATTTTGACAAAGCAAAACAATAATTTATTGCAAAAATATTATTTTTTAAATTTATCACTTCTTGTTTGGTTCCACATTCGATTGCCGGCCCTGTAACCAGGATTAGCCCCCCCACCTATGTTCGCGTGCTATTCTATGTTTCAAAAATTACATGGTAATTTTTAACTCTTTGCAAATTTTATTTAAACTGATAATTGATAATAAGGAATAATTAAGCCTATCAGTTCAATCTAAAAAACAAACTTTATTGACAAAATTATATCAAACATAAATTAAAGTAAATCATTCACTTTTATTTTACTGAAAGTACATTTCCATTTTGAGATTGATTTCCTTTACTGACCAAGATTAAAATTCAAGTTGACAAAATAATAAGATTATTAAAAATTTAGGAGCTAAACTATTAAAATGTTTTGAAGTGTTTAATACTCTTATAACAGAAAACTTACTTTGATGTTTGATAGTCTATTTAATCGTAGCTTTCTTTTCACTAAAATCATTAATAATCTAGAATTAATATTATTTTACTAAACTTTGACTTTGTAATAATTATATATTTGAATTTTTAATCTATAATCCGCTGTAAAATATTCTGCAATAAATATTTAAAAAAAATTAAAACAGGGCTAGGCCAGGGCCCCCCACCCGGGGTCCCGGGCCTTGTGACCAGAGTTGCACCAGCCCCACCCTTGTGGGGGCCATGTGGCTCCACCGAAATCGCGTCCATCCCATCCCACACCTTTTGTTTCCTTTTGCCCATACCGGTCTAATGTAACCATAAGAGCAAAGAGCAACGGTATTAACTTTTGAAAAATATCTTTAATAATGCAGAGTATATGTCCGGCCCGTCCAAGTACAAGCCAGACATAATACAAGAAAGGTTTGTGTTGTCTAATAACTAAGTACCTACATTGATTGTTTTTTTTTAATCTGTAAGCTGCAATGATCTAGAAAATTGTAGACAAATAGCAAGAAGCATTTTAGATTCTCCTCTTTATGATTTGGCTAATGTTCAGTTAATCCAATTGCCAAACTCTGAGAATGAAACAACCCAACATATTTTAGCTGGTAAGATAAATAATGAACATATCAAAATATTTATATACATATATATCAATTATTTTAGACTTTTTACAGTTTAAATTTAAAAAAAAAACTGATATAAGATTTTACTTGTGTAATCGCAAAAATATCTTACATTTATCAATGTAATATTTATTTTATATCAGAATTGGCTATTTCCCCCCTTTTTTTACCTTTTTTCTTAGCAAAACAATTTTTGATTCTTCTCTTTGTAACTTTACTAATGTGTTCAGTCAATGCAATTGACAAATTCTAAGAATGAAGCAACCCATTTTTTTTTAAACTGGTAAATTGATTAATGAACTTTCATTAAAGTTGTTATTTATGACAGGGTTATTTTAGCTCAACTTTCTATTTTTTTATTGTTTTAAATCATCTTATTTACTCTTATTTGAGGTAATACAGTAAGTAAAAATCTATCATTACCTAACTTAGAAATAAACACTGGAATAATATCAATGTAACATCATTGATTGATTGAAATTTCAACATTATCATGGGTTTATTTTGTATATTTTGTTAAATGACATAGTTGGATAGAGAATAAATATAGCCTATTTCCTGTTTTTATCAGCTATAAGTTAGTCATTTCAACCAGTAAATTTGGTTGCAGTCTTAAATTACTAAAGCTGTTTGTCTCATTAACAGGTGATCCAAGTGTAACCAGAAGTCAAATTTACTCAGAACTGAACATTTTAAAAGAAATGAAATCGATGGACCAAAAGGCCGGCCGAACAAGTGCTGCTCGCCGTAAACTTAAGAAAATAAAAATTCTAAAAAAATTAATTGATAAAGTCAACCGAGGGGAACTTGTTGGACTGAATTAATTAAATATTTCCAGCTGTTTAAAGTTAATGTGTTATTTATTTTGTTGTAAAATGTATTCACATTATATTTGGATGTTATGTGCACTTTAAATAATACTTAAAAAATATTTATACAGTACATATAAATTTATTATATTATTATTTATTTATGTTTATCACTGGCCAAAATAATGACAAAACATAATTTGTTAAAAAATGCCACATTAGTAGTGAATGATATAACTTGTTTCTCTTAAATGTTTTTGTTTTACATGCGTTTTTCATAGGTAACTATCAAATGTTTGTGTTATGCTGTACATTATTATTACAATGTGTATAAACATATAGGTGCATGAATGAAAAAGATTATTTTAATAGCTATAAAATTATCTTTTTTTTAATTACAAGAAGGTTTAATCTCTACTATTTCATGTATAACACTACATGTAAGGGTATGTAATCAACAGGCCACTGAGTGTATGCTCAATTTAGACCAGTGAGTGTTTGATAAATCTGGCCAAACGGACAACAGTTTTTGTTGAACAATGGGCGAAGACTAATCTTGGCTAAAGGTGTAAAGAGCATAGACTAATAGGATTGTTGGTTAATATACCACATCATTCAGTATGAAACCAACTTATATACTTAGTTGAGGTGAAAAATAGTGATTAGGCCAAGGGTGTATGCAATAGTATAGACCATGGGACTAATAACTGTTATTTGCCCAACTATGTGTAAATGTTTCTGATCTGTTTTGGTGTTTATTGTTAAGGGTCTGCAGTGCATACATCTGAATTAACATATCACCCGTTAGAATAATGTTAAACAGTGTTAAATAAGAACAGTTATAACGCTGCCATTTATTAACACAGAATTATTATCGTTGATGGCTCATCTTAAATGTCAGGGGGGAAATATATATTCTTGTTTTATAATTTTTTCTGGGGACACAAATAGAACCACAAAAAGTGAAGAATCTTTCCCTTTCTTTTAAATATAGTATAACGATTTTTCAAAAACCTAATACGAATTTTCTAATACCTAAACAACTGTTCTTAAAAATGTCAGCATAAAAATATTAACATTGTTCTTTTGGGCGAGAATGCTCCCGGAATTTTATGTATTGCAGAGCCTTAAATGTCTTATACAATTACGAGACATCTCAGCACCCAATTTACTGAGAATTACCGATCCGAAGTATTAAAATAAATAGAAACTTGCACTCATATTATACAGAGTGTCTTAGGAGTTTTGTAAAAACACTTCTAGGGTGTGTTCTATTGGTAAAAATAAAGAAAGAAGTTACAATAAATAAAACTATATCTCACTAATTAATTATACTTCTAGAAATCACTCTTAATTACAATGGCAAAATTAAATAATAAATAACTCAATTTTCAGGGACAAGAAAAGAAATTATTTTATTTACTTTAAAGAATGGTAAGAAAACACTTCAATAACAAAATGTTAATATTTCAATGTTCATATGTAAAAACAAGTAATAACAATTATCTTTAATCCCTTAACTATTCTTGAGAAAACATATCTCAATACTATTTTATAATCTATAATTTTCTTTCACAATTAGAGTTAAATAAGTTTTTGAATTTCTTTAATATAGCTGTACATCGTCAGTATATAATTATTGAAATTGTGATTTGTTAATCTTAATCCTTAATTATTGCATTAGAAATACATTTGTTGTTAAACTTAATGTCCTGTATTATGTTTTGTATTTTAAATTTAGTATTTCTATACTTATAGGCGAGTTTAGCTTGACTTGCTGATAATTTATTCATATTTGGTTTCGCCATTAAAAATAAAAAAACTAGACTATTGTTGACGGTAAGTCATAATTATAATAAATTATCAATAGTCGGAATGGCGAAACCAAATATGAATGATTTATTTTCAGGTTTCAATAAAAATATAATGGTACACAGAAAGCAGCATATTACATACATTGGCCTCTGTTACAATCAAAGTGAAAACATTAGAATGATAGAACGTTAGTAAAAATATTGTTCAATTTTTATCAATTATTTATTAATTAATTTATTAAATTGTTATTAGGCTATTATAATATTTGTGTTAGTTTTTTTTTCTGTCATGATATTAATTTTATTATGAAATATATTTATCATGTTAATGTTATTTGCTTCCTACTACAGACGGATTTTAATAGAACCAGTTTTTAATTTAATTTTCAAATTAAGGTTAATAACTTTCATAATCTGTTAAAAATAACTTTTATAATCTGCTTCTAAATACCTTTAAAATACCATTATAGTTTAATATACTAACAAAGTACTAATTGAGTAACATAATTATTTGTGCTCATAAATACTTTCTTTAAAATTATTTCAAATACAGACTTCGTTCAATTTAGTAAAACAGTGCTAATGAAGTAGCATAAAACCTTTTTGTTCATAAATATACGGTTTTGATAATGTTTTCCGTCAACTTAGTATCGCACCCGCAGAATAGAGATCCCACTGAATGTTTGCTGAATGGTAGTAGTTGTTCGTTAGATCATACATTCCGAGACCTGTTGTACTGGCTAGCATAACAATGGAAGAGGTTCAAAATACTTGTGGATTAGTAATTTATCAAATCAAGAAATAATTATTTAGTTAAATTATATTTTAAAATGTCTATATATTTAGCCAAGAACTTTACTCTGTGGTTGAACTTATAATTTTATTTGTGGCCTTTCTGGTTCTTTTGTCTCTTGCACACCAGTGTGATCTAATCCAATTAATCTAACTACAAGTTGGCTTAGGTATCATTTAACGAAAAATTAAAACCTTTGTTTAGTTTCTTATTAATTTCAAAGTACTGTACTGTGTATTGGATGCTTGCAATATTCAACAAATATGTTTCAATGTTATTTTTTTATTATTTCTTAGTGTTAAGGTGCCTACACATTCGAGCTGGTAGTAAGGCATACTCACTGGTTACCTGGTTGGTAAACAGAATATAATAAAAATCAGCTTTCACCATTGTAATCCTCCTAGTTGAAAAAAAAAGTATCACACTACCACCTTTCCATTTAGAACATATCAGTTAATTCAAGACGGATGGTAAAAATTTGGAACATGTTTTTAAATAGTTTTATCATAATAAATAGCCTTGGAATTTGTATATGATAATATTACTCTCCTGCGAAATATTTAGAGGTATTTAGACTTTTGGTTCACCTGGTATTATGTTAAGTATGATTTTGGAGTGTGTGTGAGTGTGTGTGTGAGAGAACGCGCATGTGGGTTTTATTTGAGAAACGAGAATATTGAACGTGTTTTTATTTTTAGGATTATTTTAGATACTTTGTGTTAACTATTCTTAAAACATTTTAATCGTCACAAATATAATATTTAAAAATGTATTTTAACCTAAAACAAAAGTTTAACATTGGGATTAATTTTAACGATTTTATAAAAAATACAAAATAGATTGTTTACATTATATACTATGTTTACACATTTGGGACTGAGGGATGAATGCAATATATCAATTAATTAAATACTGCATTCTATACTTGAAAACATGAATTTTTACAAAGTTTGATTTTATTGCTCTCTTTGGGTCCGTCCTGACTTCCAGTTTTTGTGTGGAAAAACTTACCTTTTCTAACATTTTAAAGTACGTTTTTATGTGTAAACAACGATTTTTGACAATTTAACAAATCATTTGAAGTTTTTATGGCTCTATAAGAATAATTTCAATATTTTAAAATAATTATTAAAATTTTATATTAAATCTGCTATTTTGACTTCCTTGGACAGGAACTACTGGTTATTTTAAAATGTTGGACTTTTATGTTTAAACAATAATTATATTTTGTTGTGTTTCTGAGTAACACTTTTGAGTAATTAAATTTTTGTTGAGAAGCCATTTTTTATTTATACAGAAATAGAGAATTGTTATTTAATAAAAAAAAAGAAGATTTTTTTAAAGTCTACTTAACATTTTTAGCTGGATATATTTTCGATATTCTACTACCATGAAAATAATTTGAATATTTTTTTGGTTTTTTTTGCATACATGCATCAGGTCCAGTTTTAATATTTTCCAAATTCGACATACTCAGTTTCAACAATTTTTGTAATATCGTCTCAAAAACTAGTATAGTAATTCACAAGCATTCTCCACTTGTGTACCGAATTTCAAGTCGATATTATCAATATTTTTAAAATAGAGCTAATCACTGCTTGAATTGTTGCATTACCGACGGCACTATCCGAACGCATTACAATATCTATTTTAGAAAATGCCCATAGTAACAACTGAAAATAGGTATACATATTTATTGGTAAGTGTATTATTATTAGTGTACCGAGTTTTGACAACCCATAGAGAAAATATTATACATTAAAGCCAGTAATTAGCGCTAAATATACCCCTGGTACTGAAAATAAAAATGATTCTTCCGGTTCAATTAAAAACATATTTAAGATATGACTTGTATTGCAAGGTTGTAGTAAATATCTCAAAATTTTAGGTTAACTAGTATATGTTTTATTATAAAACCAAAGTTGAAGTCGATACCTTGAAAATTGTTGAAATTGGAGCCTATAAATTCATGCAGTTTCCTAATACCCACCGCAAATTTACAGTTTTCTCAAAGGCAGGCTCAAATGATTTTGATGAAAATTTTCTCAAGAGGCCAAAACAAAACGTATTGGTCGACATCTACAGAAATTCCGGTTCATGTGTTATCGGAAATCGTTAATCGGTATCGGTTATGGGAAATAACGAAAAACCATTGGTCTTGGGATTGATATAAAACGCGTAATTTATCAAACACGGTTTAGTTCAAATTTTAAAATTATACTAAGATTAATGGCCCAATTTCGTTTTCAAAATTACGAGGAAAAAGTATTACCGTTCTGGAATAGTTGACAAAAAACAAAAATGAACCTTGACCACCGTCATTAAAGTGATTATGAGTATATATGAAAGAATTATATTCTATAGTATATTGTCTTGTATCTAATTACTCACCTCAAGACATAAAGGCTATCGCGGTTTCCATCACTACACTACACTAGGTTTCCATCATCAGGCCGCACAAAATAGTCAAATCACTTATTAGAGGTCGTCACATAACAATAAAACGCTAAAAACACAACACAACGTAAAACCGTTAACAGCACAAACAGTTATTTTGGCCGAAATATCGCGTGCATGGCCAATACCCGGCAAATCTAAACTGCGGAATTATTGCTGTAGGCACAGATACTCTCTGCCTTCTCTGTTATCTATCGTGGTGGTCTAGTATGACGTTTGTTTATCATGCTGTCTGTCTAGATGCTTACGACATCATAAATTAGATTTGATTTAAAGGATAGTTTGTCATTGGGGATATTAGATGAATCTATTTTTACACCTTTATAGATCTCGAACTCTTCTACGGAATCCATGTACTTACTTTTTTTTGCAAAAGTGTAATATCTCCATGTTAGATTGGATATCTGTGTATTTATGGTTTTTGTTCCATTAAAAAATAAAAATTTAATATGACTTGAAACTAGGTACACATGCAGAGTAACTTGCATTCCAAGGTTGGATTAAATATCTCAAAATTTTGGGAATGATAAAATTTTGTGTAGTACCGACGGGAAAATCCGTGCATATACCAATTCTTACTTTCAACTATTTTTTTCTATTTGCTTAAAACTTTGTATATACATTAACTTGTTTATGTTTTATTAGAAAACCAAAGTTGAAGTTGATACCTTGAAAATTGTTGAGATTGGAGCCTAAAAGTTCATGCGATTTTTGACTTATCGGTTCAAATGATTTTGATCTAATTTTTCTCAAGAGTCCCGAACAAAACTTGTTGGTCGACATCTACAAAAATTACGGTTTATGCGTTATGGGAGTTGGTCTTTGTTTACACTCTTATTTTAGGTTCACAATGTCTTCCTTATCATATCTTTTCTTTATAGGTTACCTTCCTCTCTCTTAATATCAAAATTTATTTTTTTATAGTTGTAGCACTATGAAACGATATGTATTTGAATATATTTAATTTTACGGTTATTGTTTAATATGGCTGTCAGACTATTCATTTATTACAGGTACTCACTATTTATGTTTATGTTACTTATATTCACAATGAATGTGAAATATTTATTATTTATAAAATCGATAAATAATAGGAACTAATTTTAATGTAGATATATTTTAAATTACCGTCATTATGAAACGGATTACTTTAAGGCAATTTATAACTAGGTAAATGGTTTAAGGTATGTTTGCCATGCTGTGGATTAACCCTAAAACTTTTCTGTCCTTATTAGTTATACAAGCATAAAATATGGGTGTTAAACAGTTTTTTTTTTTTTCAAACTAGAGCATATTGATGAGTATCGTGCAAAATTACTACTCAATTGGTCGTACTGTTCTAGAGATATAAATTATTTAGTAACAAAAATACAAAATGGCGGATAGTTGGTAAAAGAAGCGTTACCTAATATGTGTTTATAGGAACTTCTTTTAAATTTAAACCCTTATAAGCACCCCCTAAATTATCTCCGCGCATTACAGAAACACCGTGGTAACTTCCGTGACGTTACCACAAAAGGTAGGGCTACAAACGGAAAACGCGAACTGACCGCGTGTTTGTACGTTGAAACGATTTTAGTTTACCTCTTTACCCTTTTTTACAGAGCAAGTTATGATGAAGGTGAAAAAATAAAATTTACTGATAAATCCGTTTTGAATCTAAAAAAATGTTTGGAGTCTGTCGTATGTAGGCCTACAGAGTCTGTCTCAAAAATCGCGCATTGGAATACATATCAGCTTCTAATTGGCGTAGGAAGGTAATAGACACATTAATGGAAAGCTCTGGGTTGGGTCTATCTATAGGGAGTGCTAAATCTTAGGTTCCATATACAGGGTATTCCGAAAAATATTAAACGTTTTTCCCCCGTTTTTTTAAATAACGATATTATTGTTTCCCCTTCAATTACTCCTAAAAAGTCCACATTCTTTTCCCCATTACACAGTCTTATCTCATTAACTCGAGAAAAACATTCATGTGACATCTCTTTTGAAAGCTGTTTACATTTGCTATCTGATAAAGTAACTAAATATATAAATTTTCTTCACAGAGTGTTCCTAAAATTATTTTTTTATAGAATTATTTTGGTGAATTAATTATTTCTACTCCAAAGTGAATTGGTTTTTAACTCTTAGTCCAAAGGTTCTGAATTCTCATTCATTATTCCCTAGTATTGCAAAATTACACCAGCTTTTACCCAACAGATGTATTGGGCGAATTGGCCATCGAACGACGCTCTAGATCTCCAGATTGAAATCCTTTAGTTTATTTCCTTTGTGGCTATTTGAAAATAAACGTTTACTATAATAGACCTACGAATCTGAAACCTGAAAGAAAAATACGACTAGCAATACAGAAAATTAGAGATGAAATTAAAAGTAAAGCAATACATGCGGTTTATACTCGTTTGGAACATTGTCAAGTAGCTCTTGGTGGACATTTTGAACATAAACACATACTTTCCGTAGTCTTCTATGGTTTACGTTGTTAAATATAAACAGTTTTAGTACAGCTTGTAGTTTTTCTTAGTTTTGGATTGTACACAAAATAAAATCATTTTTTGTATTAAAAAAAAATTTTTTTTTGGAACACTGTGCAATTAAAAACTAATTACATTATCAGATAGCAAATGTAAACAAATGAGATAAGACTGTGAAATTTGATTCATCATAATGTTGTATCTAAGTAAAATAAAAACAGTAATAAACCAGAAAACTCGCGTAAAATTCAATGTATATAAGGGTGGTTGCCGCCGGCCATATTAATGTATATAAGGGTGGTTGCCGCCCTCAATACACTTTTAACTACTTAAATCCTAATTTTAATCCATTATAAAAATAAATTCTATGTTAAAAGTGTACATTTATCAGGCTAATAGTCTATACTTTAATTGAAGACATACTTATCGTTCTTGTAATAACAAAAAATATAGATATTAAAATTCCTAATTATTTTTTGACTGAAATTAATGACAGGAGTAAGTAACATTAAAGAAATGAAAAACGGAGGTGCGTTGCAAGCCTGTACACATATGTCCCATTTCTGAGGATTTATACAAAACCGACCCCTTTCTGAAGAGTTGGTCATCAGAATAGGACAGTCCTCAGAAAGGGTACAGTTGCGTATCTATATATATATATATATATATATATATATAAGAATTTGTTCCAATGTTGAGGATTTCTATACATAAGTGTTCCATTGCTGATGCGTTTGGCCTTTTCTGATGATCATCAGAATAGGACATCTTTATTTTATATTTCAGTGTATATGTATTGCATACTACTTTGAGTCTTAATTATTTTTATAATTGACTTCTACTTTCGTGTACTGTTAAAAAAATTTTACATTTAATAAATCATTGTAGACTAAAGATTTTTGTTTTTAGCAATGATCTTAATAGCAATGAACCCTAATAGAAGTTAGTATTACTTCAAAAAAACTATTCGAAATTTAAATATTACAGTACATTAGAAATCCTTTAAAATTGCTAACAGGTCCTATTTTACATCCTAATTCGTCTCAGAATTAAAATATTAATTTATTTCGTTTCCAGATTTGATGTTTAGAAGTTCATTTAAAAACTAATAATCTTTAGGCTATATACTTTATTTTGGCTTTATTAGTTCAATACTCATACTGAATCTTTAATTATATAATTATTTTATGTATAGAAATTCTTTCTTGCAAATATTTAATGCTTGTACCGGGTGATTCAGAACTTCATGCCATCTCTCGGGAAGTGATAAAATAATTGTTATACTAGCGACCGAAATATTTGGTAAAACTCCATTTTAAAAATAAAACAGCACACAATATGTTGTAAGTTCTACTATTTTTATTGAGTCTTGCCGACCATGGTTTCGTCCGTGACTGCATTCATGAGGCAACTTATCACAGACATCTAAAAATCATAATTTAGAAGAGAAAATGAAAAGAACATTTTGACGAATTTTTATTTTAAAAAACTGTTGAGACATAGTCTTCTGAAATGAATATTGAGAGAGATCCCACAATATATTTACCCGGCGAGTCTTTCCACAATGGTAGTTTTAGAGAGTGTGTGAGAGAGAGATTGTGTATTTTTTTTTTTAATCTAACAAAAAAATATGATGAAATATGCAAAAAAAAAGCAAATTTTAATTCTTTGGAAGAAAGAATAATGTTTGTTTGGCCTCGTGAATGCCGTCACTAGCAAAACCATGGTCGGCAAGACTCAATAAAAATAGTAGAATTTACAAAATATTGTATATTATGTGCTGTTTTATTATAAATTTGATATAAATAAGAAAAAAAACACGTAAACCTCAGCTTGGAAACGCTTCTCGTACCAGCTATCCGCAATTTGGTTTTTTTACTAAGTAGGCCCTAATTCCAACTGTAGTAAACTAGACGACGACTCTAACGACTGAGCTATGCGTTCCTTTGAGAATCAACACAGTTTTACATTTTTTCCCATGTTTAAAATAAAATGTATTTTAAAAAATATTAGAGAAGAAAAGATATACAAGAGTGTAACAGTGTTTTTAAAAACACAATTTTAACCTTATTTTGTGAATGGCGGTTAAGGGCTCGTGATTATGTGGTAAGCCGGCCCAGACTTAAGTTATGCACAGTTGTATATATTAAACTCGCAGCTGTTAGAACAGAAATATATTATTTACAGTATGATATGTAAAGTATAGTTACAGTACAAGTCCATTGTAATTCCTTCGTTAGTTTATTTATTTTTTTTTTTTTACATGTTTTTAAATCAAGAGGCATATAAAAAATTTAGAAAAACTCATATTTAGAATTTTTTAAAAAACTCTGCGAAGAAAAAGGTAAATGAATTTCATCAAAGAAATATGTAATATGTAGCCTAATATTTTTGTTAAAACATTTTAGTTAAGATAATTACTTCTTAAATAATAATTATCTGCTGTAATTAAGTTGTTACGGTTTTACTGGACACGGAAACTAGGGGCATCTATTAAATCGTTCACGAAGAAACATCTTTTTTTAGAGTTAACCACTTTTCAAATATTCAACCAAGAAAAGAATTCAGTATCAAATGTAAGCCTACACCATAAGAAGAAAAAAACTTCCTATAAAACACATTATATTAGTAGTTGTTGTAATAGTTATATAGTCCACCATTATCAAATAAGTTTACAATTTACGTTCACAAACTGCGTTATTGAGACAAGAGTGATAACGTGAGAATAACAACAGAAACTGGCGGGAATTATACCAATTCTTATGGTCCTACCCGTTCACTCAGATATTAATTCTATTCAGTCTGTGCAGGTGAAAACATTAAACATCCATACTAAACTGATTTGTTTTATGCAAAAGATCAAAAATGTAAAAGGCCACCAATTTTAAAATATACAAAATGATTTTTTAAAATTTTTACTCTGATAAAACGTTACTTAAAGAACTCGTATACCAATTATAAATTCATACAGTATCTATTTCAGGAAGTCCATTAGTAGAAAATATTTTATATTAACAATCATATGACGTGGCCTACCCGTCTAGCGATTGGTGCTTTTATACTGTTATCCAGTATTTCATATTAATAACAATATTAAACTAAACTAGCGAGAAATTGTTCAAAAAAATTCGTACACTCTTCTCGTAATAAGATTTTATATCCAATATGCGTTTCAACGAGTTATAAGTTATCTTTGTAGCTGTACACATGAAAAGGGCGACTTTATCGTTGAAACGCGTAGTGAAAATAAAATGTTATTACGAGAACAGTGTATGTTTTTTTTGACAAACTTTATTTCATAGTTTTGCTATTTACATTATATCATTCTATAGAAATTTAACGAGGTGAAAAAGTTACTGGACACTTTTTATAAAAATTTGGAATTTTTTGAGTTAATTCCATTAAACAAATTTAAACAGCCGCCATTTTAAAACCGATTATTGGGAACAAGTTGGGTTTTCTCTTTTTTTTCAAACTATGTCTTTAAGTTGATGAATAACGTACACAATTTCAACACAGTCGATAAGGCCGTTCTAGAGATATAAATGTTTCAGTTTAGAAAATAATAATACAGGGATAGCTGGTAAAAATCGTTTCCAGACATATTTATATTTACGGTTTTTTTACTAGCTATCCCTGTATTATTATTTTCTAAACTGAAACATTTATATATCTAGAACGGCCTTATCGACTGTGTTGAAATTTTGTATATACGTAGGCCTATATACAGGTTCAGGTAGTGTATTTATAAATGTGCAAATATAGCCGAGAATAAAATTAAAATAAATTTTAAAATGTTAGCGTTAGTAGGTTGTGATTGTTTTTTGAAACAATTAGCCTAATCGGTAAATTTTCAAGTAGCCTATTGAATAGTTTGAAGAGCCATACTGTAAGAAATTTTTAAGCGTAAAAGTAATGACGTAAGATTGTTATGTAGAAAGTCTAGTTTTGAGATTTATTATGCCAAATATTGTTCTGCGTAATTGGGGTCCTCCCACCCTAAAGCAAACAACAGTATCTCAGTAAGTTCTAACCATAAAAACCTTAAAATGGTAGACCATAATAAAAACATTTGATACATTTCTATCTTTCTGTTATATATTTGATTATTTATTATTATTTTATATTTTAGTTTGTTTTTTGGTCATTATATCAATTATGAAATATATCATTTTGTTAGTGTTAATATGATTTGTTTTGTATTATAAATGGGTTAATAAAACTAGATTAATTACAAAAGTAATTTTACCGTTACTTTGTAACTTATAAAATAAACCCCAATTACTGGAAATTCTTCCAAAAGTAATGGATAAGAATTACATGAAACTTGTAGCCTATTTATTATTTTGGTAAATTCCATTCTTATTCTATGTTTACTTTATTTATTATTTAAATTTATCTTTGTTCGTAAAATAACTTTTATAGTTCGCTTAAATATTTTTAAATATATAGGCCTAGTCACACTTGAACACCCGTACCGCCGCCATTTTTAATCGCACTTGTATTATTTACTGCTCATTTCTAAGATAACGTTAACACGGATGTTTCCCTTTTTTTTAAATCGCAATTTTTTGTTCTTTAAAAAAAATTAAAATCAAGTTTGAAAATATTGCAAGTTCTTTTTATTTTTGTTGGTCAATGAAATCCGATATCGAAATTTTCAAAGAGAGGAAACCTCCGTTATTTTATCTTATATCTATTAGAAAAAGAAAAAAAGGGATTTCTTACTTCTAAATAAAGCAAGTACAAGTAGTGTTCAAAGGAAAAGTACTGTAATTAGACGTAGGCTATGGTGTGGCTATCCACATAGCCACACCATATATATAATGGTGATTATATAAAAACTACTCAGTTGCGCGTGAAACATACTTTTACAAGCAAGGGCGGATCCAGGACTTCGCCACGAGGGGGGCGCTTCCGGGGGGTAGGAATACCACCCAGTAAAGCGGGGGGTCCGGAAAAAAATTGGTATTTTTGTTGTAGTCTAAAACGTATTTTAAGGCAATCTTATCTTAAAATGTTATAAAATGTTTACTCATAAAGACCAACATATATATTTAATTGAAGGACTAAGTTTTTTTATTTACATAAACCTATAAGGATTATGATGATGTTTTGGAGTTTTGGAGATTTATCTTCATATACAACAATCAAAACGTCTGTAATTAAAAACTGTAAATTTTAATAATACATAATTTTACATAGATTTAAGTCCCTACGTCCTTCGACATGTTCAAGAGAGTACTAAAAAAAAGGGAAGAGAAGGGCTGGATTGTGAACTACGTATGACGCAGTTCTTTCAGGTTTTCCTTTTCCACGAAACTGGTTCCTCGAAGATGCTTTGTTTTAATTTTAATTTTATAATTGGTATAAAAACTAGATAAATTATAGAAATATTTAGTTATTTCTGGATTCAATAATTAACTGATATTAAACAAATAATAATAAAGAAAAACTGCAGAAACTTAATCTGGATGAGTTTTTCTTTCACCTATAAAATTTGTAACCTTAATTAATTATTGAAATAAAGTTTCAATGCATAGATAAAAAAATCATGAAATTAAATCGGCTGAATCGCAATGAAATGTTAACAAATTTGGATTTAGTATATTATTTTACCGATTTGTGCCCGAAATTGATTACATAGTATTATGGTCAAGTATTATCTAATCAACAATTTTAATTCATCTATCATGAGGCACGACAGTCTAATGCTCAAACTAAACAAACGTTATCATATAAGAAACATAACACTGAACATGTAAGCCTACAAAAGTACTGTCACTCAATCAACTCAACACAAACAGACCGCCTTATCGCCACCGGCGCCGTCGACCTTCCGTGACGTTTTCGTAGGCCTACGTCTCTATGTCTACGAATATCAGGTTAGCCACTAGCTGGCCTACCTCTGTACCTTAGCGCTATTTCGCAAATAAGCTTTCATCACTGACATGGCCGGATCTAGGAACCCCGAAACCCCGCAATTCGGGGGGCGGGCCCTTAGGGGGCCCAAAGGTCCTCTCCTCAAAAAAATAAATGAGGCTAAAATAAAAAAATATATAGCCTATAAAATATTGAGTTCAAGGAGTGGCAGAAAAGGTTTTTAACACAAAAGTTATAATTTAATTAAGTGTAAGAAAAGAGATTAAGTGTTAATTTCTAAACGTTTTACACTTAAATTGTGTACGGTTCCCTCCTTCCCTCTATCCATGTCTGCTCAAGGGGCCCTTGGAGAAATTTTGCTGGAGGCCCTCAATTTGTAGATCCGGCACTGATCACCGAGTACCTCATTTGACAATATACTACCGACTTTAGAACGTCTTTAGTTTTCCTTGTATACAGTATTGCAGCATAGTCGTATTTTACTTTTTTTTTGCTAACGGGGGGGGGGGGCGCGATCCATCCAATCGCCCCTCACTGGATCCGCCACGGTTTACAGGTAAAAGGCACTACTTTCAATACTGTTTGCAATATTCCAACTCAATTTTTTTTTAAACATATAGGTGCGCCAAAGTATCGAATTTAAACTATTCAACGAAAATAAAACACCTAACTTATGAAAGTAGGCTACACTTGTAAACTGTTTCTGAAATATATTTCTTTCAAAAATATGATTACATACAAACAATAATGTAATTGAAAACCTACTATTTAATTAAAATACTAATTTCGGTTAGAATCCCCGTTAGTAGGGGATAAACATTATTCATTAAAAAAAGATACAAAACATTTATAAAACGTTTTATGTTTTTAACTTATGTAAACGTTTATACTCTACAGTCTATACTGCCTGGCAGTGAGCTACCATTAGAACGGAAGGAAGGAGTAGAAATGGATAATATTTGACTCGTCAATAATTAGCCAATTGTTGTTGTCACAAGAAAACCGAGTAATCGGAAGATTGTTTTCTATTCTGTTTTTGGCCAATTTTTCATCATTTTCATTCTACCTCGTATGTTTATTGTTAAATTCCTAGCAAATGTGGTAAAACCATTGTTATTTTTATAAATGATTAAGTTCCCTGGTTAAAAATATTATATTGGATGGCAATTTCTTTTGATTTTATCAAATGTTTGCTTATTTTTAACCGATTTTTCGTCTACGAGTATTTTTCATTCTTCATAGTTTTTGACCGATTATGACTAAATTTGGCAAACGTATTGTTTATGGAAAGAAGTATTTTGATTCATGATCGGAAAGATATTCTGAAAACGTTGATTTTTTGAGTGTGCTTGCTTGCGAGAGAGGGAGAGAGAGAGAGAGAGAGAGAGAGAGAATAACTGAGAGTGGGAGAGCGATTCACTCTCCAAATTTTAGGAATCGTTGGGCCGTTCTATTATTAGAACGTGGGAATAAACTATAATTTTGTATCTCCTATTTCCTAATTCCCCCCCCCCCCCGTGTTGTATTTCTGTTACCGGTAGTTCATCGGTATCCCAAACAAATTACTGTAGACTAGCAATATAACATTTTCGTTTTATTTTTGTAGTTCTAACATATGGACCGGAAGGTTAGCTTCCGGTCCAGCAGATTCTTAGTCTCTCGCAGGTAGAGCCGAGCTCCAGCCGTACTTCCTAAGTATTCAATGGCTTGACTCACAGTAAAGTTGTGCAGTGACTCAGTTACAGTGCCTTAGTGGAATTGCGCCTTTACTAATTAATCATCATTTTGTGATTGTGTCAATTATTGAAGATAGTGAACAATTAAAACGTTATTTTAATATTAACAAATTTTGTAGCCTTTAAACAAATTATTTTAGAACTTTTTTTAGACATATCTTTTCCTCTGAAAACAACTTTAGCCCTACTCTTAACGTACCCAATAAAAAAGTGCTGTTTATAGCTTTGCTGATTAGTTTTGCTAGTAGAAGAGTTAGAAGAGGTAATACGTTACTAGGTAAGTAAAATAATATATAATATAGCTATTATCTCCTAAATTATTCTCGTTCTTTAATCAATTATTAATTAAGTAAGGTATCTTGATTTTTTTTTAATGTATTAATAATAATTTTTATTTGAAATAAACCTATCTAATAAAAAAATTAAATTAAAAAAATTAAAAAAATATATTTTAGAGTAGTATGCAAGATATATTTTGACATACTGATATTAATGAAATATTTTTGTTTAACCAGAGATCATTAACCATTTATAAATCTCACGACAGGGGTTGGCACGTGTGAACTAATAACGCGGCCTTTTTTCTAGCTACTGTTTGATCTTGACCGTGAAAGTGTGTAAATTTGTTTATGTTTAGTGATGGGACTATCGACTAGTTTTGTATTCGTTACATGTTAACAGTTGCCATTTTCATTTGTTCCGTTTTTCCTTGAATATTTTCTGCCTGTCTAAAAAGGGTACAAAGGAACATAACCCTAAAAAGGGTAAGAAATATTTTCAATTGCTTTAGATGTAGTGTTTAGCCTAATATATTTGTATTATTATATCTTTCATGTTTACATATTTCACCCCCTTCTTTTCAATCCTAATATCTCTGACGATGTTGTTCAATCATTTCAAATAAGATCTATGGACACTGCAAAATTAAAATTTGTTACAAATTGCATAGCTTAAAGTTTTTTTACTTATTATTATTATTATTTTTTTTTGTAGTAATTTGATTTGTGTACATATAGACTAGATAATTGAAGTTTGATTACGAGTTTTGATAATTTTTTAAAGAAATTAATGTAACCCAACCCTTTTTAACATTTCTTTAGACTTTTAGGCATGATAAATGTTATTATAAAAAAAGGCATGATAAAATAAAAATTATGAAAATATAATAAAGCTTTTTTTCTAACTTATTAATTTCACTACGAGAAAATAAAACAAATAGACTTAATGTTTCTAATCGCCAAATGGTTAACTCGAATTTTTTGTAAGTTAGACAATATACGTTATCCTTAAACCTTTTGATATTTATAAAATCAATCAAATCATTTAAACCGTCAGTATAAAAGTAGTTCCTTTTCGTGTTGGAAAATGTTTATACTATGTAAAGCTTTATTATAAAGTGTTCAGTGACGGTTGAATCGGGTATAAGTTTTGATTTAAACTGAAATTTTGTTTCAATAATTACTCGTACATAATATTATTTTATCATAAAAAATGATACAGCATCACTTGGCATTTAAATTGCCCGTGACCCTGATGGAAAGCACCATATGATGCTAAAAGTGGAATTCGTATTTATTGCTCTATTTAATAAATGGTTAGTTGTGTTTGTACAATTTGTCGACAGCCTAGCTTTTAATACTTCCTAAATTAAAATATATTTTACTACACTAAGTCTTTTCTTTTTACAAGGAACCTGCACACGACGCCTTTTTCAAGACACATCTTATGATGAAAATCCATCTTCACCGAAACATACGAAATCTCCACGGCTAGAATGTCATCAGGTAAGAATTAAAATTATTAGATTTTGACAAAGCAAAACAATAATTTATTGCAAAAATATTATTTTTTAAATTTATCACTTCTTGTTTGGCTCCACATTCGATTGCCGGCCCTGTAACCAGGATCAGCCCCCCCCCCCACCTATGTTCGCGTGCTATTCTATGTTTCAAAAATTACATGGTAATTTTTAACTCTTTGCAAATTTTATTTAAACTGATAATTGATAATAAGGAATAATTAAGCCTATCAGTTCAATCTAAAAAACAAACTTTATTGACAAAATTATTGCAAACATAAATTAAAGTAAATCATTCACTTTTATTTTACTGAAAGTACATTTCCATTTTGAGATTGATTTCCTTTACTGACCAAGATTAAAATTCAAGTTGACAAAATAATAAGATTATTAAAAAGTTAGGAGCTAAACTATTAAAATGTTTTGAAGTGTTTAATACTCTTATAACAGAAAACTTACTTTGATGTTTGATAGTCTATTTAATCGTAGCTTTCTTTTCACTAAAATCATTAATAATCTAGAATTAATATTATTTTACTAAACTTTGACTTTGTAATAATTATATATTTGAATTTTTAATCTATAATCCGCTGTAAAATATTCTGCAATAAATATTTAAAAAAAATTAAAACAGGGCTAGGCCAGGGCCCCCACCCGGGGTCCCGGGCCTTGTGACCAGAGTTGCACCAGCCCCACCCTTGTGGGGGCCATGTGGCTCCACCGAAATCGCGTCCATCCCATCCCACACCTTTTGTTTCCTTTTGCCCATACCGGTCTAATGTAACCATAGCAGCAAAGAGCAACGGTATTAACTTTTGAAAAATATCTTTAATAATGCAGAGTATATGTCCGGCCCGTCCAAGTACAAGCCAGACATAATACAAGAAAGGTTTGTGTTGTCTAATAACTAAGTACCTACATTGATTTTTTTTTTAATCTGTAAGCTGCAATGATCTAGAAAATTGTAGACAAATAGCAAGAAGCATTTTAGATTCTCCTCTTTATGATTTGGCTAATGTTCAGTTAATCCAATTGCCAAACTCTGAGAATGAAACAACCCAACATATTTTAGCTGGTAAGATAAATAATGAACATATCAAAATATTTATATACATATATATCAATTATTTTAGACTTTTTACAGTTTAAATTTAAAAAAAAAACTGATATAAGATTTTACTTGTGTAATCGCAAAAATATCTTACATTTATCAATGTAATATTTATTTTATATCAGAATTGGCTATTTCCCCCCTTTTTTACCTTTTTTCTTAGCAAAACAATTTTTGATTCTTCTCTTTGTAACTTTACTAATGTGTTCAGTCAATGCAATTGACAAATTCTAAGAATGAAGCAACCCATTTTTTTTAAACTGGTAAATTGATTAATGAACTTTCATTAAAGTTGTTATTTATGACAGGGTTATTTTAGCTCAACTTTCTATTTTTTTATTGTTTTAAATCATCTTATTTACTCTTATTTGAGGTAATACAGTAAGTAAAAATCTATCATTACCTAACTTAGAAATAAACACTGGAATAATATCAATGTAACATCATTGATTGATTGAAATTTCAACATTATCATGGGTTTATTTTGTATATTTTGTTAAATGACATAGTTGGATAGAGAATAAATATAGCCTATTTCCTGTTTTTATCAGCTATAAGTTAGTCATTTCAACCAGTAAATTTGGTTGCAGTCTTAAATTACTAAAGCTGTTTGTCTCATTAACAGGTGATCCAAGTGTAACCAGAAGTCAAATTTACTCAGAACTGAACATTTTAAAAGAAATGAAATCGATGGACCAAAAGGCCGGCCGAACAAGTGCTGCTCGCCGTAAACTTAAGAAAATAAAAATTCTAAAAAAATTAATTGATAAAGTCAACCGAGGGGAACTTGTTGGACTGAATTAATTAAATATTTCCAGCTGATTAAAGTTAATGTTTTATTTATTTTGTTGTAAAATGTATTCACATTATATTTGGATGTTATGTGCACTTTAAATAATACTTAAAAAATATTTATACAGTACATATAAATTTATTATATTATTATTTATTTATGTTTATCACTGGCCAAAATAATGACAAAACATAATTTGTTAAAAAATGCCACATTGGTAGTGAATGATATAACTTGTTTCTCTTAAATTTTTTGTTTTACATGCGTTTTTCATAGGTAACTATCAAATGTTTGTGTTATGCTGTACATTATTATTACAATGTGTATAAACATATAGGTGCATGAATGAAAAAGATTATTTTAATAGCTATAAAATTATCTTTTTTTTAATTACAAGAAGGTTTAATCTCTACTATTTCATGTATAACACTACATGTAAGGGTATGTAATCAACAGGCCACTGAGTGTATGCTCAATTTAGACCAGTGAGCGTTTGATAAATCTGGCCAAACGGACAACAGTTTTTGTTGAACAATGGGCGAAGACTAATCTTGGCTAAAGGTGTAAAGAGCATAGACTAATAGGATTGTTGGTTAATATACCACATCATTCAGTATGAAACCAACTTATATACTTAGTTGAGGTGAAAAATAGTGATTAGGCCAAGGGTGTATGCAATAGTATAGACCATGGGACTAATAACTGTTATTTGCCCAACTATGTGTAAATGTTTCTGATCTGTTTTGGTGTTTATTGTTAAGGGTCTGCAGTGCATAGATCTGAATTAACATATCACCCGTTAGAATAATGTTAAACAGTGTTAAATAAGAACAGTTATAACGCTGCCATTTATTAACACAGAATTATTATCGTTGATGGCTCATCTTAAATGTCAGGGGGGAAATATATTTTCTTGTTTTATAATTTTTTCTGGGGAAACAAATAGAACCACAAAAAGTGAAGAATCTTTCCCTTTCTTTTAAATATAGTATAACGATTTTTCAAAAACCTAATACGAATTTTCTAATACCTAAACAACTGTTCTTAAAAATGTCAGCATAAAAATATTAACATTGTTCTTTTGGGCGAGAATCCTCCCGGAATTTTATGTATTGCAGAGCCTTAAATGTCTTATACAATTACGAGACATCTCAGCACCCAATTTACTGAGAATTACCGATCCGGAGTATTAAAATAAATAGAAACTTGCACTCATATTATACAGAGTGTCTTAGGAGTTTTGTAAAAACACTTCTAGGGTGTGTTCTATTGGTAAAAATAAAGAAAGAAGTTACAATAAATAAAACTATATCTCACTAATTAATTATACTTCTAGAAATCACTCTTAATTACAATGGCAAAATTAAATAATAAATAACTCAATTTTCAGGGACAAAAAAAGAAATTATTTTATTTACTTTAAAGAATGGTAAGAAAACACTTCAATAACAAAATGTCAATATTTCAATGTTCATATGTAAAAACAAGTAATAACAATTATCTTCAATCCCTTCACTATTCTTGAGAAAACATATCTCAATACTATTTTATAATCTATAATTTTCTTTCACAATTAGAGTTAAATAAGTTTTTTAATTTCTTTAATATAGCTGTACATCGTCAGTATATAATTATTGAAATTGTGATTTGTTAATCTTAATCCTTAATTATTGCATTAGAAATACATTTGTTGTTAAACTTAATGTCCTGTATTATGTTTTGTATTTTAAATTTAGTATTTCTATACTTATAGGCGAGTTTAGCTTGACTTGCTGATACTTCATTCATATTTGGTTTCGCCATTAAAAATAAAAAAAACTAGACTATTGTTGACGGTAAGTCATAATTATAATAAATTATCAATAGTCGGAATGGCGAAACCAAATATGAATGATTTATTTTCAGGTTTCAATAAAAATATAATGGTACACAGAAAGCAGCATATTACATACATTGGCCTCTGTTACAATCAAAGTGAAAACATTAGAATGATAGAACGTTAGTAAAAATATTGTTAAATTTTTATCAATTATTTATTAATTAATTTATTAAATTGTTATTATTATAATATTTGTGTTAGTTTTTTTTTCTGTCATGATATTAATTTTATTATGAAATATATTTATCATGTTAATGTTATTTGCTTCCTACTACAGACGGATTTTAATAGAACCAGTTTTTAATTTAATTTTCAAATTAAGGTAAATAACTTTCATAATCTGTTACAATCTGTTAAAAATAACTTTTATAATCTGCTTCTAAATACCTTTAAAATACCATTATAGTTTAATATACTAACAAAGTACTAATTGAGTAGCATAATTATTTGTGCTCATAAATACTTTCTTTAAAATTATTTCAAATACAGACTTCGTTCAATTTAGTAAAACAGTGCTAATGAAGTAGCATAAAACCTTTTTGTTCATAAATATAAGGTTTTGATAATGTTTTCCGTCAACTTAGTATCGCACCCGCAGAATAGAGATCCCACTGAATGTTTGCTGAATGGTAGTAGTTGTTCGTTAGATCATACATTCCGAGACCTGTTGTACTGGCTAGCATAACAATGGAAGAGGTTCAAAATACTTGTGGATTAGTAATTTATCAAATCAAGAAATAATTATTTAGTTAAATTATATTTTAAAATGTCTATATATTTAGCCAAGAACTTTACTCTATGGTTGAACTTATAATTTTATTTGTGGCCTTTCTGGTTCTTTTGTCTCTTGCACACCAGTGTGATCTAATCCAATTAATCTAACTACAAGTTGGCTTAGGTGTCATTTAACGAAAAATTAAAACCTTTGTTTAGTTTCTTATTAATTTCAAAGTACTGTACTGTGTATTGGATGCTTGCAATATTCAACAAATATGTTTCAATGTTATTTTTTTATTATTTCTTAGTGTTAAGGTGCCTACACATTCGAGCTGGTAGTAAGGCATACTCACTGGTTACCTGGTTGGTAAACAGAATATAATAAAAATCAGCTTTCACCATTGTAATCCTCCTAGTTGAAAAAAAAAGTATCACACTACCACCTTTCCATTTAGAACATATCAGTTAATTCAAGACGGATGGTAAAAATTTGGAACATGTTTTTAAATAGTTTTATCATAATAAATAGCCTTGGAATTTGTATATGATAATATTACTCTCCTGCGAAATATTTAGAGGTATTTAGACTTTTGGTTCACCTGGTATTATTTAAAGTATGATTTTAGAGTGTGTGTGTGTGTGTGAACGCTCGTCGGCGCGAACGCGCATGTGGGTTTTATTTGAGAAACGAGAATATTGAACGTGTTTTTATTTTTAGGATTATTTTAGATACTTTGTGTTAACTATTCTTAAAACATTTTAATCGTCACAAATATAATATTTAAAAATGTATTTTAACCTAAAACAAAAGTTTAACATTGGGATTAATTTTAACGATTTTATAAAAAATACAAAATAGATTGTTTACATTATATACTATGTTTACACATTTGGGACTGAGGGATAATTGCAATATATCAATTAATTAAATACTGCATTCTATACTTGAAAACATGAATTTTTACAAAGTTTGATTTTATTGCTCTCTTTGGGTCCGTCCTGACTTCCAGTTTTTGTGTGGAAAAACTTACCTTTTCTAACATTTTAAAGTACGTTTTTATGTGTAAACAACGATTTTTGACAATTTAACAAATCCGTTGAAGTTTTTATGGCTCTATAAGAATAATTTCAATATTTTAAAATAATTATTTAAATTTTATATTAAATCTGCTATTTTGACTTCTTTGGACAGGAACTACTGGTTATTTTAAAATGTTGGACTTTTATGTTTAAACAATAATTATATTTTGTTGTGTTTCTGAGTAACACTTTTGAGTAATTAAATTTTTGTTGAGAAGCCATTTTTTATTTATACAGAAATAGAGAATTGTTATTTAATAAAAAAAAGAAGATTTTTTTAAAGTCTACTTAACATTTTTAGCTGGATATCTTTTCGATATTCTACTACCATGAAAATAATTTGAATATTTGTTTGGTTTTTTTTGCATACATGCATCAGGTCCAGTTTTAATATTTTCCAAATTCGACATACTCAGTTTCAACAATTTTTGTAATATCGTCTCAAAAACTAGTATAGTAATTCACAAGCATTCTCCACTTGTGTACCGAATTTCAAGTCGATATTATCAATATTTTTAAAATAGAGCTAATCACTGCTTGAATTGTTGCATTACCGACGGCACTATCCGAACGCATTACAATATCTATTTTAGAAAATGCCCATGGTAACAACTGAAAATAGGTATACATATTTATTGGTAAGTGTATTATTATTAGTGTACCGAGTTTTGACAACCCATAGAGAAAATATTATACATTAAAGCCAGTAATTAGCGCTAAATATACCCCTGGTACTGAAAATAAAAATGATTCTTCCGGTTCAATTAAAAACATATTTAAGATATGACTTGTATTGCAAGGTTGTAGTAATTATCTCAAAATTTTAGGTTAACTAGTATATGTTTTATTATAAAACCAAAATTGAAGTCGATACCTTGAAAATTGTTGAAATTGCAGCCTATAAATTCATGCAGTTTCCTAATACCCACCGCAAATTTACAGTTTTCTCAAAGGCAGGCTCAAATGATTTTGATGAAAATTTTCTCAAGCCAAACAAAACGTATTGGTCGACATCTACAGAAATTCCGGTTCATGTGTTATCGGAAATCGTTAATCGGTATCGGTTATGGGAAATAACGAAAAACCATTGGTCTTGGGATTGATATAAAACGCGTAATTTATCAAACACGGTTTAGTTCAAATTTTAAAATTATGCTAAGATTAATGGCCCTATTTCGTTTTCAAAATTACGAGGAAAAAGTATTACCGTTCTGGAATAGTTGACAAAAAACAAAAATGAACCTTGACCACCGTCATTAAAGTGATTATGAGTATAGGCCTATGAAAAATTATATTCTATAGTATATTGTCTTGTATCTAATTACTCACCTCAAGACATAAAGGCTATCGCGGTTTCCATCACTACACTACACTAGGTTTCCATCATCAGGCCGCACAAAATGGTCAAATCACTTATTAGAGGTCGTCACATAACAATAAAACACTAAAAACACAACACAACGTAAAACCGTTAACAGCACAAACAGTTATTTTGGCCGAAATATCGCGTGCATGGCCAATACCCGGCAAATCTAAACTGCGGAATTATTGCTGTAGGCACAGATACTCCCTGCCTTCTCTGTTATCTATCGTGGTGGTCTAGTATGACGTTTGTTTATCATGCTGTCTTTCTAGATGCTTACGACATCATAAATTAGATTTGATTTAAAGGATAGTTTGTCATTGGGGATATTAGATGAATCTATTTTTACACCTTTATAGATCTCGAACTCTTCTACGGAATCCATGTACTTACTTTTTTTTTGCAAAAGTGTATTATCTCCATGTTAGATTGGATATCTGTGTATTTATGGTTTTTGTTCCATTAAAAAATAAAAATTTAATATGACTTGAAACTAGGTACACATGCAGAGTAACTTGCATTCCAAGGTTGGATTAAATATCTCAAAATTTTGGGAATGATAAAATTTTGTGTAGTACCGACGGGAAAATCCGTGCATATACCAATTCTTACTTTCAACTATTTTTTTCTATTTGCTTAAAACTTTGTATATACATTAACTTGTTTATGTTTTATTAGAAAACCAAAGTTGAAGTTGATACCTTGAAAATTGTTGAGATTGGAGCCTAAAAGTTCATGCGATTTTTGACTTATCGGTTCAAATGATTTTGATCTAATTTTTCTCAAGAGTCCCGAACAAAACTTGTTGGTCGACATCTACAAAAATTGCGGTTTATGCGTTATGGGAGTTGGTCTTTGTTTACACTCTTATTTTAGGTTCACAATGTCTTCCTTATCATATCTTTTCTTTATAGGTTACCTTCCTCTCTCTTAATATCAAAATTTATTTTTTTATAGTTGTAGCACTATGAAACGATATGTATTTGAATATATTTAATTTTACGGTTATTGTTTAATATGGCTGTGTCAGACTATTCATTTATTACAGGTACTCACTATTTATGTTTATGTTACTTATATTCACAATGAATGTGAAATATTTATTATTTATAAAATCGATAAATAATAGGAACTAATTTTAATGTAGATATATTTTAAATTACCGTCATTATGAAACGGATTACTTTAAGGCAATTTATAACTAGCTAAATGGTTTAAGGTATGTTTGCCATGCTGTGGATTAACCCTAAAACTTTTCTGTCCTTATTAGTTATACAAGCATAAAATATGGGTGTTAAACAGATTATTTTTTTTTTCAAACTAGAGCATATTGATGAGTATCGTGCAAAATTACTACTCAATTGGTCGTACTGTTCTAGAGATATAAATTATTTAGTAACAAAAATACAAAATGGCGGATAGTTGGTAAAAGAAGCGTTACCTAATATGTGTTTATAGGAACTTCTTTTAAATTTAAACCCTTATAAGCACCCCCTAAATTATCTCCGCGCATTACAGAAACACCGTGGTAACTTCCGTGACGTTACCACAAAAGGTAGGGCTACAAACGGAAAACGCGAACTGACCGCGTGTTTGTACGTTGAAACGATTTTAGTTTACCTCTTTACTCTTTTTTACAGAGCAAGTTATGATGAAGGTGAAAAAATAAAATTTACTGATAAATCCGTTTTGAATCTAAAAAAATGTTTGGAGTCTGTCGTATGTAGGCCTACAGAGTCTGTCTCAAAAATCGCGCATTGGAATACATATCAGCTTCTAATTGGCGTAGGAAGGTAATAGACACATTAATGGAAAGCTCTTGGTTGGGTCTATCTATAGGGAGTGCCAAATCTTAGGTTCCATATACAGGGTATTCCGAAAAATATTAAACGTTTTTCCCCCGTTTTTTTAAATATTAATGTTTCCCCTTCAATTACTCCTAAAAAGTCCACATTCTTTTCCCCATTACAAAGTCTTATCTCATTAACTCGGCCATAACACAAGAAAAACATTCATGTGACATCTCTTTTGAAAGCTGTTTACATTTGCTATCTGATAAAGTAACTAAATATATAAATTTTCTTCACAGAGTGTTCCTAAAATTATTTTTTTATAGAATTATTTTGGTGAATTAATTATTTCTACTCCAAAGTGAATTGGTTTTTAACTCTTAGTCCAAAGGTTCTGAATTCTCATTCATTATTCCCTAGTATTGCAAAATTACACCAGCTTTTACCCAACAGATGTATTGGGCGAATTGGCCATCGAACGACGCTCTAGATCTCCAGATTGAAATCCTTTAGTTTATTTCCTTTGTGGCTATTAAAATAAACGTTTACTATAATAGACCTACGAATCTGAAACCTGAAAGAAAAATACGACTAGCAATACAGAAAATTAGAGATGAAATTAAAAGTAAAGCAATACATGCGGTTTATACTCGTTTGGAACATTGTCAAGTAGCTCTTGGTGGACATTTAAACATAAACACATACTTTCCGTAGTCTTCTATGGTTTACGTTGTTAAATATAAACAGTTTTAGTACAGCTTGTAGTTTTTCTTAGTTTTGGATTGTACACAAAATAAAATCATTTTTTGTATAAAAAAAAATAATTTTTTTTGGAACACTGTGCAATTAAAAACTAATTACATTATCAGATAGCAAATGTAAACAAATGAGATAAGACTGTGAAATTTGATTCATCATAATGTTGTATCTAAGTAAAATAAAAACAGTAATAAACCAGAAAACTCGCGTAAAATTCAATGTATATAAGGGTGGTTGCCGCCGGCCATATTAATGTATATAAGGGTGGTTGCCGCCCTCAATACACTTTTAACTACTTAAATCCTAATTTTAATCCATTATAAAAATAAATTCTATGTTAAAAGTGTACATTTATCAGGCTAATAGTATATACTTTAATTGAAGACATACTTATCGTTCTTGTAATAACAAAAAATATAGATATTAAAATTCCTAAATATTTTTTGACTGAAATTAATGACAGGAGTAAGTAACATTAAAGAAATGAAAAACGGAGGTGCGTTGCAAGCCTGTACACATATGTCCCATTTCTGAGGATTTATACAAAACCGACCCCTTTCTGAAGAGTTGGTCATCAGAAAAGGACAGTCCTCAGAAAGGGTACAGTTGCGTATCTATATATATATATACATTAATATTAGTAATTTAACTCTAAAGGAGAAACAGGATAATGTTAAGACTTGCACTGACCGAACGTGACCATAAAAACACACATAATTTTAGTTAAAACGAAACCAAAATTTCCTGATTGTGGCCAACGACCCCCTGGACCTTCTGACCCATCTCAAAACATACTTAGCCGATTGAGAGATGGTTATTACCTTTTATAAAAGATGAAACTGAAAGGAACTTTCACTTCTTGCTCCTGTACCTTGCCGTTACACACTGGAACCCCACTTTTTTTGTGGAAAAATAAAAGTGCTGTATTACAGGTAGATTATCTCCGGCATTGTGCTTTGGCGATAATCATAAAAGTGGTATGATAAACCCGTGAAAACGGCGACTCGATGATTTTTTTTTTTTGTTTTGGGCTGTGATAACCTCCGTCAGAGGCCTCACTGACGTCGATCTGAAGGTCTTTTGCCGCCCCAAGTTCCATCCTACACCCACTCAGTAATATCTGTCATCCTTATGAAGGAACAGATGCTACCTATCGGGTTCTCTAGGATGGTTTCCATCTCCTTCCCCGGAGGACCTAGAGAGTATAGCCTGGCTCGTCCTAACGCCTCACACTCTAAGACAATGTGTTCTGCGGACTCTTCATCCAAACCACATTTCCTGCAAATATTTTCTGCAGCAATCCCTAACCTATGTAGGTGTTTTCTGAGGTGACAGTGGCTCGGTAAAAGCCCAACCACCCACCTCATGTTATCCCTTCTAAGAGAGATAAGTTTTTCAGTATGTTTCTTGCTTGGTCTAAGTAGCCTCTTTGCAAGTCTACTTGTAGTTGA